>JAPMOR010090782.1:412442-571453 GCA_026543865.1 Argiope aurantia | reverse complement strand
TTTTTAAATAATTTAGAATAATTTTGCTGTTACTGTTCTGACGATATGATATTGTTACGAAATTTCCGGGTTCGTTTGGATAGTGGAAGTTATATGGTGTGGAAAACGCTCAATCAACAGGCGGCTATAGAAAAAGAAACAACGGCGTTTATTTACACGAAGACACACAGGATAGCACAAAGACGACAACTATATACAGCAAAGAGAAGACAATTATCTTCAGCAGCGGGACGTGCAAACAGCAGCACACAACAGGACTCTACTGCAGACAGTAGCGCAAAACTTAGTTCAGCACTAGCTTGACTCCGTCGCTGCTCTGCTAATCCCTGGAAGACCAGTTCTTCACTGTCGATTCCGACTACTCTACTCTGGTAGCTGCAGATTGCCTCCTTTTATAGGTCTCAGGAGGCGGGGCTAGAAGGCTCTCAACCAATCAGGAACTTTCGAGGCGTATCTCGGTTCCTACTGGACGGATCGGGAAAATTCTCGATGTTTCGGGTATAATCTATTTTGGCGCCAAAGTTCCAAATTTGTCGCCAAGTCGCCAAATGGTCGCCAAGCTTTGGGGCCACCGACACGACATTCGGACTTCGTCCAATGCAGATTACTGTAAAACAATCTTTCTGATGATGAAACCAACTATGCTGGGAAGCCGCATCACAAATTCGTAACATTGTCCTCTTCCTAAGGACTGCACGTCCCGGGCAGTGCAATATCTGAGTAAAAGGCATCTACTTACAGAATTACCATATTCACACAATAAACAAATTAAAATAACAAATGCTCAAAATAGCATGCAGCGTAAATATTTTCAAAATACATGAACAATACAAAAATAAATAATACTAAAATAACAAAATTAAGAAGATAAATGATTTACATTATTTATCATATAATGGGTGACGATGGCCTGAACGGAAAAGATCTTAATCACCTTGGCCAAGGTAAGGGACTAGCCTGTTACAATGCATCACCTTCGGTTTTGAGTGTGGTGATTTCTGTATCCGTACCACAACGTCATTCAGTCTTTTAAGGACTATATAAGGACCCTCCCAGTTGGTCTGCAAGTTCGGAGAAAGTCCTTTGCGACTTTTCGGATTCTATAATCACACTTGGTCTCCTTCGTGGAAATTGTGTCCCGTTGCTCTAGCATCGTATCGGGTCTTCATCTTTTCTGAAGCCATGCCGATCCTATCTCTGGCCAGATGATGCACCTCCTCCATCCGTGTTCGGAGGTTCTCGACATATTCCTCAGGCGGCAAGGGAGCATCTGGAGGCCGGCTGAACAGTAAATCTGCAGGCATACGAAGGTCACGTCCGAAGAGCATTTGGGATGGGGAATAGCCAGTAGTCTCGTGAACGGCACTTCTATAGGCAAGTAGGAAAAGGGGCAGTTTCTTGTCCCAGTCCTGTTGATTGCTGGACACCAGGAGAGAGAGACTGTTCAGAATGGTCCGATTGAATCTCTCTACCATGCCATCTGACTGAGGATGTAAAGCCGTAGTTCGAGTTTTGTCGATGCAAACAGTCTCCTGCAAACAGCCGAATAGAAGTTTCTTCCTTGATCAGAGTGCAGTTGTAGAGGAACTCCGTATCTTGAAATCCAGTTTTGAACTAGAATCTCTGCAACAGTCGGGGCTACAGTCGGGAATGGGATAAACTTCAGGCCATTTTGTGAAGTAGTCCATGACAACCAGGATGTTGTTGTTGCCATCTGATGACCTAGGAAGAGGGCCTAGGATGTCAAAGGCTATTCGTTCGAAAGGTGCTCCCACATTATACAGCTTCAGTCTTCCTTTAATGCGTTTCCCAGGATTTTTACATGCAACACAGGGATCACATGTGCGACACCACTTCTCCACGTCATTTCGCACATTATTCCAGTAGAAACATTCTCGAACTCTTTGTAAAGTCTTCGAAACACCAAAATGACCCCCAGTCGGATTGCCATGGAGTTCCTTAAGGACTGTTGATACTCTCGTCTTTGGGAATATTAATTGCCATCTGAATGCTTTTACTTCGTCAGACTCCCATTTGCGATACAGCACACCATTTCTTAGATGGAGAGAATCCCAAAGAGCCCAGTAATGCTTCGTTGTAGGATGGAAAGTGGCGATGTCTTGCCAGCTAGGCTTTCCGTTTGTTGACTCTTTAAATTCAATTATTGGTTTTATTTCAGGATCAGCTAGTTGGTCTTCCCGGACGCTCTTGTCACTCCATGGATCTGATTCTGATGTTGATGGTGTTGTAACTTGGCGAACTACAGGATCTACCATACCAAATTTCTTTTCAACTCTAGAGTAGTATTTGCAGTTCTCCGAACAGGGTCTTCTCGAAAGAGCATCTGCGTTTCCATGCGCTGATCCTTTTCGGTGGCGAATTTCCATGTCATATTCCTGTAGTCTCTGTATCCATCTGGCTATTTGACCTTCTGTATTTTTAAAATTCAATAGCCAGGTTAATGAAGCATGATCTGTACGAAGAAGAAACCTTCGACCGTAGAGGTAAGGGTGGAAGTTCCCTACGGCCTTATGATAGCCAGAAGTTCCTTCCTGGTCACACAATAATTTCTTTCCTGTTTAGACAAACACTTACTGAAATAGGCGATGACACATTCCTGTCCATCTATTTCTTGAGACAACACAGCTCCGATGCATTCATAGCTTGCATCCGTATCCAGAATAAATTGCTTCCCAATTTCAGGATATGCCAGGACGGGAGCAGAAGTTAGGGCTTCTTTGAGCTTGTTGAAGGCGTTGTCACACTCGTCCGTCCAGATGAATTTCTGTTTCGCTTCGGTCAGCTTATGGAGTGGTCTGGCGATTGTTGAGAAGTTTTTCACGAATTTCCGGTAATACGTGCATAAGCCTAAGAAACTCCAGAGCTGATGAACAACCGTCAGGCAAGTCCAGTGTCTTACAGCCGATATCTTATCCGGGTCTGTTCGAACATCTTCTGCCGAAATGATATGCCCAAGATATGTGACTTCACGCCTGAATAGGTGGCACTTGGACGGGCTTAATTTCAGGTTAGCTTCCTTCTTCTTTTGCAGTATACATCTATCATTTTGAAGATTTTCTTCAAAGGAACGCCCCATGATGATGATGTCATCGAGGTAAACCAGACAGGCTTCATAAGAAAGCCCTCCGAGAACTGTTTCCATAAGGCGTTCAAATGTTGCTGGCGCATTACACAAGCCGAAAGGCATAACCGTAAACTGCCATAGCCCCTGTCCTGTGGTGAAAGCCGTCTTCTCTTTATCTTCAGGATGGATTTCTACTTGCCAATACCCACTCTTGAGGTCCAGGGTGGAAAACCAGGTATTGCCGGCAAGTGTATCAAGCGTGTCATCTATCCTTGGCAAAGGGTAGCTGTCCTTCTTGGTGAGATCATTCAACCGGCGATAATCCACACAAAATCTAGTAGAGCCGTCTTTCTTCCTTACTAAGATGATGGGGGATGCCCAAGAATTTGATGACGGCTCAATTACATCATTATCTTGCATTAGTGTTTGAACTTCTTCCTGTTTAGCGAATTGTAGTCGCCTGGGGTGCTGCCTAATAAGAGGATGCCCTCCTGTATCAATTCGGTGTTTTACTAGTTGAGTTCTTCCAAAGTCCTCAGATGTTCAAGAAAATAAGTCCTGGAAATCCAGCAGACTACCTCCTTTTATCGGTCTCAGGAGGCGGGGCTAGAAGCCTCTCAACCAATCAGGGACGTTCGAGGCGTATCTCGGTTCCTACTGGACGGATCGGGAAAATTCTCGATGTTTCGGGTATAATCCATTTTAACGCCAAAGTCACCGAATTCGTTGCCAAGTCGCCAAATGGTCGCCAAGTTTGTCGTCAAGCTCTGGGGCCTCCGACGCGACACCCGGACTGCGTCCAATGCAGATGACTGTAAAACAATCTTTCTGATGATGGAACCAACTATGCTGGGAAGCCGCATCACAGATTCGTAACAATATATATATATATATATATATATATATATATATATATATATATATACGATTATTATTCAGGATCAGGTGCGAATAAGATAGTCTTTAATGAATAATTAACCATTTTTTAAACATGGCTATTATGTTTCATACAAAGTACAACATTCTTTTTTTTTTCATAATCTGACATTTTTTTTAAAATTACATACTTAACATATGCTTATTTTTAAACAAATTATTTTTTCCACAATTCTTTAATACAAAAGGGACCGCCAGGTTTTTTCTGAAAATTGCTTTGTAATTTTCGTAAATTGCTTTTTTTAAGTCATCGCAGTACTAGAAATGGAAATCGCGTAAATTTTTAAAAACCATTTAAAATTCTAAAGAAAATGTACTCTCCATGTTAAATTAATTTTGAATGAAACAATTACGATAATGTACAATTTAAAATATTTAAATTAAATAAATCTATAAGTAAAGATAAAAAAAATGCAATTTTGGTTTCCGTGATCTTAGAAACGCATAGTGATACAAAGCCTTTGGACATGGGTGATTGAAGCCACCAAATGAATTCATTATTCCCACTTTTTGAAGGTCATGAAGAAGTCATGAAAGTGTTTTAAATCATTGTCAATTGATTTCAAAGAGGAGCGTATTATACATTCAAGTGATCAGAGAGCTTTACATAAGGTGCCATATAAGGTGTTGATAAAAATGATCGTGCTCCCAGTGACATAGTCAATGATACTTTTAAAAACAAACATTCATAATTTTTCTTTTAAATTATAAATTAATACATGAAAGAAAATGAAATATACTTTTATTGTAAGATAGAGACAAATCAGGAACGTTAAAAAAATATTATTAATGAACTATAATACCAATTATATAAGATTTATTGAATACAATAGACTAATCCGATACATATGAGACCAGATACCTGTCGGATTACAGAAATTGCCAGGACTTTAGATTAATTATGCATTTATTATACAATTATACTTTTTTCTATTTAAAAGAAATGAACTAACAATATGTTAAGGAGAAAAATATGTTAAGGTGTTGAGTAGGACTTTTTTAAACAGACAATTTTTGTACTGAAAAGGGAGTGGCTTAAGCTTTTCCAGGAAATAATAATTAATCGCCAAATTACATGTTCCAACAATCGGGAACTAGCGGGAATAACAAGTGTGGAAATAAAAAAGAGTCTATTGTATTTCCCTTAATCCTTTCACTACTACTCCTGCCCAATCGACAGTGCAAATTCTTCACGGATGGGTTAGTTTCTGTTTCAAACGAGAGGTGTATGATGTAAAGCGAGGACATCTGGGTTTGATAATTCCCTGAGCTTCCTATCCATGTCTACTTTAAAAGGAACATACCGGGAGCATAATGTACCTAATTTATCTTTAAAAAATGGGCTAAGTAGCTCTCTTGGCTAAATAGTGCGTTTTTCAGAACTTACTGTAATGAAGAATCTATTGAAGATTAAGGCAGCAAAATATTTTCAGTTTTTGTAGTATTTCTCATACATTTGTTTTGTCTTATGTGTTTTTTCCACAAAAGATTTATCATATGCAAAATCAAGAATTTTGTTTCATTTTATATACAAAAAATAACTCTATTAATGATTTAAACTTCCAGTTTTTTGGGCTTGATTTTTAAGATGTACTTTCAAAAATTTTTATTCATTTTCTATTTTTAGTGCTCTTCTTATCTTAAATTTTTAAAGTGATTTCTGAATCATTAAGTGCCATTATTGAAATAAAAATTATAAAAATAGGTAGAAACTTGAAGCAATAGATAGTAAAATTATTGCTTTACATACCAACTCTTTCAAGAAAGATAAAACCAACTATCTCTTCATATTGATTGCTAAATTTCCATTATGTAATTTGTTGCATTTTTGAATTCCATGGTCATATAAGTGTAAAAAGACAAAAATTTTACAAGTTACGAATTTTTTTAAGTCCTAAATAATCTAAAGCGTCGAAATCCGTCAAAACTCGAAAAAAAATGCTTCTGCGTCGATTAAAATATTATATTGATTATTTGCTTAAAAAAATCATACAAAAGCAGGGAAATACATTTTTTTCTTCACCAACCACTTGCATTTATATTGTATTTCCAGATTTAGTGAACAGAAAATTTAAACCACAAAAGATTATTGCCCGTTGTTTTCGAAAGCTATTATGAGTAGCAGATTTCTGGCTCTGGCAGTTGTCTACAGCCATTGATCAGAAGAGTGCTACAGGCAAGTCGATTAAAAGATGATGTTAACCTAGTTACAAATAAATAAATTTGTAAAAAAAAATATGATATTAGGATAATATTAATACTTTGTAAATTGTAACTGGTCGAATTCTAATTTGTTTCCTTATGTCCACTTTGTTATTGCAATATTTATCTATTAAAAAAATCGTTATTATAAACCTGAAAGCCGCGAAATCATGGACCATAAAATATAAATAAATAGTAACATACAAATTTTCTCAATCTGTTACAATAAGAGATTAAACTACGTAAATCCTTAATATGACGATTAAGTTAAAATGAGAAACAAAATCAACCAGTTTCTTGAAAAGAGGCTTCATAAGACAAATTTTTGTCTAAGACTGCAAAATGCCTTAAATCAATCACTAACTGTAACTAATTACAAATTCTAAACTTCAATTTTTGGCAAAATTTTTCTTATAAATAAATATTTTATTATTATATTCCAATATTACAAAATTCTAATTCTTCATTTGAACATTGGCTCAATATTTTCATGAAAAATGAGTAAAGCAATAAAAACTAGTAAAAAATGAATCTTAAAAATTTTGGATTCTTTTCAAAGATACAGCCTTTCGATTTATGAGGCACATCTATCTATTTTACAACTTAAACCTATTTTTATATTTAAAACATACGTGAAATGACATATTTTAAAACCAATAAACGAATTATTTAGTTTTTCCTTATTTAATTGAACAGCATAGTTATAACCTGATAAGAAGACTGCACCAACAATCATATCACTTTTCTTTAAATTCAGATTCTTTTCTTCACTAAAACTTAGAGGTTTTAAATAGTATAAATTATCATTTTTTTTCATAT
Organism: Argiope aurantia; assembly: GCA_026543865.1. NCBI lineage: Eukaryota > Metazoa > Arthropoda > Arachnida > Araneae > Araneidae > Argiope > Argiope aurantia. Next base: position 564,411 of record JAPMOR010090782.1, on the reverse strand, counting down.
TGTTTCGAATGATAGAATGGATAATTTTGCTTGCTTGAAAATAAAGAAAGAATATTTTTTTAGAGCTGGTAAAAGTCAAAGTGCTAAAACGCTCAACGAGAAACTTCAACAAACGCATTTCAAATATAATGGCCCATGATTTTCTTTTCCGAAATCTAGATACAGAACAGATCTTTCTCTTCTCTTCTTTCTTTCTTTTTTCATCTGGGTCGGAGAATTTTGGCACCTGCTCCTAGCAGTTTAATTTCCTCTTTTATTTTTAGCAACCGGCGCACAATCAGAACTCCGCTAACTGTGCCAAGTACAATTTTTCAAATGACTTTTTTTTTCAGAGAAAAATATATCTTGCATATAAAAAAAATAAGAGTTCATTTAAATTAGTTATTGTTATTGAATATATTGCTTTTCTTTTTTTTTTTCAGATATTCTTTCAAAATATGGAAATTTTCACCCAAATCATTTTCTGTGCCTCGATGTTGCTTGTTATATGTGACGTAATGAATGGTCACGAAGGTCGTCACAAGGGCCACAGCCACCATCTGCCCCAGAAAGATGGACCCAAAAATGTCCTCAAAGACAAGAAATACCTTCGAGATTATGAGTAATTATATTTTCATTTATATTAAATTATAAGTAACATTTAATACTTATGAATATGTTATGTTCTTATCCTAGACATTATTATATATTTTGCCTATACCTTGACATGTGTTATATGTAATACATAGGCATTTTATAGAACAACAAATACAGTTTAGGCAAAGATTGATAGAAAAGCCATGATAAGTCTTTTATTTAAAAGATGTACATTCTGCAAAATTACAAATGTCATTTAGGAAAAATAATAAAGATGTGTCATTAAAAATTTTTTATTCAAAATAAGTAGAGAAAAATGAAAGCTATACAAAACAGCATTTATATATATATATATATATATATATTGTTAAAAAATATAAAACATGAATCTATTTGTCGCATAGAGAAAGAAATTTTATTTTGTATTACACTTAATTTTATATTTTACAAAAAGTAAACCGGCGATGTTTTTCATATTTTGCTAATTTATTAATTACCACTGCATAGAATGCTTATGAAATGTATAAAATATGAACAATTCCATTCTTTGTTTAGGATTTTAATAGAATATCGGAGTTTAAACTATGCCGGTAACATATATATTTTCTCCTTTTTCGCATAAAAGTTTCATAACGTCAAGGAAACGGAGGGAATGAATTTCGACTAAGTTGAAGGATGATCACCCTTGCCTCTCGGAAGAATTTTAGCAGCCTTTTTTATTTTAATTTTATTGTTTTGTCAACCAAAAATGGCTGTTGATAAGGGGGACCGTTATACAGTAATGATTACTACAAGAAGTTTTACTTAGTGACCAGTAAAAAACGCATCAACTTAGATTTAGCCCTATTTAATACACAAGAAACATTCAACTTTATTTTATTTTATACACAAGGTCATCACGGTCATTTAAAAATTGTAATAGCAAAACCAAAGAAAACCTACTTATACTGATCAAATTACTTTTTTTTTCAATAGTATTATTTGCTTATTTAAATTAATAACGCCGTATTCATAAAAAAAAAATGTAAGTGATGTGTTTTCATTAATTACAATTATAACTGAAAGACTAGGAGTCATTCAAAAATTTGCAATAAAGGAATATGAAAAGAGCAATGTTTTGACCAATTTTGATTCAGAATTTAATGCAATGAAGTGGATGCGCAACAGTACTGTATAACGCAACTATTTAAAATTAGAATGTTTTGTAGCGAAGAATAATATCCACTAAGTCAGTTAATGGTCAATATTAAAATATGAGATGGATTTCAAAATTTAAAACTGAAAACGAAATACCCTCTTTTTTTTTTATTTCTATTTTCGAACTGATATGGAGATTAATTCAGGATTGGGGGATTTAAAGGCGCAAGAGCCATAGATGACTATACTGCGCCAGACATATGGTTAGAATAGAAAAAGCGTGTCTTTATGTAAAATTAGAAACCTATTAAAAATGACTTGACAATGTATCTTAATTAATTCAATAACAAGATCATGAGAATATAAGAATGTTACTTATGATAGTATTAATGACAAAGAAAAACACTACCTTTTATATATAAACATATAGCTCTGTTTACTTTGTAAGCATAATTTAAAATTATGCTTTCGTTTACTGTAATAAAATGTAGTTTCTCAAAACTAAATGATATTATTAAAGTAATGCTGTTAATACAGTGAATGAACATCTGGTCGCCGGATGCGACTAGTTCCTCTTATTATTTTCCCTTTGAGTCATCTACATTGGTCATATTCAAGGGTCATAAAATTGAAAAAGATAATTCGTAAGAGTCTAAAAATGTTAAATATTTTAAAAAATTTAAATTACCAATTAAATGTTTTTTCTTATGTACTATTTATGAATGATTATAAAATTGGACACCCTTAAACTATTTAAAGCAAATATCTTGAACTCGCCAAATATATCAATAAGTGGATAACAAATATATTGGATTTTTTCAATAAGGGACAAATGATTGGAATTCGAAGTTTTCCCTGTTAATGTGCAATATTTGAACACTAAAGAATTTCTTCATAAATTAGTTTAAACGAAAAGTTGCTTATGATTTTAGAAGATGAATGAAGTAATCATCATCATCTTGAAACATTATGGAAATTCATTTCATTATTAATTGAAAAACAAGAAGAAATATATTTTTTCGAACATATTTGAATTATTAATCTGTTTAATATGTTTTATGTAGCCACTTGAAAGAAGATCTCGAAGATATGTACATGAAAGATTTCTCTGGTGACTTAAGTGAAGCGGAGTTAGAAAACTACTACTTTCAGTAAGAATTTCAAATCTAAGAGTTCTACTTTTTTTGTTATTTTTAATAGTTTATAAGTAAAATAATTTTTTAATTAAATTTTAAACTCGGAGAAGAAACACTTTTTACTAAAAATTATTTCTTAGTTAAAAATATTTCTAATTAAATAATTGATTTTGATTTTTAAAAAATTTATTTCCTATTTTTGTAATATGAATTCGTTTTAGCAAAAATCGTTTGGCGATTAAAACGCCATCAACTCATGATAAATTATTTGTGTAATAACTTTTTTGACTTATTTTATTTGCATTCCCAAAAGAAAAAAAAATTGGTAAATTCAAAAATAAAGAGTGTGCGTTTCTAAGATGTGAAGTTAAGAAATACCTTCAGACTCAAATACAATTAGATTATTTCTACTATTATTCGATTGAAACTTAAAATATTTGTGAAAATAATGATAAATTTTTAAATATAAATCACTGATTGTGGTCACCATAACCTGTAATTTTTTTTTACATTGTTACTTCTTGATTGTTGCTACAGTGCCATTTCGAGCTTGGATGCTGTTTTTTGAACAAACAGTTTTTACAATGAAAGAATTCATAGTAATTCTTTAAGATTATTCAGCATTATGTTCCGCATTCAAACGTTTTAAAAAACGAATATGAAAAGTCGTTCATTATGCAATTAAAAATAACTCTATTCTAGTTTACCTGCAAAATATATTTATGAATTGATTAAATTAAATTGGAAATTAGTATGAAAGCAACTTCAAGATGCGATCCGACTCTAATAACGAAAGTCTTTCTTCTTCAGACTTCATGATTTGAATGGTGACAAACAATTAGATGGTTTGGAACTTCTCGCCGCCATGAACCACGTGATGGATAGAGAAAACGAATTCACAGAGAAAGATATCGAAGAGAATCCCCATATTCGGCAATCTATCCAGGCATGGTGGAACGACAAATTCCAAGAGGATGCACGTAAGTCCGAATGCAGGCTTATATATATATATATATATTTGCAACTTCATCTGTTTCGAAACCCACAATATAAAATAGAGGAATGAATCTTTAAGCTGTAATTAATAAAGAGAAATCAACAAAGACAATAACTAACATAAAAGCAATATATGTTTATACATATACGATTCTTCTCTTTATATATATATATATGATGGGTTTACTAAAATCTCCACTGACGTAATATATTATTTTAATAATAAAATATAATATTAATTCTATAATCTCTGCAAACATTAGTTCTATATGCTCTGATAATAGTTATAAAAGCATATAGAACTAATATAATTATATTATATATAACTCTAATTTTAAAAGAGATATTTAAGAAAAATAAAGCGGGTATGGGCTATTTGATAGAGTTCACTTACATAGCTTTCGAGATCTCCTTCAGGAATTATGTAAAATACAAAAAATACAAGAATAGATAGAGTGCGAAACTTGTCTGCTTCTTCACGTTTTTTTTTTAATTTTTTTTTATTGCTATGTCCCATAATGAACAAAAAGAAAATGAATAACTTCTTTTCTTTAAGCTCATTCACCATGTATGCTTCAATCTCTATCAACCACAATGCGCGTCTAAACGCTAGACAGAATTTCATACTTCATAATTCATAGCATGTAAGAAAAAATAATGGTAGAAGCATCAGATATATGGAGTTAAACGTCTTACAACTTTAATTGAAATAGCAAACAAATCTGGTCAATGAGGTAGTTCTTATGAAGAAATCCAGTATAGTGAGATCCGGTAATTGTGGAAGTCTCTTAAAGCTTTTTCGTTGACGATGATTTATTATTTAGACTTGAACTATTATTATATAAAGAAAAGAAAAAAGCTCACAGTATATTTTTCTTTGAATTAACAAGATGCTTTTTCTATAAAAGAGGTATTTTACTTCCTTTTTATTCTACATCCTACTAAATTTTGTTGCGTCTCAGAGAGAAACAGACTAAAAATCCTGGAAATCAAAAAATGCTAAACGTATTCTATTTATGGTAATCATGTCCGTAACCTCAGAGAATCGATTTAACCTAGAGGTTGCTGCCGCTTTTGATGAAATCTTAGGAAAGAGAATTTGAGAACAATTTATATCGGTGGGCTCCATCTGCCTAACAAAAATACCTGTTAAATATAAATTCTGTTAAATATAAACACATTATGGGCATCAATTAGAAAGGACTTTAAACTGAAAATGAATTTTAGTAACTAAAAAAACAATTTTTAATTTATCTAAGGATTATTTGAAACGGATTTCATAGTATTAAATCGTGATCAGATCATGAGAGCGACCAATGAGGTCCTAACATCTCTCCGTAAGTTCGTATTACAGTAGCGGGAATAACATTTGGCTTTGGTGCGTAATAACCTCAATTGCACGACGATTCTTCGGTGAAATCGAGTCTCGATCCTGGAACCTTCAATCTTGAAGCCGATCTCATCACCAGGCCCCCGCAGCCGGAGTCAATTGTTATAAACGAAAATAAGAAGTTTTCTCAGTAAATACAAACTTTCTTACACTGTCTAAAACCAATGAGAATAAATTTCGATATATTTTTTTCTTTCTTATTTCAACGAAAAAATAAATAAAACTGTTTCACCGTAGCACGAGTCACAGAAGAAAAATTATTGCATAAGCGAGATCAAATGGACAGCATGCTTGAGTGTATCAAAAATGAATGTTTTTATTATTGTTATTATTAGATTTGTATGAAATGTAAATAATTTCAAGTTAGTAAAGAAGGATCTTTATCCTGGTCAAGGTAACTTATTTTTCGTGATATATTGAAATCGCAACCACGCAATAAATATTATTATATGTTATAATATTATTCAAATTTTCTTTGTTTTCCTTATTCCATATTTTATTTCAAAACTAAATTATTTTTCTTTTTTCTTTTTCTCAGTGTACATTGACGAGATCCTTCGAGAAGAAGATATAGATAATGATGGATATCTTTCCTATATTGAATTCGCTCTTGGCCGAGCTAAAGAAAGGGGAGAGATTTGATTAACATTTCAACTGTAACTTATTCCGATTAAAATTTGTTTTTATTTAAAAGAAAACTCAAAGTTTACGATGTTTTTCATTTTATTTCACTTTTTTTTTCTTTCTGTATCTAAAGTATCTGCGAAATTCGGGAACAATTGCTTTTAGCGACTTCGTTTCAAAAGTTTTATATTTTAAGACGTTTATTAACCCTAGAATGCATAACTTTTCATTTTTTTACGAAAAAGATACATTTGTTTTGAATAGCTGTATATAAATTAGAAAAACTATTTTATAAAAAATGTAGTTTATTTTTTCTAATGAAATTTTAACAAAACAATTAAAATGTGCCAGTTGGCTACATTATGAATTAAACAATATCCCTGTGACACAAATCACATTATAACCATTCTGCAATAAAGTTAAAAGCCCATTTTCGAAAATATATTTTTTACAATGGAAATAATATTTTGATAGTATTTTTAATAGTAGAATTATTCATACAAGTTTCCAGTTTAAATCTAAACCTAGTTTCGTTTTTGTCATAAATCGGTCTTTTCTGCAAATATTTATCAAAGCACATTTAAAAAAGATTTCAAAACACTTATTTTGCCCTTCGAAACAGTCATGTGAAACTTATAAATAGAAATAAAAATGTGTAGCCAAATGGCTACATGATGTGTTGAAGGGTTAATACTTACTGTTGATCCTTGATGTTATTAGAGAAGAAAGTACAAAGCCTATTTCCTTTAATTTTTTCATCCACTTAGGTAAGAAATTCTGGTTTGGAGCTTTCATCTTTGCAAGGAAGCTCTTTGGATACCAATAGTAGATTTTAGTTCAACCATCGAAAGAGCTCATTTAATGAAACAATGGATGAATAGTGATTCTGAGAAATAAATAATTTTAAATAAAATTCTGAAGTAGAAAGAAAAACAATAAGCAGAGATCTTATTCTTGGTATCCAAAAACCAAGAGTAAATCTCATAGAACTCTTACATTAAACCATTTAATCTGTTCTGAGAATTCTTTCTATCATATTTTTACGGAAATATTTATCCACACAAGATTCTGTAAAGTCGACAGGTTTGCTGTAGTGGGTGTATGACGACATAATCTTCAGGACTCAGTAACAAATAAAGTCGTTTATTAACATGAAAACACAGACGAAAAAACACAAAACTTGCACAAGCAATACACAGCGGCATTACAGCAAAGAACAATTCAAAGTAATAATTGGTAATAAACAATCACGACAGCACACAAAGAGCCCAGACAGAACTCAGCAGGAAGAGAAAATTCACGTAGCTATTCACTGCGATTCCTCCAAACGAATGCTAATTTCCATTGCCTCCTCACTTTAGCTATACTCAACTGTCAACTCACTACTATAAGACTGGTTACTCCTCACACGACTCGACGCTGCTTCACTACTTTTTCAAGAGCCGGCGCACGTCTCATATCTCAACTCACAAATCGCTTGAGTCCACTAAAGTTTGCAAATTCTTCACTACTATCTATATGACTCAACACACTGGCCAAAGTTCGGTTTGACAGCCTTTTATTGCATCGGAGCACGGTATAGAAGGTTCTCGAAGAATAAACAATTTCACCTACCTATTGTCAAGAATCCTGAAGATTCTTGTATCATTCATTTTGTCACCATAGTCACTAAATGTTCATCAAGTTCTTCGCCAAGTCCGGAGTTAGAAACATTGTTATTAGAAACAGGTTCAGACGATTGATGTTTGTGATGTCAGAATAAAAATAAAGAAAGAAAAGTCACCTTTGATCATCTTCTGTTATTGAATTTAGTAAAATTAAAATTTATGCACATAAAAGAAAACAAATAACATGGTACAACATTGGAAATGAAATGGAAGTATTTGTAATTGAACTAAAGAATTATTTTGCAATACTTGTGGAAAATATATCATTGAAGATAAAAATATCGAATATAAGAGAATAAGAAATAAAAAAAGGAACGAATCACATTTCCTGAAATGTTCTTGAAAAAGCCAAGGGGAAAGGAAATAAGAAGTTATTCGAAGAAACATTTAAACTAAAATTTATTTTCTTTTTTATGGAATTTAAATTTTTTAAATCTTTTTCTTTTATTCAATTAGTTTAAGTGGTTCTTCGGATATCTTCTTATTTCCTTTTCTCTTGATTTTTCTCAGTACTTTCCACGAAATGTGATTCATTCCTTCTTTATATCTTGAAAAATTATAATGTCAGAAATACTTTGCATAAATGCAAAGTCGGAGAGACTGAAATTAAAATACTAACTAGAATATCAAGAAGTACGCAAAAATATATACTAATGTAATAATAATAATAAAGAAATCTGTAAGTATAAACTGACAAGAGAAACTTCTACCTGTTGCTGGAGGTAGAAATTCAAGAGATGATGATGCAGGTAATGTTGAAGAAGTTTTTAAGATTATAAAGCAGATTGAGGCTGTGATAAAAAAAAACCATTTGACTATTGAGTAATAGGAAAAGATGGACAATTATTTATCGAGGAGGATAAAGTACGAGGGAAGTTGAAGGGACATTTTGAGGAACTTTTAAATATCAGATAGAGCAGTGTTAACCAAACACAATTTTCCTTTTTAATAAGAAATTCAAGCTAGTTGTAAATATAACTTAAATTACTTTTCAAAAAACTTCGAGTGTTGTTAAAATTCAAAAGAATAATAGAACATATGGAAGGGATACCATAAATATTGAGCTACTCAAAGCTGTTATCTACACTGCACAGAATGTTTAATCTTGTGTGGCTGTGCAAGCAACTACTTGGAAAGAATCGTCGATTGCAAAAACAAAAAACAAACAAATAAAATCTAGAAAAGTAAGTTCTAGTTAAATGTGACAACTAGAAGGAAACTGTCTGTTATATAAAAGATACTTACCAGAAAGAGAAAAATAGTACAGACAAAATTGTTAGAATAAGCAGATTGATTGCAGAAGCAATATTGTTAGAATAAGGATTTAGAAGCAGAAAAAAGTACACTAAATCATAATTTTATTCCGAAGAAAGTTTTTGAATAATACATGAAACTAAATTCAATTTTATGCCTGAATTCATTTTATCTACTGCATTCGGAAAATATTGAGATTCTGTGCATTTCTTGGAAAATATTGAACTTTTGGAAAATTGTTTATTATTATTAGAAATCTGTATTGTGGAAGGAAAGCAAAAGTTATTGTAAATGGAACATTATCAGATGCATTTCATATCCAAACTGGAGTAAAACAGGGAAAAGTCCTGTCTGGAAAGCTTTTCATAACTATAATAGGATAGATAAAGAGAGAGATATTAAAATGTCAACAAAAAAAAACTCCAGGAATATTCTGGGAATTTATTTCCGCATTGGAAGATTTAGATTTTGCAGACGATCGGCTTTATTGTTTTCAAATTTTGCAGACTAGTGAGAGAGAGTGAGAAGGCAGAAATACTTGAGAATGCTGCTAGACAGGTGGGTTTGAAAATAACTGAAAACAAAACAAAAAAGATGAAAGTAAATACTAAAAGCAATTAATCAATTTTAACAAATCAAAATAAATTCAAGGAGATTTATTGTTTTTCACATCTTAGAGTTGCAATAGATAAATTGGAAGGCACAAAAGAAGAAATAAAAACTGCAAATATAATAGTCTATGCTCCATTCAGTACAATTAGTAGATTCTGGAAAGCCTCAAATATAAGAAGGAAACTCAAACTGCATATGTTAAATACAACAATATTAGTAGTTCTTCTGTAAGGCAATGAAGCTCGAAAACTTACAAAATTACAAGAGCGAAAATTAAATCCCTTTTAATATATCCCAGCCGGAGGCTCATATATCAGGATAAGAAGCTTCCGATATAGTAGTCTGTTCTCGCCACGCGGATGGGTACAGAAATGGTGCGGAGTCGATTATCCTCTACCGATGACGGGGCGTGTTTTTCACAGGAAGGGTTCTACTGTGGACGGTGATAATTCTTAGAACTCAACCTTAGTTCCCGCCAATGCTGTCGCTGCTGTCCAGTCATTCGAATTTTTCCGTGTGCCTCAGGATTGGTAGGAGTAGTCAATGTATGTTGGTAGGTGTAGTCAATGTCCTTTTAAATTGTTTGCCTCAGAAAGATTCTTAAAATATATTGAAAATATATGAAATTTCAAATATTGACTTGAATAATAAAACTTTTGCCGAACTAGTTTCCAACAAAATTTTAAAACGGCGATCGACATAGACAGAGCATACACTTGTCAAAAATAATAATGATAATGTATTTTGATATCAAAAACAAAGATGACAGAAATAATAAGACCGAAAATGAGAATGCATATGGCAAAATCTCGTTAGATGATAATGCATGCATTGCACTAATATAGAAAAATTAAACAAAAAAAATTAAGCAAAAAAAAAAAAAAAAAAAAAAAAAAAAAAAAAACCTCAAGGTCTACAAGGCGCCGTATGTCTACAAAGGAAATAAATTCTTTTGGATTGCCGAGTTGCTCACCGAGGCAGCGTTAGGTTGCATTGGATGGCATGCAGCTGTTATAGCCACATGAAACAACTTGATGTAAAGAAAAATAATGATGAAATCACAGTTCGGGATTTTTTGCATGCAGCTTCGTTATGCAGCAAGAAATCGATTATAAGTTTTTCTTTTTTTATGCAAATTTGATCAAAATATAATACATATCTATCTGGCAAAAAACAACAACAACAGTATATTAAAATATATTTGTATTAACAGTTGTATTTTTGAATTTTCACTTTCTATGCTCACAAACAGATAGATCCTCTGACAGGTAATTTCCTGTCCCAATAATTGGTTACATCTGTAAATATTGTGATAAAAACGCAACTCAAATTTCATCAGCCTAATTCAGTACGCTTTTTGAGTTTCTTATACAAATACTTGCAAGAGGAATAGATTGACATACTTTCAGCAAACGGATCTGACCCGAAATTCAACAGAAACCATTGATTTCCATTTATATATCACATATTGAATTTCATTCGTTTAAGTTGCATCCGAATTGAGTTAATGCGTTCAATGACAGACCGACGTAGTCCCATCCCCCCCCCCTAAAAATCTGTTTAAAACTCACAACCTTTTCTCACAATCCGAAGATCGAATTTTTGACGATTATAAAGCTTTCTCATTTTATATTTCGTTAAAAAGAAAATGAAAAGAAGCCATGATACGGTGTATAGCTTATAAGGAAGATTTTAACACAATGAACGACGATAAAAATCGTTACACAAATAAATCTCACTCAATCAATTCCAACCTCTTCTGATTTAAAAAAAAATCAAACCTCAAACCGAATTTTATCTTATATCTCGATGTATAACGGGAAACTTCCTCATCGGTTCTTCTATCTTATGAAGAGTTCATTTCATACAGAAACAAGAACTCATTTCCCACTCGTTATGACGGCGGTCTCACAAAAGAAAAAGAACGGGAACCTAATGGAAGTCGGCGACAACGGAAAGTTTCTTTGCGTAATAACCGCGTTTCCTGGGCTCAAGGGTGGAAGCTGGAAACGAAATGGAAGCAATCAGTTGCCCGCCTTCCAACTGATTGGCTCCCGTGTTCCCTCTTAACTGTGTTTGGGACAATAGAAATGGAATATTTTTCCTCCCTGCACTGACCTCTGGTCAAGCGAATGAGAGCTTTATGAATTGGGTAACTTTCGGGATGTTCTGGAGAAGTTGGGGATGGTGGAGGGGTGATTTTCCACCTGTTTTCTGTTCGGTAATAAATAGAATGAGTGGAAGGAAATGAAATAAATGATAGAGCTCACAAACAAGTCTTAATTATATGTTTTTACTTGTGACAATTTAAAGAATGTGACTACTTCAAGATATTTTTTTTTTAAATGTTCGAAAAAAGTTATTTTTTGAATGTTTGCATAAAAAAAGATAGAAAAAAAAATATTTATGAAACCAAAACATAGCAGTTAAATGACAAAAGTTTTTTTTTTAATTGGCAAAAGGATTTTTTTGTGGGGGGGGGGCTAAAAAGAGGTATAAAGCAAAAGTCTTCTAGTTTAGAGGTTTATCAAGCGAATTGCTTAAAATTTTGTTGATAATTTTACAAATATATTTTCTAGTTCCTGAACTAAAAAATAAACCATATTTCTATACATTCCTTAAATAGTGGGTTTCAATTAATAAATAATGCAAAATTTTCCAATTTTTTTCGCATTGTGAAGCATTAAAATGGCTAGAAAATATTTCTAAATGAATAGATTACTTAACCTCTACTTCAGGAACTAAAGTTGAAAAATGATTTTATCAAAAAAATATGCATTAGATTTTAATTTTATGAGTGTTTTTCGTAAGAAAATTCTATCAAAGATTAGAATTTGAGAAAACAGCAACAAAAGATGTAAAATAACGCTAAAGCGTATGTAAATACGAATATAAAAATTAACGCAATTTCCCAAAAAGTAGACTTAGAAACAAAATTATAACAGTTTTATAAAGAAACTTGTCTATTAGTTAACTTGTCATCACTTGTTAACATTAAGAATATTGCAATTAAAAACATTTCATAATTTCGCATAATGATAATAATAATAATAATGGACTTTTCAACGTAGCTAGGTGTCTTAAGGGGCGTATGAAAAAGAGAATAATTTGTGAATGAATCAAGTATAAAAATCAGACAACGAATAACGGTGTGCTCTTTTTGACTTTTCTGAATACGAAGTTCATTAGAAATTCAAATATCCAAATTGAATGGGATTATAAAAATCTCAAATAATCGAAAATTCAGTTGAAAGACTAAATTTTATATTTTGATTTTTCTTTTCTTTTGACAAGTTTTTCCAAAATTGATTGTTTGAATTTATAAAAATAATTCCGCTTTCGCTTCTTGTTCGCACAATGCACTAGAGACAAGAAGTGGGCTGGTCAAGGACCCTTGTTAAAGTTATTATATTTGGATCCAACAGAACAATAATCCTAATATTACAGACAGAACCTTGGATTAAGGTTCTGGATTTTAAAGAACAGCTGCTGGATATTAGGATGAAACTTCCTTACTCTTGCGTGGAATTTTAAGGAACGATAAAGCAATGTATGATTAAGAAACGAGAGATGGTTAAAAAAACATTTAAAAATCATTTATTAGGACGAACACACTTTCAGAGTAAATTTACAGTTACAACATTTCCAACCTATAAAATCGATGTTTGTTCTATTACTTCTACAGTGTTAGTAACGTCCTCGGGTAAGACAAGAATATATAGAACGCAGTAAAGTAGTACTAACTTACAAGCACATAGTAAAGACAAGCATATATATTCTATTGACATTCAATAAATCTATATATCGTCTACGGTTATTGAATATAGAGTCATATGATTCTAGGTATATAGCTATGAATGTAGATATAGACTGAAGTGATTAGAACAAAGCGTTAATTCAAAACCTTAAGGAAGGAATATTTCGAATCTTACAGTAGAAAGTATGTGAGAAAACATGGATTTAGAAACGAATGTAATTTTTATCAGAGCTTAAAAATGTAAAATTTCTTAACGCTGTCTCATACTGATATTTTAACAAGCTCAAGAATCAATAACATGCGAAAGGATTAAGCAATATTACGTATTTTCGATGTCTTTTAATTTTTCAAGCTAATCTATTAAAATATTTCACCACGTTGAACAAAGTGAAATTTTTAGATACATTTACCTGCCATTTTTTTCCATGAAAATTCATGATACTTGTTAACATTGGTATTGAAGGGTGAATTTGGATTTATTCTCTCTTCAGATTTCTTCTTAAATTATAAAAAGATAACTTATCGGTATCAAATACACCTTTATCGAAAAAATCGTCTACAATGTCACCTTTATATTTGCACATAATAATTTTGACACTTTTTCTAAAAAAATCCATTGATATTATTTTTTAAAAAAATGTATAACTGTTTGATTTTATTATATCAGCTGCAAATGTGTCATCAGAATTATTTTACCAATAATTTTCCCCCTTTTAATATTGCTTTTATTTTTCTTATTTCCAGACAATAATGATAGGTTCTAGATTCTTTAGGCTAGATAGAGTTTTTTTTTTATTTTAACTTTTTACTCAGTTTATGTTTTTGCTTTGTTTTGAAATAAACATTTACTTTTAATTATCATTTCTTGTACATCATTCTGTATTAATGTGCATATTTGTACCATTTGCTTTTCGTTTTCATGTCAAAAATCTATACATACTCTGAAAAAGCCATCATATATACAATTGACGATTTTTAATCAAGCATATCACATGACAATATGTCTGCCGCCTGACTATAAACATTATCAAGATAAAATGCAACTAGTTGGATAAATAGAGTGTGATATCTGTACTTTATAACTGTAAGATGATAAAACTATTTTTCCAGAAGTAAATGAAAAGAGGAAAAAAAATTTAATTCGTACCACGCCGCTCAATGCCACCAGATAGACTCGCTCAGGTTGGTAAAACAGTTTTTATTTTCTTATATACTAAGTATAGAGAAAATACAGAGAACGTCAAAAAAATTCAAACTTGAGATTCTGACGTGTCTTCATATTTTAGACCTTCCTGAGTCCGGGAACCACATTTTTGACACAACCGTTTGTCTGTCTGTGGCAAAGATACTCAAAAACGCTTTGAGTCAGACGTATGAAATTTGGTATACAGAAATTTGGTTTCAAACCAAATTTGAAGATTTCTTTTAAATTTTGAGCAAAATCCGTTCCGTAGAAGTCCGTCTGTCCTATTGTTACGATGTTATATAAATATTATTACGTCCTATTATATAAATGTTAGTACGTTAACTACAAACCAAAGAGAGCGTCATAGAAAAATTTACTACATAGATTTAACATCTTTAGTTACAGACACCTAACAAATTTTAAATACAGGGATTGACCATCTGTCTGTCTGTATTTTCAGAAGCATGTAAACACAATAACGCAAAAGCTCAATGGCTTAAATTTAATACGTGATTTTGAGACTTTAAGGTGTAGTTTTATGTCAGATTTTTGTTTCAATAGGTTTGGAAGACAACGTCTGAAACCCAAATTCGATTTTTTGATACTTTTGACAGCCTGCCAGGGATTAATCATCAAAGCATTTTCCAAGGATCGCACGATAGATTTAGTAAAAATTCTAAATTCAATTTAAGGGTTAACATTTCGTAAATATTGTAGGCTAATGCGATGCAAGGCATTCTCAGGATAACATCTCTATTAGAGAGTATGCGAGAAAGTTTTTGGGAGACAACTCCCATTGGTTTCTCCAAGTTTTGGAACAAGTGCGATTTTTTTAAACAAAAGAACTGTTCGGAACAAAGATGAAGAGTGTTTTTAAAATTCACAAAAGAAGGTACTATTATGTTTTTAAAATTTTCAGCCATTATTTCGGCACCATAAAAGTGTTTTTTTTTTTTTTTGTCATTTATTTTTGCCAGAAAGGGAAGACCAATCACTGTCTTGTTGAAATATATTCTTCTGGAGTGAGATTTGTAACAGATCTGAAGTTTGATTCTTGCCTGAGAAGTAACATTTGTTTTTTTTTTTTTAAAAAAACAGTGATCATTGAAAATACCAATCCTTCCGTGTGAAATTTGCAAAGTATTATTCTCACCAGAAAAGAACAGCTAATGATTTTATAGGAAATCCTATTTTGATTCCGTACAGTGTTCCGTTTTTTTTCCCTCCCAAGTGGAAGAATGAAAATTGCGTTGGATTCGCATCTCTTGAATTGTGAGTTCGAACCCGCCAGCCGAAGACTCTCCGTGTGTGGTGGTGGCTGGCGCCCGTATAAATTTGTCGTGGTCACAAAGTTCCCCATGTCGAGAGTAATACTACTGGGGATACTGGATCAGGAGTGATCGTTCTCTGGTTCAGGTCTAAATTACGATCTGTGGTTGAATGAATGAAATGCATGAATGAAGTCCGTCTAGTAAAAAGGTTGCGAAGCGTGAGTAGCTAAGTCGTACTCTTGACCCTAGATGGCACTACTGAAAAACAGGAGACGCAAAAATTTCGGCTTAAATTCGCTAACTTAGGTATAAAAAAATGAATTTTGGCGAAGTTTGAAAATTATCATCCGGTCCTGTGAAGAGCCAATTTGCAACCATATTTTACAAATGATCTCCAAACAATCCTCTGGAGTCAATTTTTTTAAATGTACATTTTGCAAATTAATTCAATAGTAAAATACAAGTTATTCTTACAATGTTTTTAAATTATAATGACCTGTTAAATAAAAAAAAAATTCAGAATGACGAAATTTTTTCCAAACTTATTTAAAACGACTCGGTCACTATATAGTTACATGGGGAATATTAGAAAAGAAGAACACTGTCACTGGTTTTTCATTAAAATTACCTTTAACTTGCAAATTTAGCCCTTTAAAGTTCTATAAATTAAAGGACGGTATAGAAAATTATGGATTCTGTCCTCCGATTGTACATTTAAGAACTAAATGCACAAAAAATTAATACGAGCAATAGTCATTTTTATAATGAGTTACTGATTGGAGTTGTGCTGGCAGCTTCAAGGTTTTTATCCAGGCAAAATCCAAATTTTGTCTCGTTTCTCCTGAAAGTTTCTTAGGCAGAAATATATTTTCCCATACTGTGCCAAGATCGGTTTGTTAATTTGTGTTGACGGAAGAAAGTTAATCAAGGAAATTTTTTGTAATGTATCGCGTATGTGAGTACAAATATTGATATATACAAATACTCGCTCTATTCTAGATAATTTCATTCTTTTATCATCTCCTTTACTCAAACGTAATTTGTGAAGATGGCATAAGCTGCTTTTCTTTTTCAATTCCAAATTAAGAAGAAAAAAAATTAATTTAGGAAAACTCGGTTTACACCGGTGCAATTTTATCAATCTAGATAGCTGCATAGTCATTCAAATGAAATTTTGCCAATTTGGAGACCTATGAAATGAATTCTATTTGTTAAAAACACAAAAGTTGACAATAAATTCTTTTGATAATGTACTCGCCCTATATTAAATAAAAAATAAAACAAATTTTAACGATCGATGGCATTGATAGATAGATCGTATACGAAAATCGTAAAAATGCAAATGAAATATATTGAATATGCTGCAATGTAAGCTTGTGCTCATTCAAAGACGAGATATAAAAATAGACGGGAAGCAATGCCCAAAAACTCGAAAAAAAATCCTTTGGGGGTTCAACAGAAATTAAAACCAGATCTATTATTGAAAAATGACAAACTGACAAATTTTATGCTTACGGAACTGCATAATACCCAATGTATTCAGAACAGAACATGATGTACTTCTTCGCATAACATAATTGTTTCTATAAATTTCCATAGATTACAGTTGATTATCTGTTTTCTCTATATGAGTTAACTTCTGCGGTAACCTGATCTCACTCCATGCGACTTCTGTTTTTTTTTTAATAATAATTTTTTTGGTGGAAAACGATTTATTTTTTGTAATTTCAAAGATTTTTTTTTTTTTTGCAATTTTTATATTACATTTTTCATTTGATAAATAGTTGGCACTTAATTTGAAATACTTCTTCATCCCCATCTCGCTTAACTTGGAAAAATAGAACCCTCAGAACTTTCTGAGTTGTGAAATTCAATTTCAATAAACCTGCTTGCACGCAATCATGTAAGATTTCAAAAGCAAAATTTCATTTGGCCCTAAATTAATAATTGAAAATGCAAATCAATCCATGCATCTGGTTTGGGTTCATTGCTTCTTAGAAAAATTTACTTTTCTAAGAAGTGAAAATAAATTCGCAACAAAAATTTAGTGTGAAAAATTTTCAATTAAAAATAATTTTTCATTGTTTAAACTATGAGAAATGTAGAAATAAACGAAACAGTGAAAACTGACGAAAAATATCATTATCATTTTCCAAAAAATGGTTTGGTATGAAATGGGCAACTCTTCTCAGCATTATTTTGTTAAATGGACGTTTACACAGTTATATGAAACAGTGCAGCTTTATATGCTTTATAAAAACAATGAGTTTAATTGTGCATGTTCCTGTGCATTTCATCATATAAGTAAATCTCTGTCTCCCTCCTTCCTTTTTTTTTTTTTTTTTTTTTTTGAGAATCGAACGTCTAGTTCTGGACAAAAAAAGTTATAAAACAAGAATTTAAATTAGTAAGAAAAAAGCTCAAATTTTTCTTTGAAATTGGTAAAGAGGTGGGAAAATAATTATAAGTAAAATTGTTGTTATCTTCTGATTAATTCAAAAATTTGAAAGAAATACAAAGCCGTGAATTTCACTTTATAATCTAAAACCCTTTATGTGCCCCCTAAAAAACAATGTTAAGAGTATACATTTTAAAAGTTTTTTTTTTTTTTTTTGCCCGCCCTGAAAAAAAGATATTTTGGATTCCATTACTATCCATAAACGCAAGGAAGGATTAGTTCCCAGATTATAGAGATCTGAAGAAAGTTTGTCCAAGGAAATTTAAAAAAAAAGATATATGTTAATCCAGTCACATTTTCTTTGGAATTCCATCAATTTTTTTATGGAAAATAACTATTTTCACTGAAACACATGATAATTCTTTTAATATATTCTTTTGATCTCTAATACACAAACAAAGTTGACGATTCACGTATAACATGGGCTTAAAGATGGAACCTTTCAGGTGGAACATGGAATTCTATCAATTCTTAATGAATGATAATTATTGTCCTTAATACATATATAATAATTTTTTTGTGTTATCTTTGGTTCTGTTATGCAAAATAAAGCTAACGAATATTTTTCGGGGAAAAAAAATGAAGACTTTTTTTGTATAATACTTTTTTATTTTCACCGATTTAAAATGTTAGTTCAATTTAAAATTTAAGTTCTGTGTTTACATCTTTGGAACACAAAGACATTAAAATGCAGTTTTAGTTAGAAATGAGTTTTAAAGCAAGAATCTTTAAAAAAGGATTAAAGGTGTGAAGACATTTTTACAAGATTTTTCTTTCATTTAAAAACAAGCGATCGCTATTTCCAGCTCTGTCCGCTTCGAAACGCTATTTGTAATTTTAAACAAAATATTTCAAAGGAGCCGATATCACGGTTTAATTATTAATGGGATACAGGTATCGCTACATCTTTATTTTTCTCTTCTACAAACAACTGCTGCAAAGGCTACTAAAAATACGTAAAAATTACTCACATTTCTTATTTAAGGGAATAAGAACATGTTAAAAGGGATATAAATTTTAAAATAATGTTAAGTTCTGTCTGTAGCTTTGCAAATCGATTCAATTTAGCTTCCAAAGCAAAGTATTAGCACTGCTCTTTTACGTGTTTAGAAAACAAAAACGACGCTTGCAGAATTTCGGGAAAAAGTTCGATCAAATGCTATTATAAATATAAGACGATTTCGAAGATAATCCTTAAACAAATACCGATAAATTTTGGTTAGTTGATATCAGCTGGAAAAAAACAAAGGAATTTTCTTTATCTGGAATGAAAGCGAAAGCAGAACTTCAGTTTCTGCAAAAATAGTAAATGCGTGTAAAAAAAAAAAAAAAATCATTAATATTTAAAATTTTGTGGTCACACCATTTCCCATTGGGAAATGGGTATTGTTTTTACATTCTTTTATTTAACTTAACTTGTTTCATGTTTAAAGTTGTGGAATTTTGTGATTGATTTTCACTCCCTTCTTAATGTACCAGCATGTTAAAATTTTCAACACTACCATGCTTTTAATGACCACAAAATATTTTGATATTTTCAAAACTTCGTCATGAGTTAATCGAATAAATTAATGAAATTTTTATTTCAAATGACTGGCGCCACTTAGCAATGAGCTTAATTAAAATACGATTTTAAGATTGTGAAAATAAATTATCGATTAAATATTTATGAATAGGAAAAACTAAAATTAAAAATAATTTCTACAATTTATTACTGGCAAATAAAATGCATTAAAATTTTTCTACATTTATTTATTATATATATATATATATATATATATATATATATATATATATATTAATCTAATCGAAAGTACCAGCCCTTTTTTTTGACAAAAATATTAAAATTTGATTTATGGGTTTATTACAAGAATTATATATCAGTATCAAATTAAAAAAAATCTTCTTATGGACTGATGAGTAAGAACTCATGCATTTATGAAAGTTGTGAGAGATTCGGATGCTTCAGAACTGGTTAATCGAAATTCACATTTTAAAAATTTACTCTTCATTGATTTCCTGTTTCAGTTCGCCAATTCGCCATTTTTTTTTCCGTTTGCAAACTTGCTTCTTACGCAAGTACAACCTTACATATTATTCAGTTTTCTGACGATTTTATGCAAATGTCTCAAGAAATATTAATAATAAAAAAACAACGGTGTTTATGTAAGAAAGATCGTAGATCGTAGTCATTTGATGATCGTTTCAAGATCGTAGTCATTTTGATGTTTTCAGTATTTGGCAATTCAGTGGAGTACCTTTAAAACATGAGTTATTTTGTTAATTATGAGAATTTTTAATTATAATTTTGTAAATGCTGATAAAAGCAAGCATTTAATTTTAATTTTGTGAATACTGACAAGAGCAGACATTTAATTTTAATTTTGCTGTTCAAAATCCTAAATGTTCCATTTCAGTAATAATAATAAAAAGACTTAATCGTTGCAAAGTTCATTGTAAACAAATAAATAAATAAAAATAAAAATAAAAAAACTAGTTTTAATAACAATAAGATAACCTCAGTTCTACTGAATAAATTTGGACTCTATGATAAAAATTTGAACTCTAAAAATTCCAATTTATTCATTCCAATGATAATAAAAATAACTATAGTATACAGATACTCAAGTGATAAAAAAACAGTGCTATAAAATATACTTAATTTTTTAAAAAAATATTAAAATTAGTAAAATAATTACGCAATAAATGTGGCTCAATATATAGCTAATTTTTTAAAATTTGAAAGTGGTATTAAAGCAGTTTTTTGTGAAATAATATGCAACGACACGAAAGAAAAACGTTAAAATAAAAATTAACTTTCAGTTAAAGATTTAATTAAGATTTTTAAAATACTTCTCGTTGAGGAAGTAATGTCCAAAAAGTAACAGCTTCTCAAATTCAGTAATTCTAGGTCGCATGATTTTTAATAATGCGTATTGTAATTTGCAGGTAATGCCACAGAATATAAACATTCTCATATTAATGTTCAAAATTTGAATTTAAGAACGCGATTTTTACACAAAACAGTAGATCGCTGCCAAACTTTGAACCCAATCTGTCAGAAGTTCAGGGATTTTCTAAAATGCATATTCAGTTTCCTTCAAAGTAGACTGAAACCAAGCACAGATATTGTGAAAGTATACATGAAACATGAAGGTTGAGCTCTCTACTTATTCAAGTATTTCATTCAGACAGTAAGCAAAATCTGGTAATCTTGGTCGTCAAATTAATACAAAGCTACAGTCATTTTGTAGGAAACTCAAATAAATCTTTAAGGTAACACATGGATACTTGTTTCAGACAGTTTCATTTTCTGCTCAGATTGAATCCATGCATTATAACCCCCCCCCCCTTCTAAAACACTACTCCCTTCGGAAGCCCCAAAGCACGCCCCACTTAAAAAGGAAAAGGGCCGCTCCGGCTTTCTCAGGAATCTGCAATGGAATATTTCAATTCCAGGGCTTAATCCTGCGTCTCTGGAATTTCTCCGTCAGAGGTCTTTACCGCTAATAAGGGCGTCTATAACACGCAATCAAATGCGGTGCACACAAAATGTTGCCCCAGGCACACCGCCGCCCCAGCATTCTCTTTGCTGAAACGTCCTTCATCCCACTTATGCGGGGATATGGGATATGCATAATGAATGAAGCAGGGAGGGTTGGAGATAGAGCGGGGGCGAATCCCCAGAACGAAGCCCCATTCTCATTACGATGCTGGTTGCCGAGTGGGCCTTCCACGTCCCTCCCCAACCGGTCTCTCCGGGCGAACCCGTTCAGTTTCCTTAGCTTTCGGTGGAATTTGGATGAACTGTCGCGAGTTTCGTTTCAAGGGAAAATCGTGTTAAGACTTACAAAAGATTTTGTAAGTTATCCTCATTAAAAATGTTAGCCTGGCAAAGTTGCCTTCGGGGTATGAAGATGATGGGGGTGGGGGGATTGATGTTGCAGCTTTTGAAACTCCAGATCATTGTGGGTGAGAGAGAGAGGGGGGGGGGTCTCAGTTCTCAGGGAATTGGTTCTGATGCTTTTGTTTTTCCCTTTTCTATTATTATATGCGAGTTTACTGACGAAGTTGTTTATTTTGCTCGTGGCCACGCACCCATCCAATAGTAGTTTTAGATAAAGCATTAGATAAATTGTATTTGAGACATGTATTAAGTATTCAGTGCTTGTTTCTTCAAGGATCACGATGAGGTAAATACGTCAGAAATCATTGGAATAATTTGTTATGGATTATGTTAGATAATATGAATCATTTTGTTCTTGTTAATCTGGAAAGAAATAAAGCTAAGAAATAATCGGTGACGTATAATGTCAGAGATCATTGAGTAAAAACATACTTACGATTTACAATTTTTATTCAAGTAGTTAAGTAAAATAAGCCTTTAATTAAAAAATGACCATAAAATAACTTTAAAAGTATTTGCAGTTAAAAACTAATAAACAGAATGAAGCCAATTTTCATTTACAGACTGTGGAAGCATGGAAAGATAAATTCTGTAAAACTAAATAAATAAAATAAAAGAAATGAAAAATAAAGGAGCAAAAAACATATCCAAAATGATTTTGGGCAATGAATATATAAAATAGGAAAAATACTTGGGAATATTAAAACAAACGAAAAGTCATATAGTAGCCCCAAAAAACTTTAATATGAATAGTTTTAGATTTTTTTTCAGCAAAAAGGAAATTAATTGCATTTGAACAGATGATTTAAAGTACTCTTCACCGTTTGTTTGAAGTAATAAATGCAAAAACATGACTTGGAACGAAGAATGTACCAAATATAAATCGTAGTTAAATTCCTATGATTATATCAAGAGATGCTTTATATTGTGAATTTTCTGAAAAAAAAAATATTTATCTCTTACAAAGAGTGAGGTCTTCTTCATTTTTATCTTAAGATATCAGTGATAAACTTAATTTTTATGTGGAATTTCAAAAATTGACGCAAATTGATTATATACTTATGGTTTGCTTTACTAAAAAGTTCTAAAATAGTTTTTTTTTTGGTTGTAAGTTTAATAGTTCATTAAAAAAAATACTTTTCTTAGTTAATAAAAACACTGAAACTGCAGAAAATTTATAAAAACAAGGATAAAAACACAGAAAAATTGTTCAAATAAAATTAATTATTATTATATATAATTAATCAGGAATATTTCATTTTTATTAAAACCGGACAATTTAATAATTTATATATATTTTATTTTCAGTTCTTAAAACATTTTTGAAGCACTTTAAATTGCATCTAGAATAAAATTTAATAATACTTAGAAACGAAATGAGCTTCTGTTATTTAATCTATTGAAACACACAAACATTATATAATTAAAAATATTCAAACATTTTTATCGAATCTCTCAAAAAAGATTGTTTGAATTCCGACAGTAAAAAATTATACTTGAATTCATATTTTACCTTGAAGATCTGGACGTGAGCGCATTTAAAGATCCAACTATAAACTGTGTACGAAAAAAGGAATTTTCATGTGCATTTTTGTAAAAGTATCATTCAAATTCAGGAAGATATAAAGCCATATTTTTAAAATCTCAGATTCAGGTATCAGGGGTTTTTTTCCAGCATACAATGCAGTTTTCAATCAAACTGTGAGAAACTTTCAGAATATGCGATAAAGTTATATATTTTAAATACTAAAGGAAATATAGGTGTGTTATCACTATACAACATGGAGTCCCAAACGATGTTTAGTAGGTGAAAATAGTAAAAATATAGGAATCTCGAAAATTGTTGGAAACTGTAAAAAATTAATTAAAAAAATAACAAATATGTTTGAACAATGAATTTTGTTTTAAGTGAAAGCACATTCTTAAAGGTTATTTTTCATATAAGTAACAGCCGATTTGAT
This sequence comes from Argiope aurantia, assembly GCA_026543865.1. Classification (NCBI taxonomy): domain Eukaryota; kingdom Metazoa; phylum Arthropoda; class Arachnida; order Araneae; family Araneidae; genus Argiope; species Argiope aurantia. The sequence goes on along the minus strand of JAPMOR010090782.1, from coordinate 540,479 downwards.
GATCTAAGGGGTAGTAAATTACTGAAAACGAAAAAAGTAGTTTATAACCCTTATTTGCAAAATATTAAAACGTGAAGAAAAATAAAGGCTTGAAAATGTAAGAAAATTCATGCTCTTTAATTTGATATAAACCTGTAGTATGAAAACTGGGAAAGTTTTAAGATATGCAAGTAAAACTAAAATGTGTACCAGGAAACATCGCTGCAACATCAGTACCAATGTTTGCAAAAGATGTCAAATTCGAAAGATAAATTCAGATACGTGATAGTAGGTATTAATGGGATGAAAAATTGTCGTAAAACATAGGGTCGTAGGTGATTTTTATTCCGTGAAAATCACAAAAACGGACGTCGGAAAGACAATGAACCTGGCTAAGAGAATGGCCCTATGAATACGAGGATTAAGAACAAGAACGTAGAGAAGCAGCAGGTTTTTCCTATGTAAATTTTTCATGCCTTCGAGAAAAAATAAAAGCAGCGAGCAAATATTCATTAATAAGCATTGCAGAATTGATGATCGTTAATCGAAGTTTGTTTTTGCAATTTTCACCGAATAAACGTCACTTTCAACCCTATGATTTATGGTAATTTTTATCTCTTTTATGGCTACCATCACCTCTCTGAATGTATCTTTTGAACTTGACAACCTCCTCTGCAAACATCGGTACTGATGTTGCAGCGAAATTTCCTGGTGCACATTTTAGTTTTTCTTGAATATCTTAGAACCTCCTCAGTTTTCATAATACGTGCTTATATCAAATTAAAGAGCATGACATTTCTTACATTTTCAAACTTTGATTTTACTTCAAGCTCTAATATTTTTGCAAATAAGGATTATAAACTACGTTTTCATTTTCAGTAATTTACGACCCCCTGGATCATCAAATCAGAATGTTACCTATATGAAAAATAACTTTTAAGAATGTGCTTTCACTTAAAAGGAAATTCATAGTTCAAACTTCATTTGTTATTTTTTTTTGTTAATTTTTTACAGTTTCCAACAATTTTTGGGCTCAATATATTTTTGCGATTTTCACCTACTAAACGTCTTTTGGGACCCTATGTTGTATAGTGATTCTTAAACCTCTTGAAGCCTACTATCACCTCTCTGAATTTATCGGTCGAATTCGAAAACACCCTGTATAATATATATATCTAACTGTAATATATTTTTTGAATTTTATTGGCAATAACTGGATATAATTTTGCACATTTATCAGACTGAAAAACTCATGTTTCTTCAAATAAATATAGAATTTATTGTAGCTTCTAATAAAACATTTTCATATTACTTTGCCATAAATTCTATGTTTTCAAATCATTTAGTTGTAAATGCTACATTGTATAAGCATAAAACTTGTAAATATTTGGAATAACATGTAATATATAAAAACAAAAATTTTAAGTCAATTTCTACTTAGGTCAACAAAAAAAATTATTTTAGTTACTTTTTATTATTGATATATATTTTATATTATCTATGATCGGGTGTCACGTCAGTAATCTCAGAGCTTGGCTACAAACTTGGCAACCATTTGGTGACATGGCGACGGATTTGGCGACTTTGGCAACCAAATAGAAATTATTGGACAAATTTAATTAATGAATTAATATTTGAAAAAAAAATGTATTGACATCAAGTGTCATCCACTACAAGTTTTAAAAAATGTATTTGAACTTGAGTGGATAGATAAAAAGTATTCTATTAACGATTGAAAATTTTAACAAGATATATAAATATATATAGGGTGAGTGTGAACTAATAGTAGGAATTGAAAAAAAAAATCTTTATATCTTGCAGAGTAAACTAGCTAATTTTACAAAAATAAATGTAATTATTGTCGAATAAGTAAAATTATTTTTCAAAATTCCCTCTTTCCTTTACCTGATTTCTGTAAAATGGTAAAGGAGGGAGGGATAGTTTTCTTTTATCTCTATTTTTTTTTCTATCTTATTAATGCTTTCATGGCAGCTTCTTCACAATAAAATATGAAATCAAGTAATTTTTTTTTACATTGTTGAAGTTAAAAATAGTTGATTTGGTCTTTCTGGAGGAATCCGGAAAAATATTTAAATAAGCAAGTGTTTGGGTAATTTTGATAAAATAGTGTATCAAATATAGAAATTCATAAAATGAGCTTCTAACAAAATTTATTACCCTATAAAAATGTTTTGTTAATATGTTAACTATTGTATCTAAGAACTCTCAATACAAGATAAACATTTACTTCAAAGGATGTTCAAGAATAATTAAATTCCAATAAGCAACCGTTAATCTACAAACTCGATAATTTAAAGAATGACTTAATGTCATTTATTCAAAAAGAATTTGTAGGTAATTCTGTATAGTTTCATATCAACTCAATTTTCAAATCAGAAAAAAAAAAAAAAAATTGCGATGAGTCTAGAAGATAGCGTCGGAATACTATTAAAAGTAAAGAGAAAAGTTTGAAAAAATTATAAAACTATGATAAAAAAATGCTCAAAATTATCATCTCTGAAACTAAAAAAATCTCGAATTCCAATAAAAATGTTGTAACAATAATATTTTAATAATGCTAATAATATCCAAATCATACAGAAGAAGTTACTAAATGATCAAATAAAGTAAATCATTTTTATTTAATAGTAGGTAATAAATGATATATTTCATATAAATCAACTTTCTAAATTAAGTCAAAATCATGTATTGATAATTTATTTATCGACGTGAAGCAGTTAATTTTAGTTGATAGTTTAAAACTAGCAAAAAATAGTCTGGAATAAAAATAAAAAAACTCTGGAAAATAAGAAGAATTCATTTATTTTATTGTTTAGCCGAAAAAGATTTTCTTGTTGCTTCTTTATCTGTTAAGAAGAGAACTGCAACTAAAAATCGTTTGCTTATTCTTACACTCTTATTGGCTGTTATTTTAGCAAAATAATTTGTTTACGAATTGTTCGTAATCGTTTGGTTTCAACTACAGTTTAGTCATTCCGTTTTTAATCTTACATGTTGGAATTCTTTTCATTTTAGAAGAGAATAATTTCAAGCAGTGGCTACTTTCTCAATCTCGATATGATGATTAAACAAAAAGGTAAGTGAACTGAGAAATTTCTCTAATGAATTCAATTAGAAATTATTTTTAGTTTATGTATATATGAATTATAATTGTTTTCCGAAGAAATGCGAATGTTCAGTAATATTAGGAAATTCATAGTGACGGTATTAGTTTTATTTTGTAAAATGCTATTAATTTAAAATTAAATATTATATTCAAACGTTTTCTAAAATTAAATAAAGCCTTTTTTTCTTTTAAAAGCAAAGCTTTTTCATTGGTATTTTTGTGTGTTGATGATAATAAAATGTGTGAGGTCAATACATTGAAGACTAAAAGTCGAAACTTTTCATCCCAGATTCTTTTGATTTCATTTTATTACGTAAAAAATATTATTAAATATTAAAAATTCTGATAAAGATGACAGAAAAAGTATTACAATATAAAAAAAGAACGAACCAGACCCTGCTTTTAGTAATCCCCGAGAAATTTCAATCGCATTTTCCTAAACGCTACATTTTTTATTTGGTTATTTTTTACCAAAGTACCGACTCTACATAAAGATGGATGGATGATTCAGAGCCAATAAATCACAATAAAAATTCGATTTATCGAATTAACTTCAAGTTGAGAAAAACAGGATTTTGAAAGAAATATAATAAGAGAAATTGACAATTTTAAATTGAAAATGGAGCTGAAATTTATTTTCGATGCATTAAGATTTAAATAAACATTACATCAATGTTAAGCATATAGTTAGAAATTTTAAATAAATCTATTTATTTAAAATAAGTACAAAAAATAAACAGCCATTCATCAACCCCAACTACGGCAGCGGTTTCTCCAATTTTTTGTTTTATGTGATAGCTCATGGCCATTAGTATACATCATCAATGTTCACCTGCCCTCTAATGACTCCCAGTTTCGAGGGAAATTTCAACTACATTTTTTTACTATACATTCTTTATAGGGAAAAATCCGCCAGCCCCATCCATTGAACTGATTTCTTAGATTTTTATTTTATACTAAATTCTTATAATCAGTTGTCAGTGTACATTTCTATTACTGTAAAATAAAACTTTGACAGATTTTTGACAATTGGTCTGATTTCGTCACTTTGCAAGCATAGTTAATAAATAAAAAAGCTCTTTGGCAGCAAATAATATTTTAAGCTTACCAGAAATAAATTTCTTCAACTAAATCAAAGCTATTTATATAACTGCGGGACAGTTGGTCACTAAATTATTTTATACATATACTTAAAGATTTTAGTAATTTTTTAATAACAATTTCAATAAATATGTAACGTAATTCTAATAAACAAACAATGTTCAACGCTTTGAGTAACAAATAAGCTTTAAACAATAACATTTCAAAATAACCAACATTATTTAAATCTAAGAGTTTGAAATTTTTTTTTTTTAGAAAGTAAGAAAAACTTTTTACTGCTTTTTTAATCGAATATATTACGCAGTATTAAAATCTTCGGCTAACTAATAGCATCAGAGAAATTATTCACTTTCATGAAAACATACAGATGTGTTGAAATGATCAAAATCCAGAAAGGAACTAATTTTTTTTTTAAATTTAGATTTCGAATAAATAAAAATTAATACGAACTTTAGGTGGTATTTTAAAAATTCTTTTATTGTAGCTTTTTTTTAATCATAAACGTCATTTTAACTGAAGAATTTTTAACAATTTAATTTGAATTCAAATTTGATTATAAAGAATTATTATTCTGCAGTCACACTCTAAATAAGAAATATAAAGTACTTGAGCAAAATTCAAATAACTGATGATTTTGAATCAGCTGTACCTGCAATGGTTCCGATTCCACATATTTTTTAATATTATATATTGTAAACTGTAAGTGTTATGTTGCCACCGACTACATGCTAATTTTATCATGGCACATGAGAAAGCCTCAAGAAAGAATGTTACAGGAGAGTTGCATCGAATATCCTTTTTTTGCGGCAAGATACGCGCTCTAATAAATCGTATTCACAAATATTAAGACCTCTTTAAGTTCGCTCAATGGCTACGATCAAAATGTCACTCGTCAAAAGCAATTTAAATTCTTCACCCGTATCTGTAATACCTCAATAGAACCAATTAACCATGCTATCACAAAGGAAATCAGATATCAAAATTATAGGACCCAGACAGTAGCTATAGATTTCTAATTTTCTTTAAATATAGTTGTCCAGGAAATGACTCCGAGAGGTTCTTCTGTGCAGATGTGGAGATCCCGTAAATAGTTTGTCGTTTCTTTCTTTCTTCCCACACCCCATCTTTCCCTTCCATCTTGTGCTCATCCAACTCGTTGGATAAGTCAGTGTTATAGGCACCGGGGGAGCAGGATGCCGTTATGTTATGCTATGTTGAGTAGAAACACTTTAAACAGACAATTTTGAGCTGAAACCAAATTAGTAGATTTCTGTCCTATTTTTAACAAAATCCATTCTCAAAATGTCTGTCTGTCCGGCTGCTTCGCACAACGTAAACAGTTACATAGATAAAATTTGGTATGCAGGTTATTAACTAAAAAGTATAACCGTACCAGATTTGGCCCCGAGTTCGATCCTGGGCTAACATATTTTGCTTTATTTTTCTAATTTATTTCAAATTAATTTAACAATTTATAAACAGTTTTAATTTTTTTTTCATTTTTTAATACAAAAAAAAACTATTTTCCTAATTCTTGGATTATAATTTAATTTTTAGAAGAAAAATAATTATATGTATGAATGCATTTTTTTCTTTTTTTACTGTTCAAAATTACTTAAATTAAATTAACATTTAAAGATAATTTCAATTATTGTGATATTAATTTTTATATGGAAAAATAAATGTATTTTCTCTTAATATATGAATTATAATTTTTTTAAATAAAATTAATATGTGAACGTGTTTTATTTTTAAGAAATTATTTAAATAAAATTACAGACAGCTTTAATTAATATGTAACTTTTTAATCAATCAAAAATGAATATTTTAAAAATAAATCTCCAGCAAGATAAATATTTATTCATATAATACTTAATTATAATCTTATTTTCAAGCAGAAAAAATGAATTCATATATAACTTAAATGATGATAAATGCTAATTAAACTACTGACATCAGAAAGGTATTTCATTATTTTTTTATTACATACAAGAGACAGAATGGTAATTATAAAAACATTTCAAGCAAGATAGATACATTTTAAATCTTGCAAAATTCATAAACAATGATTTTCCACAAGAGAAACCTTAAAAGAATGGATAAAAAAACAAATTTCATTTACCTTCAATTTGTTTTTCTTCAGAAAATCAGGCAGCTCACAAAACAAATCGTATATTATTAAAAATTTTGAACCATCTGCCGAGGCATTCCATAACTCAACACATGCTTTCTACTTTTTCTTTTAGATTATTAATATTTTGAATGTTTACGGATATAATTTTATTTATTTCAGCTGTTCTTTTTAATTCCCGATACAAATACAATTTCTTTGAGTTATTATGAATAATTTATCTTCATTAAAATCCAAAAATTTAAAAATTTTAATGATTCTAATATAAAAATAGTTATTTTGAAATATTTTATAGTTAAAATTATATTTATAATTATTTCAACACTTAAAAATTAAATTAAAGTTATAATTTAAGAGAAATATACATGAACGTAATTTATATATTTTTCCCATATAAAAATGAGTATCATGTTAATTGAAACCATTTTTAAATTGTTAATTTAATTTAAGTAATTCTGAATATTTAAAAAAAATGCATTCGTACTTATAATTTTTTTTCTAAAAATTAAATTATAATACAGGAATTAGAAAAATAAATATTTATTTTTGTATAAAAAATGAAAACAGATTAATTAAAATTATTTGTAAATTGTTAAATTAATTTGAAATAAATCAGAAAAAAATTTTAAAAAGCAAAATTGCCTGCTGAGGATTGAACTCGGGTCTTCATTTTATTACGCCAGTATCTTAACAGCTATGCTATTCGAAGAACAGCAGTGGTAACTCATTATTAATAAATAAGCTATGCAGAAAGTTTGAGGAAGATTTTCACGAAATTGACTGTCCATTGCGTTTTAATATTTTCGTGAATAAACATTCTAACTGTATGCTACCATTATCTAAATGTCATTCCGAACTGAATTTTCAATCTCGTGCCCTCCCCTTGTAAGACTGCTTAGTGAAAACATTCGGTGCTATCCTTCTCAAAATGAAGTCAACCATGCATGAGAAATGCATTCTATGTTTTGGTATGTTCTGAAATATCTTCGTTTGTCGTCATTCAAACATTTTTCATTCGATATTTGGTAAAGAATCCCCGAATCGTCACAACTTCGAAAAGTGGGAGAAATGGTTCTAGGACACAGTCAGCTTATATAAGAAAACCAGCCAAGGACAAATACCCATCAAAATCGAAGTGTTTGAAAAATTCGTGAAGCATCTTAATGAAGTCTCAGAAAATGAACGCGTCTTGGGAATGCAGAATTAAATGTGCATTAAACAATATGTATTAAAGTGACGTCTACAATTCAAGCCATATTCATTTCAGTTTTTTCTAAAGCTTTCTGTGGGAATCTGCAATATAAGAAAAAGGCGGAGGGTTTCATTTACAGAGGGAACTTCCATGTGGAATTCATGTGGCAAATTTAACCACCATAATTTAAGCTTTTAGAGCCCAGAAAATCCACTAGAATAATGGAACGTCAGCGTGATTCTCTAAAGGTGAACATTTTCTATACCAGAACCAACAGTTTTGTTTTTTGGTCCTTTCTTGGTCCTGTAAAAATCTGTTAACGGTTTTATTTACTATGCTATGTTCTCGGAATGATTATTCCCTCAATTAAAATAAGCAGATCCCATTTACTTCTTAAGAAAGACGGTACCGCTGCACCACATTGACATAACAACTTAGGCCAGCTCATGAACGATTGTCTTTCTCATCACTGTTAAGCTTTTGGGAATATTTTTCAACAAAATGGGAATATTTTTCAACATAATTGGGATTTTTAATCATCAAAGGAAATTTGGAAACAATTTTTAATGAAGACCAAATTCCTTTTTGAATTAAATCTTTCACTCTACATGTTCAATGGTTGACGAGATATATATCATTCGACCAGCTCAAATTTAATTTTGGGAATCATTGCACACCTTTTAAAAGAAAAAGTATAAAGAAAACATACTGTTTATATTAGAAGACCGGCGTAAATCCTCTGATCATGTGATTACTATATCAATAAATCGAAATCCTTGTTTCGTGTTGTTATCTCCTTTCCCTGGTATTTACGTCATGTGAATAAAGAAAAGAGCTATATGCTCTTTTATCGATTTGCGATGCCAGTACTTTATCATATTGCTACGAAGATTCAACCGGTAGGTGTACGGTGTAAGATGCCCGACATTCTGGATAATGGAATGTCGCTTTATTCTATAATAAAGCAGAAGTACAGTCAAGGTATACACAAGAATAATAGTACTTATACAAGCACACAAAAAATAGCAATAACTGAGTGCAGCTACCCTATTGTGCACTCAACTGTAGCTATACTAGTAATAACTGAGTATAACTAGAAAACTCTCTCCAATGTCAAACAATAAAGAGAATATTACTTAATTCGCTTTAGCCCCTCTCTTTTATATACATAATTTCTTTCCAACAAAAGTATAAAATTTTACTGGCTCGTCGTCCCAACTCCTGATAGAGATATTGCCAGAATTCTTGTATTTTCCATAACCTTTATTTTTGTCATCGAAGTCTTCAAATTCCTCGCCAAGTATGTCTTTTTGGGCATTAATGATATCTGATTTGTCATCCTTTCAGAATTCAATAACATAAATAAATCTCTCTTTTCAACAACGATATTACATTTGCAAGAAATCAATATTACAGAATCGTAAAAATTTGCTAGCAACAATTATTGATAGTAAAAGAAGCATTCTTATAAAGATATTGCGCTTGAAATTAAAATTTTACTTCATCCTCCTAATGTTATATTCTCTCTTTTAACAAGGTCGTCAAAAAGAAGACCGACAAGAGTTTATACAACCAATACAGATATTCTGATAATTTTTGTACTACTAACGAAAGTAATTGACTTTCCTATTTATTGAACTTTTATTATCCATTCGTTTGATGACAATGATTTCTATTATTCTATGAGGTTGATTAAAAAAATCGTTTAAAAAAGACTAAATATTCCTTTTTTTTACTTTCATTAAATTAGAAGGAATATGATTTCTAATTAGTCGGGATAAGGGAGTCGAAATTACATTCTGCCAAAGTCAATTAAATATGTTTAAAATAAAACCTCAATCGATTTAGCGATTATTTGAAAAATTAACTTGTAAATACTGATATCATTCTCGTATATTATTTGCATTTAAGACAATAACTGTTATCTTACGATTTTTTTACTATGATAGCTTTTCTTTTAACAATTTTCTTTCTTTATAAGACTAGCTTTGCTTTTTTATAACATGAATAAGTTATTATTTGTTTTTATTTTTTATTTCAAGATACGTTTTTAAGCAAGAAACATTTATATCGAAATTTTTTTTTCAAGTAACACAACAATAGTTAGGAATTGAAGTTTATAAATCTTAGAGATCAAAATACTTCTTTAATCATCTTAACGCTATCAGAAAGTTGAATAAAAAAATGAGGAGAGGCCAAGCAAGACTTGCGTATAGGATTGTAAACTATTCGTCCCCCGATAAATTTCCGAATGGAAAATAAAAATGAGAATGATTTGTTTGCAGCCCCGACTATTTTAAAAATAAAACAGAATTAGAACAAAGAATTATCGTAAATTAATCAAAAGGTAATAAGGAACGATAGGATACTATGAGCTATTTATTATTGTCGATTTCTCTTATTCAGAATGAGAAGATGGCATTATGTAAAAAAATTAAGTGGATAACTGATTACTGTCGTTAATTCCTTTGCTATCATTATCGTCATTTTAACTCAACTGTTGTTGTTCGCCATTTGATCGGTGAAGGTGCAGCTAAATTATTTCATCATCGAGTAGTTACACTTGAAATATTAATGAAATTGTGAAGAAGATAAAATTGTAATTAATTAAAAAAATTAAAATCTCTTGCATATATACATACATCATAGGTGCCCTTGAAATGCTGTTAAATATCCTTAACAGGATGTATAATCTAATTAGGAGATTGAATAATTTTGTATGTCAATGGATAGACACCTTTCATTAAAGCTATTTATCCTTTAATATCATTTCGGTTTATCAAGGCAGAGGAAACAAAGCATTTGCATTCCACTGCATGTTCTAAGACAGCTGTTTTCTGCCGCTAAACCGGTCAATGCTAACAAATTTCAATCAGGAAAGTGAATGTATCCATTCACATCCTAATTCACATTCATGGATTGCACTCGACACACGAATGATCCTTACTTATTCTGAAAATCCATATTCATAAGCGACATACTCTCTTATGTAGGGTTCTTGTGGCAAGCACCATAGATTGGCTTCAACGCATTTCATTCGCCGTTGCGAAATTTTTCTTCTGTGAACACAGGCTGACGTCGGCATGAAAGAAAACATTCTTTGGAAACATTGAATGCATCTCACCCCCTCTCTAATCTTACTCATCCCTATAGACGAGGTGGAGGAGGAGGGGTTTCTGGGGGTTGCTGCTGCTGATGATGATGACGGCGATGCCCGCGAGTGAATGCGAGACGCAACGCCTGGTGGGAAATGGTACATTATTTCAATTACCGCTTCATTTCGGACCAAATTGCGATACGGATCAATTGGGCGTGAACTTCAGCAGAGAAGGTAGAGGTGGGGTGGGGGCTTATGACTCTTCTCGTTCTGCCACCCCCCCACCCCTTAGGGGTAGCTGCACCCCGAGGGAGTTCCTCTTTCTCTGTGACTTCATCATCAGGCTTCTCATTCCGCTGTGCGTTGAGGGGTGGGTTGCAGAACGAACGAAGCCAGCCGCGCATCTGGGGTCTTCATGAATATCCATGAGTTTCCAAGTCGGTAATGGACTCTGCTGCGAGCGGAAGCCGACACCTCTGTCCCACCCTGCACCCCCTCCTAATTGTGTTGCTTCTGACATCCACTCAACATGCAAAGTGAAAACGCAGCGCGCCAAACGAAAGCGCGATGCTTTTCCCTCGCAGGAGTCCCTATAGGCAGACCCTGCTGTTTCCACTACGATGTTTACTTCGAAGGAGAGAGTTCGTCGTCGATCCCCCTTTCTCGAAGAAACACATAAAAAATTTTCCTCTCTTCCATCTTTTTACCATCCCCTTCCCCCGACGATGGAAAATATTACAAAGTTTTGTCGCGCCTTTTCGTTTCATTCCGGTGTGTCTTTTGTGCCACTCTCTCTCTTTTTCTCCCGGCAGCAAGTTTTCATCTCAACTCCTGCGCTCTCCTCGATTGCCACCAACACCCTCCCTTCCTTCTTCCTATTTGCATTTTCCTCACACCATATACTAAACACACGCGCTCGCGAGTACGACAAAGTTTTTAAGGACATCATTTCTAAGGGCGTAAGCTTCTTACGGCGAGGAAAGGGCAAAGAAAAAAACAACTCTTATAGGAGTGTGTGGGGATGGAGGATGCTAGCACTACATACCCTTCTCTCGTTTTCTAAAAAGGAAGATCTTTTAAATATTTTCACGTTAATCCGGGAGAGGAATTTTCGGGAATAGTTTTCGTGATGGGGAAGGCACTTTTTCTCGCCCCTCTATCTACCTCTCCTAGCAACCTTTTGTTGTCATTCCTTTTGTTGGTTTTTCGTAGCCCTCTCCTTATCGAATGACGAACTGATCAAAGTAACCGCTTGGTGAAGAAAAGAAGTAAGAGTCGAGTTTTGCAATCCATAAGGATCTCGAACGGAACTTGTTAATATGCTGGTAAAAAAGCCGACAGAAAGCAAGAATGTTTTTGTTGTTGTTGTTTTATTTCTGATCATCTAAGTTCTCGAGCTAGATCAGAAGAAGTGTTTTTGTTACCTTTTTTCATAAAAAGTTCACATACTTTTGAGAATGAGTTTTAAAGTGCAAATGCTTATTTGCTTGTACAGAGAAATAAGACACCTGGGTCCTATGGACTGTTTTAGATAAACACCCATAAACAGTGCAATTCAGAATTTGTTGTATGAATTTAAATATGATTTGAAAATTCGTCATCTGCCGTATAGCATCTACAGGCCATTACCACTAGCAATCATTTTAAAATTTTCATTTCTGTTTTCATCCATGCATCATTTTTTACATGAGAAACTTCTAATATATATTTTTATTGCTATTTTCGCAATTCCTTAAGAACGTGGAATTTAAATATGTAACTAAGTTGTTTGCAGAGTATTTCAAATGAGGGTAGGATAATTTCGAAACTATTTTTATTGAAGGTTTGTTCAGTAATAAAAATTATTTTATCGGTAAAGGTATATTTAAGTGTAATCTACGAACAAAAGCAGAAAAAAATATATCTACTTAGTGCTATATTTTTTTAGAAGGAAGTACATAATATATGGAGAGTTGCTTTTAATTCCCTCTCTATCCATCCATCTATCTATCTATATCTATATCTAACACAATTTTGTAAATGCTGGCTGAATGGGAGACAAGTTTAGAATTAAATTCAGTTTATTTTTGCACGGGAGGTATGATTTGTGCATGGGGAAGAGAAATCGATTCAAGTTCGATGATGAAACGTTGTGATATGAGTAATCAGGGTTTTGGCTCTCTTAGTATCACATTAATAATGTTAACACTTGTTAAAAGGATACGTAAACTCAATCTCAACAAATATACATTTCGTATATGACCTGGAACACATTAAATCTATTTAATGGTCGTTGTGGCATGTGGTCTAAGTTCCTGGCAATAAGTTCCAAGTTCGAAACTCAGTCTCAATAACGATCTCTTTTATATGTGACTTGGTGCACGTTAAATCTAGTTATGAGAATTAAATACCTTTCATCGGTGAGATGCGGGCTGCAAAGGGTTGCCAACCTAATGTTTCGTTTCCACCATCTGATCGCGATTCGAAATTATGATGGAATAGATTCCATAAAACGACTGGGATTGGTTTATTCATAGCAGTCAACTACCATCGCCTGTCCGTATTTAAAATCATAGTAGCATCAACTTGGATGAATACATGGCATGATGTTTCTTGTTTAACCATTATTAGTTCATTCAAAGATACAGATAGCTAGTTTTTATATTTACCAGCCTGATTTCTCTTGCCACGTCAATAAATCTGTTGTTATTATGTGATATAATGACAAAAATGTCTCATTTTTCATTTGGGTATATCATTAACTATCTACATTTCTAATTATTGATTGGTGCCTATTGATATAACAGCTGTTCTTGTTATTTTCTCCTTTTTCAACATTATCTGTTTCACTTCACATCTTGTCAGAGCTTTGTTTATAGAACTTTGGACTACAAAGGCCAAAGAATTATCATGTCAATTTCTGTTAGAAAAACTAGTATTAATTATTATTTATTTATTTGTTGCAAAAGTCTTAGGATACTTAAATATTTTTTTTAGTTATTGCTTAAGTGGGAAAAAAATCCTTCAGTCGAAAAAAAAAAAATATTTTTTTTTTTTTAATGCAAGCTTTTTTTTTTTTTTTTTCGAAAATATGGCATACATTATAGAAAATATTCATGATAAACGCTTAAAATAAATAATTCTACAAATAATAAAGGGGTATGTGTGTGTTTTTCTGTTAGTATTCTAGAAATGTTTAAGTGAGTAATAACAAATTTATCCTAATATACTTTGGAGATAGTGTATATTGTGATAAATTGCGGACGCTGGAGGGCTCTTTTTTTAATTCTGAAATTTTCACTAAAAATTAGGCGAGAGTTTTCCCTGATAACTTCAGAAATGTCCTTGCAAAAATTGAATTTTTACACCATTTTAACACAAAAAAAAATATCTTTTTGATTACACCAGTTTAGTTGTCAAACAGTTTCATTTCTAAATTCAAATAATTCTTTAAAAATATTTTTTTGTAAAATTAAAGTTTTTACTAGATTTAATAGGTATTTTTAACAATCAAAATTAAGAATTGAATAAATAAAACGTCAAAATGGTGCTGTTTTGAATAATGATCCAGAGGAGATATACGAGTGCGAAAGGATAATAGTACTATCATTCTATTATAACTGGGCTCATATATATAAGGAACAGAGCCGGAGTAAGGCTATTAAACTAATACGGCATAAATGCCTATTATATTTTGTTGCTTAAAAATACAATATGTCCCAAAATATACAGTACTGAAATGGAAAGAGGAACAAAATTACATAGTACTGAAATAAAAAGATGAAAGATGAACAAAATTACTTTATTGTCATCTGTGCATTTATTTTTCCTCAAAAGAAATTGACATACATACACACTACTTGCGTGTTGATTTATCACGGTATGAGTAATGTAAGTGTTCAAAGTGCGCATCGCCTCACTGTAGACAGTGTTCATATCGTGTTTACAGTGTCTACAGTTCATATCGTGTCTACAGCAGATTCACAAACATATTCTGAAACAAAGGTTGCTAGAGACACCTGCAAAAAGAGATTATTTTCTCACATAATGCAGGCACAATTCTTGGTTGATCTTCACAATGAACATTCCCCTTCCGTTGACACCATATATTAACAGAACGGTGAAATTTTGTAACAATATACAGCATAACTGTGTTACTTGGTGCCGCCTTATTAAACTTCTCTTGGAATTGTTCTGCCACCTATTTCAACTCAGTCTACCTTCACAACCGCTTCTGTATGAGCGGAAATAATGCTGAACCATAAATACTTTTTCCTCCGTCGTGAGACTCATTTCCACCAACAACTGCACAGCACAACTTCCTTTTCACTACTGAGAAAACGTATAGCTAAAGCTATGCCTCGTCGACAAACGCAACCACGTGTTCGAGATGTACAAGTTTCAGTACTGTATATTTGAGGCAATCAAAGAAATCGTTAAGTATAAAAGATTTAATTCAAATTAAACGTAATCAATATTCCTAGAATGTCAGCTGGTTACCAAATGTAGCTAGTTTATGAATAAAGTTTTTTTTTATTTTGAAACGGCAATAATCGGTAAGTAAAACATGATAGTAGAAGGAAGTTTAGATTTAATTTAGAAATTTTGACACATAAAAATTTTATTTATATAAAATTAAATAGAACTCTATAAAATAATTGAGATACTTTGATAAAATAATTTATTTAATTTAAAGCCAAAACAACAATTCTAAGAAATAAACTCGAATTCTTCTATCAATAATATACAATTTCGTGCTGAGAGATGGCTTCCTGCATAATAAGCATGCTTCTAAAAAGTTCTGCATAAGATTAAGTCCCTCTTTAACTGAAATTATTATGTACAAGATTATTTAAAGCAATATTAATTTTTTAGTTAAGTTATATTAATGTCTTGTATAAAAGTAATGCAAGAACTATTTGGAGACGGGCCTCGTAATTTTCAGCCGTAATCAGATAACGGACACGCTAGTTGAACCGTTGTCCCCCTTTGGCACCGGACCTACCTCGACATAATCAGGTCTCAAATTTGGAACCCTTCGATCCCACCAACTGACCGGGGCTCTACTGATTACAAACGGCGACAACTTATTTGTAGACAAATGCAGAAAGAAAGAAAAATTTAATATAATATAGAAAGAAGCTAATGTTGCCTACCTAATTATCGACCAATATGATTTACCGTAGTCACGTCTACAGCATTCAACCGGTAATTTATTTTTATAATTATGTGAAGAATTCTCTGTTCATACTTTTATTTCATTCACTACTGTATGCACAAAAAAATGTTGAGACAGTCTAGGACACATGGAATGAAGACAAAAGAAGCAATTTCAAAATATTTCGATCCACATCTAGGAAATATATCTGACTATCACGCTTCAAACATACCTCATAGTGTTCCGCGTGAAATGGATTCTGCATTGCTATTGCCATCAGCGGAGCCAGGTGGCTGGGAAAAAAATTGATCAACAATTGATAATTTTTTTTTTATGTTTTATGAATCTTAATATCTGAAATTATGAAGGAAAACAAAGATACTTTTTCCACTTTGAAATTCTGGATTCTTTCTATGCACATTATGATGAGTTACATACTTCGGAGTGTAAGAAAGACACAATGTAAGCAATAATTTTTTCAGACAATTTTTCATGAAAAACTAGAAATTTAGTGACAAGAACACATAATCAAATTTCAATTATATGAAATGTTGCAGTTTTCAATAATAATTTCACATATCCGCGAACACACACACACACACACATACATATATATAATTCTCAAACTCTCTATTTTGAATTCATTGATTATAGCAATATTTTTATTTTTTATGCTAAAAAGTAAGAAAAAAAAGTAGCTATCAAATTCTTTAACTCAATTTTGCAGCCTCTAAAAAGGCGTAGCTGGCATTTGCCTTGCTTTATCCTACTAATACCCCTCAACTGAACAGAGAATCACGAACACTCTGGTTGTGCTTTGGGAGCTTTTGGTAGCAATTGGTTTGATCGGCAGAAGGCCAACTCTGGCTGCTCTTGTGACCACGATATTTACCACAGAGCAATTATTAAGCTCATGAGAAACTTTGTTGCCTCCTTTTGTATTGAATTCGCATCCTTTTTTGCCTCCTTTTGTATTGAATTCGCATCCTTTTTTGCCTCCTTTTGTATTAAATTCGCATCTCTTCCTCTTGTCATTGTTTACAAGAAAGTTATAACCATTTATAAACGGACCAATCATTTGAATTGGCCTAAAATTTAAATCATTTTTATGTAGACTATCAGTAAACTTATTTTACGAGGAGTCTCATACCGAAATTTTCATTCAGAATGGATCGAGCTGAACACAACTAGTGAGGCTCTCTTTTAATAGTTTGTGGGTAATGATTTGATAATTTTCATGCACAACTGAATCCACATCATGAATGCTTTATACATTCAAGATATGCTTTTATAAAGCAGGGTATCATTTTCGACACTTTCACCACCATATTGAAACATTCTGAGCAAATTTTAAACTCGGAAGCAGCTATCACATCTCTATAATTTTTTTTCTTCAATCTTGTGCAAATTTTACTGCGTACCACCATATTTTTGGCAAATTTCGAGCAGGCATGTTGTTAAATTCTCTATCTTAAAAAATATGAAAGCAATACAGTATACATATTTTTCAAAGCTCTTCTGTATACTTACGGATACCTAATACTTTTCGGACGTTGGAAGCGTCAAGATCAATATATGTCCTTACTTTTGGTCTTGATAGATATACTTTTTATTTCATCTCGTATTTAATTAAAACGACAATTACTTTTTAATATGTACCATGAATTCGGACAAACATTATTTTGAAATGTATATAATATTTTCGAATGATGGGAGTATAACATTCTGTTATAGATAAAACTGAATTGTGAAGATTTGTTTTTAAATCCTTAACTTCTTTTTCTTCTCCACTATTTCGTTAGAAAACAAGTGCATAAAAGTCGAAAAGTTTAAATTTTTGATTGAATTTTTTTTAATTATGTGTAAAATATTAATCTAAGTTTTCAGAAATTTATAAATTTAGATAATATTTGGTTTAAGCTATGACAAATAGTGGTCAGTAGAGTGGTTAATAAGAACATTTAAAAGTAGCAAAAGCACCTTAATGTAAAAGATAGTCTACCGGCAAATAGGCTATAATTCTAAAAGCGCTACTTCACATGTTGAAACATGAATATTTCTGTGATATATTGGCATGTATATATGAAAAAAATCTGAGTCAAGCGATTAGCAAAAATCTGTCTAAAATAATCTGAGTCTAAATAATCCAAATATGGTCGATAGAAGCTAATAATAAAATATACTTTCATAGTTAAAAAATATGTATGCATTTGGGTGAACGTTAAATAAGTTCAAACTTTTGACTGCGCTATGATTCCAATCATGAATAAATGAGTGCAACTGAAATTCCCCGAAACACTTCAATCACATTTAGCCACCAATGTGAAAATTACAACACTTTTGGGAAATTACACTTCCGATTATATCTTGAAACTTCACATTCGTTCTATATTGTGATTTCTTAATATTTTCTGTAACGCTCCGTTTTTCAGTTTTTCACTTCTGTTTCATTCAAACACACGCCACTGCTAATTGTTTTTATACCCCAATTTCTCTTTACATGCAGATAGACTGACCATGAAAGCACAAAATGTTCTCGGAATAGTGCAGCTAAAATGAGTTTTCGTTTCAAATGAGCGCACCTGAATATTAATTTCCTGTTTTAATCGTGTGTCATTGTTTCATGTTTTAATTTCATTTTCAAAAAATTTAACAGAAATTTCAAAAAATGAACATCGTAACAGAAATAGCATGGATTTATCTCGAAATATAATAAAATTTCTTAATTTTTGGGATGAGGGGGGATTCTTTCAAACAGATCATGCTAACACTACATCTTTTATTAAAACGTGATATTGTGACTAGGAATCGATTGAAGAAACACACGAATTGAATTGTTAGAGGACACGCTAATTCATTATTTTTATGGTTTTATATTATTGAACTTTAAAAGTCTCCAATTCAGAAATGCATATTTGTTTTGCTAAGATTTGAAAATAAATAAATAAAAGTAAAAAGTGGAATTATTTAAAGTCAAAGAATTATCTTTATTATATTAAACATGTTTTTTTTTCAATACAAAATTCAAAATTGAAACAAGGGAATCATATTTTTCCAAGTTTTTAAATTTGTATACATGTATAAATAATCATATGCAAAGTAAATATATTTCGTATTCTTGGATGGATCTGTGATAAGTATATTTTAGGATTCTATTAATGGATATATTTGGTAAAAACACTTAAAAAATTATTCATTAAAAGGTTGTTGTTTTTTTGTAAAATAATTTTGAATTTATTCTTTTAGTCAAAAATATTCATTTCCTAAAAAAGAGCGGAACACAAGCTAATGCTCGATTATAACTTCCAAACGAACATCGTAACAGTGAATTCAATAATAACTAGGTTAACGATAGAAAAACTTTGCAAGTCACTTTCTTAAGATAACACCACTCAAATGAAGTCCATTAGAAGTAAGGCATGCTTCTTTAGTATTAGGCTTCTCGTTATTTATGGCTTTCTTCAGTCAATTCGTTAAAGTGGTATGAATTGCCTCTCGGATGAAATTTTCACTTATCATGAGAGACAATCGAATGAATGGCTGTGGACAAGACGATCAGAAAATTGCGTTAAAAAACTTGGACCACTACGCGTGCAACTTCTGGCATTCGCTCCGATTGAAGGCGGCCTGTAAAGTTGGTTTTGTTGTTTATGTTGGCAAAGGATATTCTAGGCTTCAGCTTTTCGATCCTATTTAAAAGTATCTTTCCTGTAGGAGCTTTACCTTTCAATCTCAAAATATTGTTGAAAAACTCGATGATAGATTAGTTACAGCAGCGGAATAGATATCTTTAAAGTACACAACAAAAGCTCCATAACTTCTGATTAACGATGAAGGATAATGGAAGGATGTTTTACTCATTTATGAATATTTCACCGGGCCACTTACAATGATATCGGTGTGAAGACAAAACAAACTGCATGATTATTTCTGCTTCATTTTATAAAAGTCGCAGAAATAGTATAGTTATATATTGAAGTACTCTATCTAATCTGTCATTAGTAAGATCAATCTTCAATGCTGCAGGAGCAACGTGGTTAATATGTACCCCTGATGGAAGTTAATGGAATGGGCTGTTGCTTAGACCTTGATGCAAATGCATAGATTTTACTGGAGACACAGTATCCAACAATGCCTATTTTCATGTTTTGATGAATGGGAATTGCTCCGAGACAAGATATATTCTCCGATACTACAGTTATTCGCTTCTTGTTAAAAAAAAATAACTTTTAAGTTTGACTTTACGAACAATAGGTGAATGAATTTTCTGCTTCGTTTCCAAAGGTACGAAAGAAATTATATTGATTGAAAAAAATGATATAACATATTTTTTCAGCAATAGACTATCAAATTTTGTATATCGTCAAGTTTTAAAATGCAAATTGATAAAAAAAATTGATTTATTTTGTCGCACTTAAAATTTATAAACTTTAAGTATAAACAAGGATATAAAGAATGTAGAAAGGTTGGCACACTAAATTTTAACAAGATATT
Source organism: Argiope aurantia (assembly GCA_026543865.1). Taxonomy (NCBI): domain Eukaryota; kingdom Metazoa; phylum Arthropoda; class Arachnida; order Araneae; family Araneidae; genus Argiope; species Argiope aurantia. The sequence goes on along the minus strand of JAPMOR010090782.1, from coordinate 520,221 downwards.
ATTCGACAAAGAATCTTGCCTAATGAAATACATTTGTCTCTTAAATTCAGAATCATTTGGTGATAAAAATTATACATTATACTTCCAATAAATTCTAATCGCAATTTCAGAAAAAAAAAAAAAAAAAAAACCTTTTTCAATTTTTTTTTATGAATATGACATCTCCTTCATTTACAATTTTTAAAGTTGCTTCTGACACTATAATTTCAGTTAATTCATTAGCACACATTTTTCATAGTTTATAATAGAAACTGGTTGTACATATTCTGTGATATAGTAATTTCCAGGAAATGTAACAAAAAACTTCAAATTCTATATTTTTCAGTCTAGTATTTTAATTCTGAAAATAGTACTCCGCCGTTTAACTAAATAGAAATTTTTTAACTTTGCCTCTAAATTCACATTGATGAATACAATAATTAACGTGGTAATTATTATATACATCAATGTAATTAATTATAATATAATTATGAAATTAATTAATTAATATTATATTAATATAATTAATTATGAAAATTATATTAATAATATGATTAATGATTTAATTATTAAAATAATATAATTATAATTATAATATTGTTAAATATATTAATATATGTTACAATAATTAATATGAAATCATAAAATAGAACCCCGACCACTATAAGCAAATAGTAGAGTAAACAACTTCCTAGGAGCCTTTAAGCAATGTAAATATAGGATCTCCTTATTCCCTCTGAACTTTCAAAACCAAATATTTTTTTTTATCAGTTTCAATTTAATCTTCATATAAGAAATTTTAAGAAGCTAATTTTAGACAAATGGATTTCGACTAGCTAATTTTTTGAATTCTAAGCTCTATATAGTATTTATTTATTAAAACTGTTATTTCTAGAAATCATAAGTTTAAAAATTATTAAATCCTTTTTTGCTAAATTTACATATTGGTTTTTTATTAATTATACACAGAATTTATTAAATTTGTAAGATATTAAAAATATCTTTACTACCATTTTTAGTTTAAAAAAATATGATTTTCTCTTGTGGTACGCATTTTTAGGTCCTTATTTTAATTCAAGTTTTTAACGAAATTTGTATTGTTCGCCCATCAGTTTCGAATTAGATAATCAACGTTTTATATGAAAATATATAGTTACTCCAGTTTAAATATAAATGCTCTCCAGTCTGAATATTTGCATTGCACATGACAGGATTAATACTTAGACAGCCTGAAAGTAAACTAATCTTGTTACAGCTGGATCTTGCGAAAATTGCATTAACAAGACTAATGTGAAGATGAGTTCAATGATTCAAACTTTCACGTTCAGGAAATCTGATTAATTCTTCTCTGTTTTATTATTCACACTACGAAATAATGAAGATTTTCCTTAAGAATATGTTCAGCAGACAAGGCATAGATGAAACACTTTCTTCCTGTATGAATTCTTGAAATAGAATCTGGAAGGGAAAAAATATTTATTAACATATTTTTTAAAGACAATTTAAAAAAATAGTATATTTATATTAAAATATATAAATCAAAGTAAAAGAATAAATTTATATTAAATTATTCATTTATAACAACTTCGATATAAAATGTAATAGCTATTTAAGGATAATAAACTTTATCATAATGTTTAACACTAAACCTACCGGCATTTCACCGATACATTGGAATTGCCATTGGAAGCGGGTCAAATGACCCGCTCGTGGTAGCTTTAGTGTTAACTAGCACTAATAATCACGCAACTCAACAATAACAAAATATTTTATCAAGAAAGTTTTAAGCAGTTTTAGAAGTTTTCGATTTCAAAATTGATGCTACTTTAGCAACATTGTTTTTTTGTTCTTGAAATAATGCATATTCTCAGCATTATAATGATGTCTACCAAAACAGCTCACGGCATTTATAAGATTCGGAGAAGAGCAAATGGAAAGTTTGTAATTTCTTTTGTAGTTGTGAAGAGATCCTATTAACCATAATTACGACTAAATGGGAAAGTTATTAATCGTTATAAGAAAATAAATGGAAATACCCTTATTTGGATTCAGTATGATGACTTGTGCCACACAATGAGGATAATCCAAAGTTAGTTTTCATTGCACTTTTCCGTCAGACGAAAATACTAACTCTGAATTTGCGGAAATGATATAATCTAACAAAAAAAAAAGTTACTAAAGAAGTATTAACCGATTTTAGAGTGTTTTGAAGTTCGCAACAGTTCCCTGAAAGATAACTCAATCATTTAAATCAAAAACTTAGCCTATTAACAGAATATTCAGAACTTTTAGCATCCAGATTACATAGAGAAAAATCGTCCAAAATCTGATGTTGAAATAACAATTTACAGAATCGGGAAGAAAGAAATTCTTGTATATTTTAGTCAAGATAGAGAGCTTGTACATTACAATAATTTCCTCGATTTTTTTAAACATGAAATATTGGAGATTTTTATAAGCAGTTCGGTCAGAAGTTTGAAGTATGTTTTATTACTCAATTGGCGGTTACTACTTTTCTCTGCTAATTTCTCATGTTTTAAAATTTAAGAAAGAATATCAAAATACTAAGATGGTTTTGTCGAACTTCTACTACTAAAAATATTAGTAGCTTATTTATATTGATTTAAAAAATTTCACTCTCAGACTTAAAAAAACAAATCTTATGTAAGAAGTACCTCTTTTCATTAACTTGTGGGATATTACGGTATGCGGAGAACATAAGGGAAAAGTTAAATGGATTTCAAGATAAATGTTGATTGTAGACAGTGAATATTATCGAAGAAACGTTGGTTGATAAAAATTATATAATTCTCCAGCCAGTTCATATGAAATCTGACTTTATGAAGTAATTTGTTAGAGTATTCAGTAGAAATGATAACTGCTCCCACTATATTTGCAAAAATTTTCCCGGAATGTGCAGTGAATAATTACAAGTGGATAGTTTTGTTTGTTCTGAAATTCGTGTATTTTTTACATAATCACTTGGTCAAATTTTTAGACAATCTGGATGATTTTATTGAGGTAGAAGGAGAGATATTCCATGAGGATATAAAAGTAATGGAAGGCATCAAATTTGTTTAAATGCGACAGACTGAAAAGAAAAGAAAGGATTACTTGAAAGGAAATCTGTAAAAAGAACTTTTGTATGGAATAATATCAATTCAATTTATTTGTTTATAATTCATTTTATTTGACTTAATACAATATCGTCATCTGTTTTTTAACATACTGTTATCATTGATATAATTTGATTTGTTGAAATATATTTCTTTAATTATTCAGCAATATTGTTTTAAAACTTTTACATAAATTTTACACAGATTACATAGGATTCCTGTATTGTTGCATGGGATTTCTGTTCTGCCAGATTCGGAAACAGTGACATGACGGAACAGTGACTTTGTAATCACTAAAATATCAGTAGCAATAAAATCAATGTTGATCAAATATACTTGGTATTATCCTTTAGTTTGAATGAAATATTATTAATATAACAAAAATCATCTTATTTTCATTATCGAATATATCAACTAATTTAATAAAAACCATTTTTTAATAATCGTTAAAAAATATTTATTAATCATTCGTTTAATAGTGTATTTAAAAGTAAATATTTTATCTTAATTATTATTTTTTTCATTATTAAAATATAATAAAATTCTAGAATCCATGTTTTCTCAAATTTTCTACCAAATTGCGCCAATGGGATGAAATCAAAATTTAATAAAATTAAACATTTAGTTGATAATTAAGCTCTAAATACATTAAAATGGCGTATTCTTATTAAAAACACACATGCGGCGCAAGTTTAGATTGATCATTACATAATAATTCTAGAACACACGTATTAAAATTTTCAAAATTTGAATAGATCAAGGGGTAATTGAAGTCGGACAGGAAATTTCATGAATAACAAATAAATATAAATAATATAATAGGTAAATAGATATAAATATATTATTGTATTATTTCGAAATAAAACCTCCAAAAAAAGTGCAAATTTATTTAATCCTCAATTATCGGAGCAGTCAATTTTATGCTATCAGTTATTTTGGTTTCATTTATTTCTTTGATGTTATTACTTATTTGTAATTTTTCTCTAGAAGGCATGCAGTTATTTTCGGCGGAAAAACCTCACAATCTGAGTCCTTTACAGTGTTATAAAAAATTATTTTATAACATTCAGAAATGAACCAAAATAACCATTCATTTTTTAATTAAATTATTATTTTTATTAATTTCAATGTGAATAACAACCGTATAATTTTTTATAAATATCGACTATGAATCCAACTCTTATTTGCTTTTTCGCACCCGTAGTAGAGAAAGTATAGTGATCGTCAAACAAAAAATTCGAACTCGAATTTTTTTTGACGAATCTCCGCGCTTTAGACCTCCCTGAGTACGAAATAAATAAACATTTTTGAAAATGACCGTCTGTCTGTCTGTGACAAAGGTAACTCAAAAATGATTTGATCTAGACAGTTGAAATTTGTTATACGATCTTTATACCTAATTTATAGATTTCTATCATATTTTGTGTAAAATCTGTTCAGTGAAAGTCTATCTGACCAGCTGTTTGACTACAAATTAACACTATAACTACAAAACGAAGAGAATAGATAGGTAATACTGGTGCACAGATTTAACTTCTCTAGTGTAGACACCTGTTGAATTTTGAGCCATCTATCGAATTTCAGCTATGGGTTAGCTATCTATCTGTCTGTACTTTCAGAGATATGTAAGCTAGATAACTCAAAAAGACAATAACTTAAATATATCAAATTTGGTATGAGATTTTGTGACTATAAATGCAATGTTTCAATCGGTTGGGAAAACTTGTCTAAAACCTAAATTCAGTTTTCGGGTATTATTAACTGCTTACCAGGGATTAATCGCCAAAATCCTCGCCAAGGATCGCAGGATAGATTCAGCAAATATGATAAAATTCAGCCAAATGCTAATATTGCGTAACTATTGTACGCCAATGCCATATAAGGCTTTATGTAGGATAACACCTTTATTAGAAGATATGAGAGAAGGTTTTGGGGTGACCACTCCAGATGGTTAAGAATTGAACTAGGAATTGTTCTTTTTAAATCCATTTATTTAAATGGTTACGTTACTTTTAAATTAAATACTTCAATTATTTCATGTGATTTTTTTTAGCTGTATTAAGAAGAGAATTTTCAAATTATTTTTCTCTATGTAAAAGATCATGATAAGGTCTCATTAGTGAAAAATAAAATATTTAATCTATGAGAAAGAATCTTAATAGCTTCTAGATTTAAAGAAAAATAAAAAAGGAACGAACACATGCCGACTTGACACAGCTCAATGACCCATGTCAATTTAATTTAGCAATTCATCGCGAATCCATCAATGAAAGAAAAAATAGGGATTCTACATACAGTCGGTTGATATTAGCTGTTTTGTTGTTTGACTATCAGGTCATGTGAGTTGACTCTATTTCGTAAACATTTTCGTACTTTAAAGATGTATAAACTTCAGAAAGAACGAATATTTGAATTTTCTTTCAGTGTTCCTTAAATTTTAGTGAAAAGACCTTTAATTCATATTAAAACTTTCTCATTATTAATAGAATGATAAATATCTCCTCAAAATGCATTATATTGCAAATATCCTGAAGCAAATTCGGCTGAAACCAGTGCAACCAGCCACAGCCTAACAAGAGCCATCCTGTTTGTACACAGAAATTAAAAGAATCCGAAGCAGCTGAGGTAGAAAGCAAGAAATCAATTAAAACACTCGTCGAGGATTGTTACATCTCCTTCTTGTGATCCTCCCTCCGACCCCTCTCTTTCACTCACTTTCTTCGGGAAAAGAAGGAACAAAAGCCTGGAGCACTTTTCCCGCTCTCTCGGATTGCTAAGGAGAGGAAGAGAGGGATCGATGCGATGCCCTGATTGGTGCATTTATCCGTCCCAAATGTAGGATCAAGATGGAGTTCTCCTGACCCTCCATCTTTTAACAAGAATGCCTGCCATTGTATAATGAACGGCTAGTTCATCTGGAGAGCGAAATACGACATCGCTGGATGGATTGAATTTCGATGATTCGGCTTGCTTTTTTTGGAATGGATGCTTTAAAATCGCTTGCTCGAATTGAAAACATCGAAATGCTTGGATTCATTAAGAATTTGTCAAATCTCCAACAGTTTTTTAAAAATATTTTTGTATTAATTCTATTGATTCAGTTAGTTTCGATATTATCAAAAGTTGACTACTGTTTGTCCACAATGGTACAGATACTGTCAATATATTCAGATTCATTTAAAATTTATTATGTATTTTATAGCAGATAAATGATTTTTGAATAAACTATCTTGGTTTTGTTGATTTGAACAACCCATCATATGATTCGTTTGATATGAATAAACTATATTAGACTTTAATGTTATGCCATAATAAAATCTTTGTATTCGACTTCATCATGAATACTGTTAATCAATTAGGATTCATTAAGAAATTGCAGATTCTTTACAGTTTATTTCATTTAACCGTCTTCTGAAAATAATTATCTTGGTCTAAGTGAATTATTTAGCTCTCTTTAGATTCCTTATTTAATAAAACAATGTAAGGTTTAGAGCTTTGAAATATTTTCTTTTTCTTAAAGTTTTTCCAACTCGATTTTGCAGGCCATTTCTAACCAAATGATTTACAACTTTATTTTGTCATAGAAACATTTCAGATTCCTTAAAATATCTGTTATATCTTATTATCTGTTATATTTATTTGTTTAACATTATTAATCTTTTATCAACGTTTTTAATTAACCACTTTGTTCCGATTGATTTGGATAAACCACACGTAATTTTTTCTATAAAAGACTAAAAATCTTTCAACTCTCTTTGATTTCTGTATTATCAATAATGGTGTTTGTACTGTCAGATCAATTAAGAATACATCACACCTTTAGTAATTATTTAATTACAGTTTGATAAAGATAAATATATCACCACGGTCGTTAAACTACTATGATTTATGTCAATTATCTGAGTATCTTAGGATTTATTCGGTAAAATATTGTTATTTTTTATGTGAATTTATAGCCTCTTTCTTTTTTTTAGATGGACATGTAATTTTTCATACCATAGTTTTGCATAACGCTTAATTTCGTTTTAGACGCGCATTTATCCAACTAATTTGTTAACTTTATGTTGTATAGATTTAAATCGATTGTAACAAATCAGAAAAACATTGCAATTCATTCAATCTGCTCCTCATAAATTAGAAATTATAGAACTTATATGTTTGTTCTGCCAGAAAGAAGAAACTTATATGTTTCTTCTAATAAATACTCTCATTTGGCAGCATTTATCAGAAGTAAAAGCCATTATAATTAACTTAAAAACGCTAGCTTAAAAATATGCGCCAAAATATTTTTGTCTTTGAGAAACAGTGAGTATTAACATGAATGCTCCATAAGAAGAAAACGAGTGAAAAAGATTATATAATAATCAGAGGTCATTTTCTTCTAGAAAATATGAAACAAAAGATAAAAACAAAAAAGTAAAACTATTATAAAGAAGGGGGAGGGGGACGGAGAAAGAAAACAAAAAGAAAGAAATTAGAGTTCTGAAATAATTAAGATCAAAAATGGACTGTTGCTCTCTGCAGTCTCAATAGGGGCAGAGGAATGTCGTTTGATTCTGTTTACACGTTTTTTGCTAAGGATGCAAAATAACTTTGAACATCATCTCGAAATATGCGAATTAAAGACCCCATATTTTGTTTCGATTTGAAAAGAAATTTCGCTCAAAGACATTATATTTTCACTGTTATATTGCTGTTTAATATACACCATGCATTTCATGGACACGAAGAGAGAAAGTGTGTGGATGGAGTGGGAATTGTTCTGCAAAGACTATTCTCGGCACAACGACGCTTCAGATCTCAAAGCATAGCCATGCTGTGACCATGCCACGCCTACGTAATGAAATGACTCTACCGAATAATACTGAAAAATTATCGAAAAGTAACAGAAGTAAAAGGCATGAAAATCCATGAATAGTTTTTCATAAATATTATTATTATGTGTATACTATTACTATGCATTCAGCTGTATCCTTTAAAAAAATTAGATTCCTTTTCTTGGCAAAATTATTAATATTAGCTTGACTTAAAACATTTCATTAAAAGCTACTGTCTAATTAATGTAAAATAATTTTTTATCTTGTATAGTTTCATATTTATAAATTCATTTTTGTGATATATTTTCCATTCATTTCCTGATGTTCTAGAATTCTGATATTTTAAGTAGATGTTTGCTCTCAGTGACAATACTCATTTTAATATTTCCAGAATTTAATCTTCTATTAATTTATTTCAAATTTTGATTCTATATAAATCGCGCCATCTGATAGCGATTTTGAAAAAGAATGTTTATGAGTTTGAATAATATTTATAATGATGTATAAAAGAATATATATAAAACCGGAAGTAGAACTAATTTTTTTTACAAAAAGACTCTTAAAGGCATCAAATAACAATAAATATCAGAAGAAAGAGCATTCTCCGAAATAATCATTAAAAATTGGAAATATGGTGATAAAAGAAAGTTAAAGTTTGATTTAATAGCATTTCTATTGGCCATTTTCAATTTTTCAATTTTCATTTTATTTTATTTTTGATTTCTATATTTTTGATAAAGCATTTTTTTTTTACTTTCTGGTATACGTAATAAATAGAAAGTATAGTAATCGTCAAAAAAAAAAGTTGAACTCGATATTCGGATGAATCACCAAGTTTTAGACCTCCCTAAGTTCAAAAAATACATTGAAAAATGTCCGTCTGTCTGTGACAAAAATAACTGAAAATCGTTTTGAGCTAGACGGATGAAATTTGGTATACGGTCTATATACCAAATTTTTAAATTTCTATCATGCAAAATTCGTTCAGCGAAAGTATGTCTATCCGGCTGTTCGAATATAAGTTAACAAGACAATTACAAAACAAACAGAGCTAGATAAATAAAATTTATTGCACAGATTTAACATCTAAAGTGAAGACAACTGTGAAATTTTGAGCCAAATCCAACAAGAGATTTACCGTCTGTTTTAAGAAACATATAAACACGATAGCTCAAACAAGCAATGACTTAATATATCAAATTCGGTATGGGACTTTGTGATCCCAAATGTAGTTTTGTTTCAAATTTCGATATTAATCGGTGGAGGAAAACGTGTCTAAAACACAAATTCGAATTTTGGATTCTATTAGCCGCATGCCAGGGATCAATCGCCAAAGAACTCGCCAAGGATGACACGAGAGATTCAGTGAAAATGCCATATTTAAGCCAAAGTTTTATCGATTATATTATATTTCCTAATTATTGTGAGCCAGTGCCACGCAAGGCGATCTCTGGGATAATACCTTTATTAGAGAGTACGCGAGGAAGTTTTGGGAAGACCACTCCAGCTGTTTTACTTTCCGTTACACCAATAAAGCTTTATTTTATAAATATCTCATTTATTATTTATTTACTACAAATTAATGCTTCATTTTCTTATTTATTTCCAATTTTATTTTATTCGAAAAAGATTTATCTGAAAAAATAGGCATGGCAATATTTTTCCGGACGATAAAATGATTTTATGTATAAAAAGTTTCAAAAGTGCTTGAATAATCAAAATGTCGGTGTGAAAACCGGTAAGAAAAGTATTTAAATGTGAAGAAGGAGAAGTCTTTTCTATGCACGTTTTTACTTTTGAGGGAGAACTCGAAATTTGCATAACTAATATCTTTCACTCTTTTTTGCTTTTGTTTCCTTGTCCTTTATGCTAAAAAAAAGTATAGAATAATCGACCTATAGCTCTAATGGAAGTTCGCTATGCATTTTGATAACAATGTGTTGTCGCATGAACACAGCATCAATTTTCAGCCATTAATATATCAGTAGAAATGGATTCACTGAAACAACACAACAACACTCATTAAATTCTGTCACCGACCGCATTTCCGTCATTTCAATTCCATTCATTTTTGGGAGAAAAAAATTGGGAGAAAAAAATGAGCTAAAGTTTTATAACGATACGAGAGCACCATCAGCATTCTCTTCTGACACTAAATACAGCCATTTAAATTTCCAAAATGAAGTTAATCGGATCGGATGGAGAGGAAAAATTTCCATATCTAGATACCGCTATGTCACCAACCTCCCGATAATGTATGTTAGTATGGTTAGAAAGCTAGCAGAAGAAAGAGCATCGCGAGAGCGCTCAGTTAATGAGTCTGTTGTTATTGTTGTCGTCGCATAAAATTGCGAAAATTAAAAACAAAAAATATCAACAACAAAATGAAAATTAAAAAATTAATAAAGAAATAAAATAGAATACCCTTTTGGCTTTTCTTCTGCTTCGGTTGTATAGAATGCACGGCTTTTCGCTGCCGAAAAGAATACGATGTGGTGGTGGGTTATGGGGGTGGGGGTAGAATTATATTAAATTAAGGCACATGGTGACGTCATCATCATTGGTACTTCGGAGCAACTGATTAGATCAGCTGCGGATAGGCCTCTAATGTAGAAAGCGCATTATTTCCATTATGCGTCTTCTCTCTTTTCATTCTTTTTGTCTTCCACGACGCTAATTTCGACGGCAGGTCGGAATTAAAAACAGCTCCCAGAAAAGGATTAGCCAAAGCTTTTGATGGAAAAGAAAAGAGAGGACGAAAAAAAAAAGAATTGTGGAGACATTTTTTTATTCTTTAAGATGTTAAAATCTGTTGGAACAATTAATGTTTTTGAATCCTTATGTCTGCAGTGTAAGAGAGAGGAAGGGGGAGGTAGAGGCTGAAGCGGGGAGTTTTAACCATTTTTCGTCCTTCTTTCATTTGAAAAATCTAGAAAAACATCAAGTCCATCAGCGTATTAGGATGAATGACCGCAGATATTTATATTATTTCTTCCTTTGTGCCCTTTTGTAAGTATTTCTTACTATTCTTTTGTTGCCTGCTAATGAGTAAATCCTTAAAACTTTTACTTTAAATTAAAATAATGTAATGGGAAGACTCGGATTTAAAGTAAATAGAAAGGATTTAAAAAAAAAGTTTGGTCTTCTAAGGGGAAAAAAAAAGGTTTAATAAAAGCATAAAATAAATAATCTTTCATTATTATCTTTTACTATTATTTAAAAGCTTTTACGATTTTCAACTTAGTAGAAGAAATTGAAAAAACTCAACTGGAAAACAATGGAAATTATTATTATTTTTTTTTTTAGTTCAGCGTTAGCTTTTCAAAATTATTTTTTTATTATATAATGCATTCCTTCTTTATTCTCTCCCTTTTTCTAAGTAAAGTTTGCTGTTTTCATAAATCTTGATAAAAGGTATGAAAGTATTTTTTTGTTTTTATGACGGACATTAAAAAAAATCTTTTAATGAAAATTTCTCTTTTTTATTTAAAAAAAAAAGTTTTTTAAAGATTTAAACTACTTTTTCGGCTATTTTCCTTACCTTTTATTCATTCGCTTTCATAACAAATATTTTCTTGGTAAGAAAATGAAATCTTCTAAATTCATATTTATTTTATACGATGAATAATGATTTGATAAAAATACTCATATTAATTCTGTTTTCTTAACGCATTGAAATTAAGAAAAGTATTCAATCAAATTTAACTGTTTGTAAGATCGTAACCCCAAGTCACACATTGAATAATCCTATTTTCAAAATAATTAGCCGAAAATATTTTTGAAACAATTAAATTTTTAAATAATGAAAAAAAAATGTTTATAAAATAAACATGAATTAGTGCATTAAGAGGTAAAGCGAAAATTTTTATCAAATATTAAAAATAAGAAATAATTTAAAAAGTCGTATAATTTAAAAACAAAAATTTTTAATGTAAGTTTTTAAGTCGTAAAAGCATAAGATGCTGATGCAATTTTTTTTAATATAAGAATTTTAACTAGCTTTATAACGTATTTGAAAATTTTGATGGATTTTTAGAAACTTTGTTTCTTGTGATAATTGCTGTGATTTAGTTTCACTAGAGTATTGATATTAGAAACTCCCTCTTTTACAATTTTGCTCTAATCCTCACATTTTTGAAAAATGAAAGCCCTATACTTTTGAGTACACCAAATGAGCCATTAAAATTTTTATATTATCACTGTTTTTGCCTTTTAATTTTTATTACATTTCGTAATTAATTATTGTAAATATTAAAAACTCTTATAATTCATTTTTTCTTGAATTTTTCCATTAGGTGGAAACTATATGGAATTAAAATTTAACTAAAGTCATGTGATTAGTTGCTAATTTTCCTATATTTTAATATAGCTTCATTTGATGTCATTGGAAAACTTACAGGGCAAAATTTAAAAATTCTACAATTACAAATTCTATATTTAAAATTTTGAAAAAGTTGGCTCATCAATATAAAAAATGCGTAATACGTTTGTACAAAGGAAGAATGAAGAAAAGTCCTTTTCAAGTTATTACAGCATTGGTTTAAAAAAATCTCTGGTTTTCTTCTAACCGTTCGTGAAGTTATCAGTACCTGTCCCCATCTGCTTCCTCATTTCCAATTAACCTTGAGATCATGCATGAATTGATTCAATGGAATAGGGAAGTAACTGTATTATCAGAATACTTGAAACTTTCCATATGTTTGCTCAGGATTGGCTGGGCTGTATCTTAATTGATACAGAAACAGCAATAGCATATAATCATATTCCCCTCCTCCCTTATGTTTTTCTATATACCCCGAAAGGAAGAGTTGAAAATTGAAGTTTATCAATTAAACCAAAATTTGGCTTCTCAGAAAAATGCGAGAATTTTGAAAAATTTTCATTTTCGGCATAAAACCCACAATTTTTCTTCATTTTCTAGGAAGGGAAGTCAAAAATAATAAAGAAAGCAATCGTCAAAAAAATTCTGATTTGAAATTTTGAAGAATCTAAAGGCTTTATAAGTTCTTTTACGCAACCTGTGACAACTTATAATTCAAAAGAGCACAGTGACCTGTTGGTAAGATCGAAATCTGAATCCACCGAAAAATGCTATCTAAGCAGCCCCAGTGAACACCAAATTTATTGGCGCTAAATGTTCTCTTGCTGTTGTGACTCGGGAGCTTCAAAAAGGGAGTATCGGTTCAGATATCGTCTTCATCAAAATTTCGAAATCCCTAACAAAATAATCTTCATGTTGCTTGAAAGCAAAAAACATAAATGTAATTAAACTAAATTGAAGTTCTAATTCATAGCCAAAAATAACTAGTTGGAAGAAATTTTATATGTGGTTGATTTTTGTTAGATTTTTGACGAAATCCACCTTAGGGAAGTCTTAGTTTCTCTGTACGATTATCAATATAATTCAAAAACGCAGTAGTAGTTTCAAGTTGGTGAATGATAAAACTTAGAATCCAGGATATTGATTCCGTCAACAACGGTTTCTCACCGACTTTTAGCATTACATTCAGGAGTTGAATACAGACAATGTGGACTATACCGGATCTAACGTGAATAGCTTCCCCTCTTCTTTTCCTGCCTCTAATTTTTTCTTTACTTTTTCTTATCTTCCTAATGTATATAATAACATAAAAATGTATCAGGTTTGAAATAATATATATATTTTTTTAGTTTCCTTTAAAGTTTTGATTTGATTAATTTATCTGTACTTAAGATTTAAACTTAGGAATACGTAAATTAACTTTAGAGAAATGTAAGGGAAAAAAAATTATGGATTAATTGACTGAGTAGCGATGAATTGAAATTTTTTTTTCTTATATTTGAAAAAATTGTAATATAAAACCTGTTCATTGTTCATTGAAACATAAAACTTGCTCATTTATTCCTTTATTTTCTTGCGCTTAATGGAAAGAGAATTGGTTGAATTGAATGAAAAATTTAACAATAATCATATGTACGTGAATATATATAGAATATTCAAATTAGATTTATTTTATTTTAGGAATTTTAATTTAATCACTATCATTAAAAAAATGGTAATAAATTTGTTTGCAAATATTTCCAAATTTGCCTGAGGTATATTTAAAAATTTCAGACACTTCAACTTTCTGAATTTCGGTTTTTAAATGAGAGTCGCACTTAATATTTCCAACTTGAATGTAATCAATTACCGAACAAATTATTATTATTTATTTATTTTTTATCTTACAATGAAACTGAACATTAGAATAGTTCAATTTAAACATTTAGACAAAATAGAGATTTTTTTGTCGGAAATTCCATTCTCATCATCTGACTGAAATTCAAATTATAAAATTCGTTTCCATCTAATCCTCTCTTTTTCTTCTTATAAAACATTCACGCAGATAATCACTGTTTCTGAAAGAACAAAAATATTTTAGCTCATATTTTTATGCCAGCGTTTTTAAGTTAATGATAATCTCTTTTGCTTCTAATAAATATTGCCAATTTGGCATCTGCTAGTAAATGTAATTATTTTAATTTAATGAAAATTAAAAGGCTTATTATGGAGTATTGTGATATTAAAAAAAAAAAAAAAAAAAACTTCAACATTTTGAAGAATCTTTCTGTTATAGATTTTTCTACATCTGGAAAACATCATTTTTGCTCTGTATTTGTTTGTAAAAAATATAACTAAAAAAAGTATGTTTAGAATGACATCGGTAGTACGAAAATCGGGAGGTAAGGTTTTAGGTTCGAAACTCGATTCCATTCTAAGCGCGGCGGACATCGTTTTCATCAAAATTACGAGGTTTGCCTCAAAATACCCTTGAACTTGTGTTAGTTCTAAATGAGATGTTGATTATATCTAAACTAAATTGCACATTTCTATCATATTCTAGACAAAATAGGCTTAATAATGTTTATTATTTATAAGCTGGTATACTTTCTGTAAATTGCGTCATAAGATTTAAAATTCGAAACTGATGGTCTATAGTATACAAAAAGTTCTACCTAGGACGATCGAATTTGGAACGTAGTTATTTCTTGGGTAATAGGTGCTCACTAAGATAGGACTTTTCCGAATTAAAATTAAACTTTTAATTAAAAAATACTTTCGAAATTTATTAATATACTTCAATAATTTCAAATCGCGTTATTGTCCTGAAATCACTTTTACACCAGGTTAAAAATTTCACTTTCTAATAATATCAATTTTATTTTCGCGCACACTTTAAAATAAATTTTTTAAAAAAATTTCTAGGTAAGTTTTGCAACATTACTTTTCATTCTTCCTGTAACTGGATTAAACCCATGCTCTATGTGGCGGTACTAGAGGCATTTCTCTCTCTTTCACTCTCTCTCTGTGTTTGTGTGTGTGTGTGTCATTATGAATGGTATATAATGCAGAGTAACTTTAATAATAAAATAAAGACAGATACATCAAATCCAAACATTATCATGCTACAAAATTTAAACAACTGGATGTCTTTTCAAAATTGTTCCGTGCTCATTATTATCTGTATTACATAAATCTCAATATTAAACTTTATCAGTTATTTGCCTAATTTACAATCTTTTATTCGTCACTTAAATTATTTTCAAAAAAATCAAAGACTTAAGTAGTTTTTTTTTATATTGAAATGTACAAAAACAAAAATCAGTTCGTTTTTCTGATATCGAATATTAAATCTAATAATTAATTATTGTGTATCCGACACACATTTGCTAAAAAAAAAAATTCTTTACAATATGCCTTTTATATATTTAATGAAATATTTAATGAAAAAATTCGAAATTAACTTGATTTGCTTCCCATTTAATTGATTAAACCGTCCCTTAAATGAACAGAAATTAATGTTTTGATAGAAGATTACCTAAGTAATATTAAAACGAATCGCCGTTTCTGCTAATAAATATGGTCGAGCCCAAAAGAGATAAATCCATTGGGGCTACCTAATTAGCTAATTTCAACTAGAAACAGGACATTTCGTTTAGATAAAAGATCCATGATCATCTATTTATAGTTTATTATTATTATTTCAATTTGGAGAGAAAAGGCAAGTCGAATAAATAATGTTAGATATGAAGTGCTGGAAGAAAAATTTTTACTAACTCTATCTCTACTAATAATAAAAATGAATGTGTACGTTTGTACGCATTGGCGCTCAAACCTTTTGACCTGTAATACCAAACACATATACTTTGAATAATGGAAATGCTCACGCCAAAGCAATTTGTTTAATATTTTAATTAATTAATGTTTCAAATAATTTGATACTTTAATTAATTAAAAAATTATGCAAAACTTAACATTTTTTAGCGATAACGTTTAAAATTAAATGAATACTAAAATGTCTTTTAGAACATCCTAAAATTCAACACAGTAACTTTTCAAATATATCAAAAATTTTACCGCCAATTTTCTTCTATTTCTAATTAAATTTTTAAAATTATTTTAAGCAAATTTTACATTACTGTTAAAATGAAACTTACATTGCTTTCATTGTTGTTAATAATGTTTCATACTGGTATTTCTTTAATTGTTGACAATCAAGATATGAAGATTTGGCTAATATAACCATATTGACTATATTTCAATATGAAAAATGCTTTTATTAAAATACTTCAAATTTTGTTACATTTGCATTTAATATTTAATTTCCAAACCAAGAAATAGCGAAATTTTTTTGAGTGTGCCCATTTTTAAACGTTGTTGATATTTAATATGAAAAAAAATGGGTATAAAGTAGAGAAACGCATAGCATATTGAACAAAGTATAAAGTTTCTAAAACCATATGAATTATGTCTATCAAAATTTCAGGGTTTTTTTTTTCTCCATATTTTACTGAAAAAAGCCATTAAGAGATTAATTAACTTAGTTCAGACCAATTATATTTAACAATTATAATTACCAGTAAACCAAATGATCTTAAAAAGCGGCTAATTAAAATTAAAAGTGAATTTGAATGCATCTATGAATATATCTGATTTTGTTGTGTTTACATGACATATTGTTTCCAGAGTATATGTATATCAATTTGATATACATATACTCTGGAAGTAGAAAATTTGTATCTTGAAATTATTTTCAGAAAATTTGTATCTTGAAGTTATTTTCAAAAAATTTGTATTGATTAAAAATCGGTGAATTACAACGTTTTTCCATATTAACTCTTAACAATATAATTGCATAAAAATGGTTTTCATAAAATTGTTAATTAATAATATTTTTTCTGGATGTCGGCAATTTTTTAAATGTGTTCTGCATAATTTTTAACGATAAATTTAATTGTTAGAATTAAATTAAACTCGCTTTCATGATTTCATCAAATACTTAATCATATTATTTTTTCCATTATTGAAAATTAAAAGAGGAGCATTCTGCTTATATGAGGAATTGAAAAGTGGAATTATATTATCTCAAACGACACTGAATAGTTTGAAATAGATTACATAGATATCTAAGCTTCTTGATAGCATTATAACATGATGGGATTCAATTCCATTTAGAAGGTTCGTGTACATAATAAACAGAAGAGGTGCAAAGTTGTTAAAATGATGCGCTTAAATAGCTTTGATAGTTTGATGCTTAAATATACTGTGTTGACAGAATCCCGAACAGCAAATTATGCGTATGAAATTCAGTTGCAATTTAGGACAGCCAGCATTGCAGATGGTCGAAGACGTCTAGTATCTAATTAAGACCTATACTTTAAAGTACCTAAGCCATACTTTAGATAATTACAAATAATTTGAAAATATCTAATAATCTTCTTCAATATGCAGAGTTGTCGTTGAATTAAGAATAAAATTTTTGGAATCAATGATTGAAAAAAAATGATACACATTCGAATTCGAGTATTCTTTACAAAGACCATAATATATAAGCAATGAAACGAAATTTCCTGAATCAAAGCATAAATCATAATTTCAATAAGATAAAGAGAGTGAGAAAGAAACAGAAAAAGAAGAAAGCAAAATAAAAGAGAGGAAGGAAATATTGAATGGAAATAGAATCAATTGAGAGAGTAAAACCCATTCCGCTGATTTTCCAGCCACGATTCTCCACTAATGTAATATTCGAATTCTTTTATTCAATAAAAGTCATTCGAATTCCGAATTTAAGCAGTCCTCATAATATCATAATTTAAGTTTTCAAGTTCAAGGTAATCCCTCCTCCTCCGCTCTCTCTCTCTGTTTTATCAGCTGGTTTCGGTCACAAAAACAACAAAATAAAAACAAATGAGCTAAAAAGGAGCGAAAGAATATTAGCTCTACTAATAAATAGCTTTATCCCGGTCGTCTCGAATAATTTTCCTAATTATGCTTGCATGAGCGATGAGCCTCGACACTATTTGTTTTGCCGGCCGTCGTCTCCCAGGAAAAAGGCGTGGCTTCTGAGCAATCAGGCGGAGTTAAAAGATCAGGGTCCGCCTCCCGATCTCTGACCTTCGCAAATAAGCGTCTCTCTATAACTGTATCTCCGGATATCTGGATCTCTGGGAAAGTCGATCACTGGCTGACGAGATTTGGGCGTTCGGAAAAGGTGTTTGGGCTGCGGGATTTCGTCTCGGAGGATTTTGCAATCCCGAGCTTTACAGGTTTGAGATGGATTCCTTCCTTTTAAGCGAAGGAATTTGCTTAGTGGGGGTAGGAATCTGCCTGGGATTTCGCCTTTTCCATTTTCGCTTTCGAAAGTGGATGAGAATGGATTGATCCGTTTTCTTTTACAGCTGAGTCTACTTAATAAAGAAACGTTTTACATGCGTTATTTCTTCAAATCGCCAGCTTTATGGAGAGTGGCAATGTGATTTAAGTATTCAACACATTTTTCTGAAAATACAAGGAATAAAAGGAAAATGGGAATAAAATTATTGTACAATAATACATTAATTATT
The DNA here is from genome assembly GCA_026543865.1 of Argiope aurantia. Lineage (NCBI taxonomy): Eukaryota > Metazoa > Arthropoda > Arachnida > Araneae > Araneidae > Argiope > Argiope aurantia. The sequence goes on along the minus strand of JAPMOR010090782.1, from coordinate 501,446 downwards.
TCATTCTTCAAAATGTATTATTTTCAATTTTAATATAAGGAACTTTTTGAAGAAAATTCAGGCATTTGAGACTGCAAGATTGGATCGCCTAACGCATGCAAAATATACTCATTGATTTAAACGTAATTTTCAACATTCTTGCGTCATAAAAACTTTAGGAATAAAATAGAATAGGCAGTTATTGACAGATGCTTTTATTTTCAATATTCGAAATGCTTTACTCCATTAGGCTGACTTTTCTTTCAAAAGTTGATCTTTCCTGCTGCTATCGTAAGTTGTTGCATCATAGGTTTGGAATGTCGCGATCAAACAAATGCACATTTTAGTGGGTCACACACCCCCTTAGCGTTATTTTGCGCAAGATATCTTTTCTTACTAAATTGTAGATGATCTACAATTTTATTATTTACAGTTTCATTTCAAGTATCTTACATCATTTTCGAGATAGAAGCATCCTTTAATTCCTTTGTTTGTTGCTGGTGACGTAATAGTCGATTTCATCCACTGGCGGATATTCACTTTGTAATACTTAGAATCGATATCTGTGACACTAACTGTCGCTATTCTTAAGCTTTGTAGGGTAGATAGACTTAAGTGGACGCTATGAGTAAGCTGGTCACTAAAGGCGACTAGTATATGTATATTATATGAGTTGCTTACATTGCACCAGGTCCACAAGCATATGTAGCGATTCTTTAGCTGACGTTATGTGTATTTCATGTGCCATAAACAAATATGACTTTTTTTTCTGTCCATGGATTCTTGTATATAAGATACGACTATAATATCATTTAAATTAACATGTTAAATTAGGCTTAGGACATAGAGATTAAATTAAAGATTCTTTTCCATAATAATTAAAATAATACATTTTAAATGATTGAAAAAAGCTAACCTATACTTATGTGAATCTATACTGGATTAATTAGAAATGAAAAGAATGAAATAAAAATAAAAGAGAAAGTCTTCTAGGCCGAAAGCTTCTTTTCTTGGCATTCCTGAATTACCTTTTCCACGTAATAACTTAACAGATTCCATCAATAAAATACAATCAGACGAGTCTCCCATTTGCTATTGTTTGTGCATTTTTTTAAAATCCGGATGGAATTATTTTCCTTCATTGATTCATAAACTTTCATTAATACTGCCAAGATTGCTAGGAAAGTGGTTTAAAGTTTTTTTTTCCAGTTATTCCAAATATTTTTATCAGAGCTGATATTCGCAAAGAAAGGAGAGAGTCATCAAGAGCTCTTTAACTAACCCTAGCTTTTATATATGCAGAGGGAGCATTCATACAAGGTTCTACGAGTAACATTTCCCTTCTCCAGCAACCAAAAGATTTTCAACAAAACAATGTTTTATCTTGTTCTCTAAGGTAAAGCACATTTTCCTCTATTCATTTGTTTGATTCTGCTAAATTTTTGGCACAATAATGAAGGATATTTCGTGTGGTTCCTCTCTACGCAAAGAGTAGCTACTAATTTTTAAACCCACACCAATTACTTATTGATGGTTGTAAGTTTAATCTTTTCCACGATCACAATTAAAACAGCATAGGTCTTTTTTATATTCATAATGGGATTTTCTAGGTGAGAACAAATAATATTCTTCCTTTCTTTTCTCTAATTGATTCTGTTCGAGATATAGCTCGTTTCTTTAGGATTTAAATTTTTTAAGATTTTAAATTTTTTATAATTGAGCTAATAATTACACTAAATCTAAAAAAGAAATGTTTTTATCTATGAAATCAACGCAACAACTTCACACATCTTACAAACATTTTATTTTTTGTTTTTGTTTTCGCCCTATCTTATCATTGATAAAGTACGCTGTTTTATGCTCCTATATTAATATTTTTGATACTAAAATAGGGCATCATATTTAGTTCTTTAATCATACTATCGGAAGCTGTATTAAGAATATTATTACGTTAGATAACAATTTGCATAGTATAATAAGATAAAATATAATAATACTTCTTATTTTGTGAATATTGTAAGTTTATGTAACTTTCAGGATTATTTTGATTCAAATTTTTTCTTTTTAAATTGATCTATACCCTATTAATCTAAATTCTAAAATTTTTGTATTAATTAGCTATAATTTCATATTTATTAGTCTATTTTATTAATAAAAACTTTATAGAAAGAAAAAAAATTTTTAAAAAAGGAAAAAGGAAATTTGAGCCGATACCTTGTTAAGATTCTGATGGAACTCCAAATTATTCTAGCACTGTGTTAAAATGACTCTAGCAACATTCTTATTTTTTCTTCTTCAAACAGGACATATTCCATTGTCTCATTCTCTAGAAAATATGGACCGAAATGAAACTTAGATTAATCAAATTTAGTTTCTTCATATTTGGCATAGGTATTTTGTTCCGAATGTAATTGTGAATTTTGAATTTATCTCTCAAAATGTTTAAATTTGCTGCACACTTTATTTTGTGTCCATTTTTCATCAAAACTTTAATAGGAAGGACCATTATACAGAAAAATTCTATAATGGGAACCAGAGTGAAAATGTAAAGAGGAGAAGATGGAAAAGGAAGAGTTTGATGTAATAAAATAGAACTCTGAATAGTGTAGACTCAATGACTCATTTTAATGTTGTTGTCTCAGCAACTAGTGAATAAAAAGGAGAAAATATATAGGGGTGTGAAAACAAATTTTTCAAATTTTACACTGTAGAATTATGTACCCTTTTTTTACTATACATTTTATCCTACTTTTTACTTTCTCATGCAAGAATTAAAAAAAAAAATAAAGTTCTTTAATTTTCAAAAGCATATTAATTTTCAAAAGCATTTTTTTAGCATATATATATATATATATATATATATATATATATTTCTCGTATACTTAAACATTAAACATTATGAAGTATTTGTGTTTAACTTCTTTACAGAGTGAAGAGCTCCTTTCTTAGATGGATTATATCCTAATTTTGATACGAATTTACAATTTTGATGTCAAGGTCACATATCGATTTTCTTCTTTCCAACTGAACGCGTTTTTAAACCAACCAATTAATAGATTTTGGTCCAAAATTCAATACATATCTACAATTTTGGAACAAAAAAATAACTATATACTAGATCTCATTCATCTAGTACATTTAAGAATTATTTTGTTATTGTCGGAATATGAATTAAAATACATACAAACAAAAATTGAACGTATCACCAATTTTTGATTGTATGCATACATGGCAAATTTCTTCAAATCAATTCGTTCCTATATTTAACTTCTTCATTATCACAGATGGATAAACAGATGTAATTACAAAAGTGATTTATCGCATATTCAGGAAGATGTTAAGCGAAGACATTGATCAAAAATCTAAAAGTTGAATGTTTTGATGCCTACCATATTTTCTATATTTGCAGGAAAAAACAAAAATAAAGTTCATTGGAAAAGCAACAATAAGGCAATCTTAATAAGGAAATAGTACTGACATTGTTTATAAAAGAAATTTAGTCCTGTGTTAATTAGATGAGAAAAGCCTTACATTTATACATCTCTCTGCCTTTCAATATTCAGCAAACTGTAGTTAATTTTTGCATAGAAATCACTCCAAGCGTTAAATTAGGGCATGGACATCTTAACATGCGAAACAAGAATATAGTTAAAGTTAAAGTAGCTTTTCACTTTCGGCTGATTCGACCTTTTTCGAATTCCTTACTTGGCTATGAATGAGATGCATATAAATTGGCTTTCATTTCCATCCCCCATTGGATCATGTCCTCCACTGCTTTAACGAATCACACCCCGTAACAGTGAACCTCATTCCATTATCAGCGTATCGCATTTCCCCTCTTCTAGCACATGATTGTGCCTTGAATCTGTATGGATCATCAGTTTCGTTGGCATTTTTTCGTCACCTATTTCCTTGAAAGGAGGAAATTCATCCATTTCCTAAGGTCGTCTGCAAGCGATTGGAAAAAGCAGCAGAAGCAATTTCCTCTAGTTCGGAGCAAAACAACACAAGCGGAAATTGGAGCCTCCAGGAAGGATTTTTTTTTTTATTTATTTCGTCATTCACCAATAAATTCTTCTCAACCTATTTTACTATTAGCCGGCATTCGAGATAAGAGATTAGGACGAACTCTACCTCACTCCCTTATCTACTTTGGCTCAAAATGTGGCGAGGAATGCTGAAGAAAATGGTCTTCGCATGACGAGACCGAAGAAGTTGCTGCATGGTTTCCTCAAGTGATTTTCTTCTACTTCTTTTTTTCCTTTGTTCGAACAGGAAATGATTGAGATGAGATTCACTCTCCACTCCACCCCCACCCTCTTCCCTTTCCAAGCAACAACCAATCTATCTCAGGGTAACTTGAGTTGTCTGGAATTTGAATACGTAAGATAAGATTTGGTTTTTCATGCTAGACAAAACAGCATCAGGATTCTGCCTTCAAACATCTCACATAAAATGTGATGTATTTTGTGTTAAATTCCATAGTATAGAGAAAAAAAATGTAGAAATTTTAAAGCTCTTCGCTTTGAACAATTGGATTCAAAATTTTATATAAGTGTAAATTTTTTTGTGTCAAGGTGGAATACCGAATTTTAAATTTTATTTATGTGGTTGTTGCATTTTTGAATTAACGAGTTTACATACATGTGAATAGAGACCGATTGAACATCAGCTTCTACGTTGATTGGGTCCAAACTTTCGCTAAAGTCTGCATTTAACATCATAAAATTATGCTTCAATTTTTATTTTCTAATATATATAGTGTAGAGAAAGTATAGTAATTGTCGAAAAATTTGAACTCGAGATTTTGACGAATCTCCATGTTTTAGACTTCACTAAGTTCGGGAACAATGTTTTTGGAAAATGTCCATCAGTTTGTCTGTAACAAAGATAACTTGAAAGCGCTTTGAGTTAAATGGATGAAATTTGGTATGCGATCATTGCATCCAATTTGTAACTTTCTACCACAATTTGAGCAAAATCTATCCAGAGGAAATCTGTTTTGCCATCCGATCATAAGTTAATGCGAAGAATAAAGCTAGATAGATAAACTTCAGACACCTATCAATGAGTCAAATCTAACAAGGGATTGATCATCTGTCTGTCTGTACTTTCAGAAATATGAAAACGCGATAATTCAAAAACATAATGACGTGAATATATCTAATTGGTATGTGATTTTGTGACTACAAGTGCAATTTTGTGTCAAATTTTAGTTTCAGTCGATTAGGAAAAACATCTCTAAAACATAAATTCGATTTTCGGGAACTATTAACAGCATCCTAGGGATTAATCGCTAAGAAATTCCTTGAAGATGACAGAATAAATTCAGTAAAAATGCTAAATTAAAGCCAAAATTTAATATTTTGTAACTATTGTACGACAATGCCATACAAATTGTTCTTTGGCATGACAAGTTTATTAGAGAGTATACGAGAAAGTTTTGTGGAGACCACTCGCGTTGGTAATTAATCTAGATCTTAGCATTTTTTTAAATGTTTGTTGGCTAGTCTATTAATACACTTGCAAAAGAAAACACAGATAGGCTGTCAAAACTTCATGTGAATTGGATTAGAAGTTTCATACAAACCGACACTTATGGGTATAAAATTGTATTCAAACCATCATTAATCTAACTCTCATTTTTTTACAGTTATTGTATTCATATATTGCATTCACATGAACATGAATGATTCCTTTCCAGGTCTACATTCAGAGTCACAAAACAATATTCCGAATTTCAGCTATCTATAATTAGAAGTTTTATGAATTACAGTATTCACATGTACACGAACGAACAGAGAGACAGAAAAATCTCCCTTCACGGATTTCGACAAAAAATTTGTTTTGGACGACTCCAAAACCATGTCTGGTCCTTCTATCTTGTTGCATTTTAGAGTTATCGTGTTCACACGCAGACAAGCATAATTTTAAAAAAAATTTTGACTCTTGTCATTTTAAACATGGAGACTCATCAAAATCTCGATGTCGTGTTTTATAATGTTATTTTAAATGCCTCTAAGACCTGGTGGCAAGACCTCAGCTTCGGATTTGGAGGTTTACAGGTTTGAAACCCGATTCACCAAAAAAGGAACTCCTGCCCGCCTAGTTAATCAGGGTCAAACGCTCTCAGGTGATAAGGCGTGGAAGTTTAAATAAATGGGCCTTCTTCGATCGCTGTTCGAAACGATGAAGTCCGTCAAAAATAGTTCTAGCGTTGTTTCGGAAAGATGTAAAACAGCTAAATTAATGATGTTCTTAGCACACAGTACACTTCATACACAGGAAAGTGAAAAGGTATCTTTTATGCTAATTCTTAAGTGTCTGTTTTAGTTGAAGTTAATTTATAGCTTGAAATTAGTTTCAAGTTAAGAAAAAGAAGTTATTTCTATTTGCCATTTTGAAGATAATGAATCTTCAAACTTCAAACAAAACAAACTTTCCTAAATAGTAATTAAGAGATGATGTCGCTCGCTCTTAATGAACTAAAAATTCTTTAAAAAATTTTTTTGACGGAGAAATTATTCTTATGTACAAAAGTATAAGAGATTCTCATGTAAAAAGGACCAGATTAAACCCTACCAGAATCTACTAGCAAACCAAATTACGGTCCTATTTTCTTCCTAACTTTTTATCCCATCTAATTTTTAGTGACTTTAAGATTTCTATGTAATTAATCTATTTTCAAATAATAAATATTACAACATACTGCAATTAAAAATAGTTAACTATGCGTTATCGTCTACAAAATTGATTTCTATACTGTCTTTATGAAAAAAAAATTTAATATTGAAATAATTTTGAATAATAGTTAAAAATGTATAAAACTTTTTAAACACAATTTACATAATCTATTATATTGTCTGACTCAATTAACCTACTACAAAAACATATTAGGTCACAAAATCAACAGGGAAAAAAAATTCTAGGAATGCTATTCAGAAATTTAAATGATACTGGCTTTTAATTTGAATAAGTTTAAATAAATAATTCTTGTAAATCAAATAAAGGCACAAATTTTAATTTTCCTCAAAATTATTTTTTTAAAAACAGAAAAAAAAATGAAATTTTGGGCTTGCTAAGCAGATAGCTATTTTCTCTATTTGATAATCTGCGTAATTAAAAACAGCTTCAAATATCTTTTTTGACGTGGATTGATAATTGAATGTTTAATAAAACAGAAATCTTTGACAAATTCATATTTTGAATTTTAGAAGGGCATAAAAGTGGTTTTTCGTACACTATTATGCTTCGAGCTTATTGAAAAAAAATTATTACATTTTCTATGTAGTTTCTTCTTGAATTGTAAATGCTCGCAAAGAAAGGAATTCAGAAAATTTTAATCACATTTTATTTAATTTAAAGTTAAACGATATTTTAAGTTTACATTTTCTAAATAGATCTAGAGAATAATATAGAAAAATTATTTTTATACCACTTCAAAATTAAAAAAATAATAATAATTTTTCAGTATACTATTTTTATTTCTGTATATTTTTTTTCAATTTTAATAAGTAAAATATTGTTTAGATAAAAGTTAAATAATTTTCCCAGTTTAGTACCTAATCTTATGTTCATTTGCTTTGTAACTATATTAAATTTATTTCTTGAGTGTATGTTATCTTTGCTGTTTAGTAGGAGAGAATTTTAAAAATAATATAAGGATGAACCATTCAAACATAAGTCATTGTCATTCTGAGATGCTTATGGTTTTGAATCTCGTTTAATTTTTTTAAACTGAATTAAATATCTCATCAAAGTAGCAAATAAGCATTGCTTCAATTCTAAAGTTTTTTTAAATCCATATTTCATTTTTTTTGGACGAAGGGAGTTATTTCTGCGTTATTCTATTTGGAAATGCCTATTAAATTTATTGGTACAATTCATAGTGAAAAGTTTCGTAACTTTCAATAAACTATAACAAAATCTAAGGCCTTTTTGATCTTTCGCAATGTGTATAATTTTGATGAATTGTTATTGAAAGTCGGTGTTTTTACGAAGTTTGCAAAGAGGCGCTAAATAAACTCATTAATTATAAAAATCAAATCTTATCGTTCTTTCAATAAATAACTCAATAATCATTCAATAGTTACTCTTTTGTTGAGATACTGTCATATTAGTGAGAGGGTTAAGTGTGACTTAATCTTTGATGCAAATATTCAGAAGCCCTAAAATATTCTGAAATATAAGATGTTTTTTTTTTTTTCTTTTTTTTTTTCTTCTTTTTTCAGAACAGTGTTAGCGTAGATAAATTGTGTTAGTAAACACCTTTAATAATTTATTCTTATTTAAATATTCTCAATTAATTAAAAGAGAAAATTAAGCAAGTCCAATTCTAAGAGTAGCACGGGTAAAATAAACTTACGCAAGATGCAAACCCAAATTCGTTTTCCAAAAATTAGAGCAAAACACCGTAACTTTGCTAATTTGAAGTAAAGAAACTTTATTAAAAATGCAGTTAATTAAAAAATTCACCTTTACCGAAATTGCGGCTGAAATGAGGGAAGATGAATTTTTAAGCTAAAATTTGCAGTGAAGAATTGCATTTTAGTATGCAACAACTTTTACAGATAGTGCATGGCAAATATGTAATAATTTCATCAATAGATTGAGATTAATAATTTGAAAATTAAGATTTTAAAAAATACAATACACATAATTTTAAATTAAACAATAAAATGAATAAATGAATAAAATAAGAATTATCTTTTCAGGTTTTTTTTTTAAAATGTGAGTACATTTTTACTGATTTTGGGGGAAAGGGGAGATTCAGCTTCGTTCAGTTAAAGGGTTTAGTGCTTTAAAATGGTACAAGGATTAAAACAGATAGGAATAGATGATCCTAGGATTAAGGAGCAGATGAAAACAAGACATTATTGCTTTTCGCTCAATTTTTTAGTCTAATATTATGAAGGGATTAGAACAAATAATACACCTAAAGCAATATTCACGATATCTTTGTTATGTGTCTGATTGGCAAATATTCGTGAAGTGCCTCGGGATTTTAGAATTTATCAATGGAATTAGACGCATTTTGCATGTTATTTAATTCCAATTTATTATTTATTAAACGAATTAGAGAAAAGAAAATAATTCTTTACGGTTTTAATTTGAAATCTTTTGATTCCTTCTGTTTGTTTTTGATAAAGTGTAACTTTAACTTCATTGATAATAATCATGTTTGATGAGAAAAGTTTGAAATTCAATAAATAATAAGCTAACATAATACTAACCCTTTTTGGCGACCAGATTGTCGGCCCAGATTATTGACCCTTTAGGCTCTAAATGAATAACATAGAATGCATTTTTTTAAACTGCTCTTTTATAATGAGTTACAACTTGAATCAATTTGCTACAAGTAAGTATGGGGGGATTAATAAGTGTATGTACTGCGAAATAAAAGCAGAACTGGAAAAACTATTATTTCTGAGTAAATGTCGCCAAAAAAAAAAATTGTATCTTAATTTAAACATTGACAAAAGCATGTGGTTTAATGTTTTAATGCAAGAAGGAATTTAGTTTGAATTTCAATTTAACTGTAAAAACATTTTACAGATTGAGTGTCAAATTAAATTTTAAAAACTAATTAGAAATAAATAAAAAAAATACACGGAAATAAAAAATTTTATCATTAAAAGTTTGATATTTTTTTTCTATTTTAACGTAATACAGAAACCATTTTTGTCAGATAATAGTTTTGGAAGATATAATTATCAGTTTTCATATTTAAGTCGTTGCAATTACTCATTTGGCTACGGTTAAGCCTATTTTCGCTCTTGATTAAACTACTTGATTTTTTTTTCTTTTACATTTTTCCTTCTTTTCCTTCTTTTGAATGAATGGAGTTCCTGCGAACCATCTTTGGAGCATTCCTAATAATATTTTACAGCTCCATCAATTAGAAAAACGTTGAATTAAGTACAGCTGTAAAAGCGTTCTTTAAGCAATATGGAAAGTTCGTACATAGATTTCCTCACATTTGACTGTTGCCATTTAGTAATAAGTAATAAGAGAGATTTCTCTGTCATGTGCGTCAGCGTTTTATTTATATTGATTAAAACTTTTGATACAGATTGCTTCAATATGTGAACCACATTCATTGATGATTGCAAGGAGCTGTGGAGTTTAGCATTTTTAGCGCAAAGTGAGCAACTACTATGTAATTTTTCTAATCAAATTTTATTGTCGGTACTAAAAGTACATTTTTTATAACTGTACAATTAACTTTCTAAGTGAAAGAACACTTGCATATTCTACAGCTATAGGCATGAACATTTAAGCACGTGTTAAATATTTAACCTATAATTTATTTAAATTAATTCCTTAATAATTGTGCCAATACACTTACGGAAATTAAATCATCGTTTCTTAAGCTTATAAGCTGAAATTAAATCATTCAAGGACGCGATAATTTGATTTAAAATTATACTAATCCACTAACACTCGAAGTATTCAATAGATTCGTAATTGGATGAGTAGGACAACCCTTTTCCATAACAGAAGGTGCCATTTAATTAGAGTGTCAAATAAAAGCAAAACAGTCAAGAGGTTAATAATTAGATGGAGCCTTTATTATTATTCCATTTACATATGAGCCATATCAAATGATAGAGCATAACAAAAGGATTTTAAATATTTTAATTTATAACTCTGTGATTTAATTAGAGATCAAAGTATATAAAAAAATTATTCGTGAGAGATATCAGTCATGTCTCCGAAGGGGTTAATAGACTGAAATGTATTTTTTTTTATTAATTTATATTCAATTCCGTAAATAAATTTATTAAATCGTCGTTCTAGAAATCTTTTTTCAAAAAAAAAAAATGTTTCTAGTACTAAACGTTTTGCCGGCATACAAAAACTGGAAAATAAAACACTGTTTAACAATAAATAATTTAAAAAACCTTTATTCCGAAAATTTCAGCTTAAATAATTTGTTTCCGAGATTAAAAATCACGAGAAAAATTTTATAGTGAAAAATTTTCCTACTTGTGCGCTTTTCTATACTTCCTCGCATGTAATTAAAATAATGAGGTAAAAAGTCAGTCTTTTATGCACATTATTGCTTTGCTATATTCTATTTTAATGCTAATCGCCTTTGGCGATCAATTGGTTTGCCGGAGATATTGCTTATAATCAATTTTAGTTAAATCATTTAGACAAAACTTCATGTCCTGTCAGATTGTCAGACATTAAAGCTGTATTATTTTATTATTTTAATGTTCTGTTCATTGTGTATATGAATTTTTCTGCTTTTCAACTTTTGAACTTTCTTTTGACCATATATATATATATATATATATATATAAATCTCGTGTTTTTAAGTGTATTTGGTAGGTATGAGAATACGTCGTAAAGTATATTTCATAACACTAGGTAATTAGGGTGTCCCTATCCCGTCATTCCACGTTCAACATACGCTGATGAGATCAACGCTAGCTTGAAATCATCGCCACTGTGGCGTAATGTTGAAAAAGTCCAGCTAAAAATAAACACGCGCGTCCAAATGCTAACAAGATGCATCTGCTGATACATTCTCGAACCAATTCTTAGATATCAGTGATGGAAAACTTTCTGTCTATGAAAATACTGGATGCATAAAATTGTCCACTAATTTCCGCACTATCGTTGATTCACAAAATGATCTCATTGACCGCATATTTCCACGCACACAATACATAAATCATGCGTGGTTGGCAGGAAGAGCCATTTTGGCAGCAAAAAATGTGAACGTCGACGATTTAAACTTCAAGATACTGCAGTCGTTGCCATGCGACTTGGTATCATACAAATCGATTGACACGATTTGCGATGCTACCGAAGCTGTAAATTATCCAACAGAGTTTTTGAACTCACTTTATTTGCCAGGCATGTCACCACACCTTCTACGACTGAAAGTTGGATCTAGGGTTATTTTACTTCGGAATTTGAACCCACCATGGCTGTGCAATAGCATGCGATTGGTCATTAAAAAATTGATGAAAAACGTTATCGAAGACACTATTTTGAATGGTAAATTCCGAGCCGAAAATGTTTTGTTGCCACGCGTTCCAATGATTCTCACAGACCTGCCAATTGAATTCAAACGCGTTCAATTTCCTATTAGATTGTCATTCGCAATGACAATCAATAAGTCGCAAGGTCAAATGATGTCTGTTTGAGGCTTAGATTTGAGCATACCATGTTTTTCATACGGGCAATTATACATGGCATGTTCTCGCGTGGGCAAACATCGAGCTTATTTGTGCTGGCTAAAGATGGACTGACAAATATATCGTACACTGAATTGCTCTTCGAAGTGAATATTGATTTTCTTTATTTCATTTTTATACTTTAGGATAAAAAAGATATTATTTTTTTCACTTTACGTTTAACTTTTAAGAGATCGAACAATGTATATGTCCGTTACGTTAATGAAATACATTGTATTGAGAAATGAATGGTTGATGTTCTTTTGTTTTTATCGGCGATCACCGTCTACAGCGCTCCATTCCTCTTTCTATCATAGATCCCATCCCTACACACTTACAATACATTCGTTATTTTTTAATTAACAACCAAAATATTCTCTAGAAATAATTTATATGGCAGAACAACATTTGCCGGGTCAGCTAGTATATATATATATATATATATATATATATATATATATATATAATTAGTTTTATATATTATTTTATTAATATATTTAATTAATCTTATTTTTAATTAATTCAAATTCTAATTAAAATTTCAAAAAAAAATCGCTTTACGTTGCATATTTTTGCCCTCTAAAGTATATCTGGGCCAAATTTAGTAGCTGTAGATTAAACGATCTCGCCTGCAGAGTGTCAAAAAACACACATACACACACACACGCACACGCGCACATACACACACACGCACACATACAACATTTTCATCTATATACTTATAATAAAGCTCAATGTGTGTGTGTTTTTGTGTTGGCGCTCTACAGGCCAGACCGTTTGACCTACAACTACCATATTTGATACATGTATACCTTGGAGGTCGGGAATGTATCCTGGGGAGCCTTTTTTGAATTTTTAATTTCAATTTTAATTATTAATTAAAAACTAACTTAGGCTAAGCTTAACTTTTTTGACAAAAAAAATCTTCATTTTCCCCTCCGCCAAATGAGTAAGGCTTCAGTTTTTTTCCCCACGCTAATGAGGCTAGGCTTGACATTTTTCGAAAGATTATTTCAAACGATTCTGTTTATTTTCTTAATGTTTGATGCATTTAAAATTAAACATTGTTAATTAATCGATCTTTCAGATTCCTTCTGAAGTACTTTTGAATTAAAATAAAACAGAATAAAGGAAATTAAAAATTTCTAATCTGCGTTAATCTGCATAGCGTTACCCCAACTGGTGTAGAAAAATTCACATATTTGCGTTACCATAACTGGCGTGGAAAATTCCCGCATGCGCATTGTGCTCTGATTGTTGAGAACTATTTTCAATGGATGCGGACTTGATTTAAATTATTTAGGTTGGTTGTATGCTTTATAATTAAACTGCATTTTTGTTAGTTATACATTTTTTGTATATGCTTATAGTTTAAAAAGTACATACTTATAAAAAGTACATACTTTTTTAAGTAGTTTTTTTAACCTATTCTCGACCGATTATTTTTAAAAATTCAGTTTATTTTCTTAGTATTTTATGCTTTTAAAATGACACATTGTTAATTAATCGATCTGCTCATGATGAATCTGAGAAAAATTTGTTGACAAATTCTTGAGATATTACATAAATTAAAAAAGATATTCTTTAGTGCCCATACGGTTTAAATGCTCAGTGAATGTGTTTTCAGTAATCATATTATAAAAAATGCTTTGTTTCAGTAAAAAAATATTATTTTATTAATTGAGATTAATCATTTCCACTTTAATTTAAAGCAGAAATTCTACGGGAGCTAACAGAAACTTAGAGAGATGCACATTACGTTATGACTGAATGCCTTTATAATATTATGAGTGAATTATATGACTCTAAAAATTTAAGTTTTAAAATATTTTGATGAAGAAGCTATTAAAGTAAGAATTACATAAAATATTTAATTATTAAAATTTTAATGAGCATTAAGATTGGCGAACCGGCTGGTCGCCAAAGTCGACTAGTATTTAATATAAGTCGAGATTGACTTATTATTCCATAATATTAGTTTCCTTACATTTCTTTTATTTATAGCATTACCTCAAGCCGATGTGATTGTATTTGCTTACATTTTTTGTCTATGTTTTTATTCTACTGTCTATGTTTTTATTCTACTTCATTTGCATCGTCGGTACACAATTTTATAATATTTATAATAATAATTATCTCACTTTTACGGTAACAAACATATTTTCTTTAATGTCAACTCGCAGTCGAATCGTATTTTTATGCGCACTGCTAGAAACAGTCAGTGATACTGCAAAGTGGAAAATACTGACTTGTGTAAATAATGCTTATTAAATATAATCTTTAATACAATCATGATTTTTTTTCTTTGGCTATATATAACTTCAACAATGCAAGCATTGTCTTGAGACATATTATATTTGTAACTCCTCATTATTATAGTCGAAAAAAATATGACTTATAGGAACAGCAAAGCAAGCATATTCCACCTTTGGTAACAAATCATTGATTTGATAATTGATTTTCAAAAATTGATTACAGATATAATGCAGAGAAATGAATAATATTAAAACTAAGAAACAATCACTATTATTTTTAAAAATAAGCACCAAACAACAAAAATATAATTTTTTTTTCCCTCTAGCCGCTTATGGTGACCAGTTATTTCGCCAGGATTAATGGTTTCTAATAAGTTTAATTAAACATTTTGTGTAACTTTGTCCTAATGGCTTGGTCAGCAAAATATGTTTAAACAACAAATTTGATAGTCATATAACTTATGTTATTTTAGAAGCCTTTTTCCGTTCTATTCATAGTGTTATGTATTTGTTTAAATTTTCTATCTTTAAACATTCAATTTTACTGCCAAAAAAAGCAGCAAAATTTAAAAATGTGCAAATTTTAAGTAGTTTTCACTATTACTTACTTGTGAAGTTAAACATTCGTAAGAATAATAAATTTCAAAAAGCATGTTAAAAGCATTTTTAAAGAGAAACCTACTCAATGTATGGAAAAATAAGAAGAATCTTCATAATTTGATCATCAACAGTGAAAAAAAATATGCCAGGAAATTATTAGAAAAGTAAAAAGGATTTGAATTTCATTTGAACAATGATATATATTATGCCTAATATCCAAAATATAAATTAAAATACATTTAAAATATATTTTAAAAAATTATAAAAACAGAAAGATTATTGTATGACAAAGAAACTTATAAACATATTTTTTTTTTTACTTTTAAGATGATATAAAAATATTTTTTCTCTATAATATTTTTCTACCATCCAAAGCAGATATATGTATGTAAAGTTTGGTACCTCTAGATTAAACGGTCTGATCTGTAGAGCGTCAATACATGTAATTATTTTTATTTTTAGTATAAATGACAGATTGTGCTGATTTTATAAACATACACATGGCAAATCTAGCATCCACTAGAACTCGAGCCAAGTTTTTGTATAGGTCATTATTTCTTTTCTTTCCATCAATTTTTTAAGATGTGAAAATGTAAATGAAAGTATAAACATAACATACACAGGAGACATCTAGAATATGTCTGTATATTGGTAAAAAGGAAGAAAACAAACTTATGTGGAAACACTTTTTGGAATAAATACAGCACACGTTGAGCTGCTTTTCAGCGCATTCACTACTAAAATCGAAAACACTTTCTATATTGCTACATATATTTTTACTTTCCCCCACCAGAGATATTGTCCAGTTTCTTGTATGGACAGTGGCATAGCAACCGGCGGCCAAGGGGGGGTATAGCTGTCCTAGAGGCAAGTATTAAGGGGAGGTGCCTTTGGAGATGAAACATTAGAGCGTTAATCTTACTTTTTAAAAATAAATACCATGAGGGGGAGAAAAAGGAATGCTTTCCGTGAGGCTCGAGTTACCTTCGCTATGTCACTGCGCCTGGTATCTCATGTGACCATTGAGAGTTCAGATGTCAAAATAAGAATAGGGATACTTGAAGAAAATAATTGCTTGATGCGGCAACCGTCAAGATGTTCGACCAGCGGTCAAGGGCCTTACCTTAAATGCCATAGGTATTAATATTAGGAAACGCCTTGGAAATAGGATAGTGGGTTTATTTCACTTTTTAAAGACAAAATCATGAAGTGGAAAAAAAAAAAAAAAAAAGAGAAAAGAAATGCCTTACTTGGGGTTCTTGTTACCTTCGCCACATCACGCGCCTTTAATATTATGTGACAGTCGGATTTCAATAACAGGTATCGGGATATTTGTGAGAAACGATTTTTTGATTTGGCAGTAGTCATGAACTTATTCGGAATTTTTATCGCATTATATTAACCCTGGTCGTTAATAATAATAATAATAGTAAAAAGAAAACTATTGTCCATTGAGCCTATTTTGACACCCTTTCGAAAATTAAATGCAAATTGAATCGAAAATTAAATGCTACTTGCTTGTGACATCTGATCTAAATTTACAAATTTTTTATGGCAGACTTACTATTAGCGGTTTCAAACTACAGTAACAGAAACATGATTTTCTTCTATACATAATATTATTCAACAAAGGCAGTATAAAATAAGCGGCATGTGGCCATCTGTCAACCTTGACTCAACAGGTTGGAGCTCTTTCCAAGTTATTTATGCGTTTTTGGATGCTTTATATAACCCTACACATGCTACAAACACGTTATCTCTAAAGAACTACCGTATAAGCAATTTTCACCATCTTCATCGTATTGTTAAAAGATTTAGCATTTACGCTTCACTACTGAAGTGGAAAAAGTACCTTCTTCGCTTTTCAGATCATTTCTCTTACTGTTCAACAGGTTGGTGTATATTTCAAGCTATTTTACGCACTACTAAACAGCTCCAAAGAGAACACACAACCTCATTTTTTTTCTTTCTGAACAACTTTATCATGAGCAGTTTGCCGTTCTTCTTTCTACCGCAGGACCTATCATTCACGCTTTACAATCGTAATGGACAGAGTGGCCTTCTTCGTCTATCAAATGGCACGTGGCCATCTGTCAACATTACCGCCTTTTTGGTCATGTCTTTCTTTTTGGATGGGACCTGGCTGCAATACTTTGGGGAGCAGAGATTGAAAAGGGGGGAAGTCGGCATGGGGAAGTTAAGTGGTCGCACGTGCGGTACAAAAGACGGCCCCTCGGTTCATATGGCTCCACTCGTCGTCATTGTTGGGCTCTCAGTGGGGTTCTTCGGGACCTCCCGTCGGGACACGAGGAGTCGACACCTGCCCTGCATTTGTCTACGCCTTCTCTCGGTCTCCACATACCCTCCTTTGATAGACCCATCATCGATGGTAAGTAAATTACAGAAACGGGTCTCTCGGCAAAGGATAAAGCGCTGCACGCTCATTGAGATAAAGGAAAAAGCTTTTTTCGGATTATGTATTTCAGTTTGATGATGTTCAGTTTAAAAAATAAGAATGGAAATGTAATTTGACAAATATGGGTTTTAGTTATAGATAGATTTTCGTATTTCGTTGTTTGAAACCCAGTTATGATACTTGGATCTGTACAGGACCATACAGTAGTGTAGCTTAAAGAATTTTCGGGCATAGGCTTATTTTCATCTTTT
This sequence comes from Argiope aurantia, assembly GCA_026543865.1. NCBI lineage: Eukaryota > Metazoa > Arthropoda > Arachnida > Araneae > Araneidae > Argiope > Argiope aurantia. Next base: position 483,754 of record JAPMOR010090782.1, on the reverse strand, counting down.
TTTGAAACTTTGATATTCTCAAAATATACGAATTTATTGTGCGAATTTATTAACAGCAAAGAAACACCTATTTTTTCTTCCAACGTTTCCTTTTTTAAAAAATTCTTTATAAAGTTATTTTTTTAATTTAATAACCATAAATTTAGTAATAATAGTATTTTTTTACTTTATTTACCTCAGTTTCAATAAAAATGGCGAAATTGCGTCGTCATCCATTTTTTTAATGTCAATTTTATTCACTAACCTATCAGTTACTGAAATTACTAATGGTCTAAAAAGGGCAAGCATTCACTGTATCTGCTTTACGATTACATGGTTGCATTATCAGTAACCTGGCATTAACATTAAATTATGAACTTTGATTTAGTTTAAAGTATTCCCACAATTTTTTATTACCATATAAAAATAAGCGGATCTTTGTTAATTGCTTTTATTTAATAAAATAGAGCGTTTAGTTAAAAATAACGGAAAGGAACATTTATAATGAATTCCACTTAACTAAAATAATGCATTGCTGGATACATACACATCGTTGCCTTCAAAGCAATTGAAAATTTAATAATATTTGGAAAACAGTCTAATGTTTATTATCATTAAAGGAAATTTATTAAAACACCCTCTTTAATTGTTCAAATTTTAACATTTTCTAGTTCGTGACAATAACAGTATTGTAATTATAGAAATTTACACAATTTAAATAAGGTAGATTTATAGAGGGGCTATCATGATAATAGGCCCCATAATATTGAACTATGATCAGATAACGAATATGACCTTTGCATTTCTTTCCAAACTTTACACCAGTTGAAAAGTATTTAAGATAATCAGATTTAAAGTTTCCCAGTTACACGTACATTGGGGCTTTTCAAAGAAACTGTACCTTGAATCCGGAATTCTCTCCCCGGAGTTTCTATTACCAGGCCACCATGACTCTTATGGGGTAATTAAATAAAAAAGGATTATTGTCAAATGTGTAAAGTAGAAAATAGAAACTGAACATTCAGCTTTTGAGATACTTAATAACTCTTTACAGTACTGTTGATTTTAAAGACTCCCAGGATCTCATCATCAACATCTTCACTACCCTAATTATAAAGCAATTCAATTTTAGAGATACTTAATCATTCTTTAAAGTACTATTAATTTTAAAGGTTCTCAGGATCTCACAATTAAAAAGGAATAAAGGAATAATTCAGCGTTCATTTATATTCCCATTTTATTGCTTTCTTTATTTGTAAATTGATAATAATTTATAAATGCTTTTAAATTGCTGATTTCGAGCGATCATTTCAGCAACGGAAATTTTTTAGCGCCTTTTATTCTTTAGAATTGCAAGAATATAGTCCATTTTAATCACATTGTAATCACATCACAAGAATATAGTCCATTTTAATCACAACAGACGTGATCAGTTAGTGAAGTTCACAGTCTCAAACTAGTTCTGCTTGATTTTCTTATGTGTTTCCCGATCGAATACTTATCATACTTTCCCTCACTTTAGCTATCTATCAAGTGAAACATATATCCTCTAGAAACACAATCCTTAAATGTACAGTACAAAAAAAATATTGATAGCCAGATCTACATCATTTCTTATCAAACAACACAAAGCAAACTGCATTACTATCCCAATAAAAGCTAAGCAATTTCTAAATTTTACGAGTGAAATTCAGTATAAATAAAAATAGAATATATAATTACTTCTGCATTCGCAATTACATTGCCTTACACATGTAAAAAAGTGGGATCTCATTCAGAGAAATAATACTCTAAAATTTCTGAGCAAATTTGAAAATCAAGAAATAGAAGCTATCATATTGTAGAATAGAAAAATTACAAATGTGTATTTATTCACAAAATAAACAGTGCAAAACACACACACACACACTTAAACGATCACTCTGTTTCTATAAAATAATAATAATAATAATAATAATAAATACAGTAAAAATGAACCATGAAAATTAGAAAGCAAAATTGGAAAACTATTAATTTAATAAAAGGAAGCATTTTGTCCTCGAGCTGTCTCATATTTCTGTAGTAAGGGGAGATTTATAATTAGATTCATCTTATAATAAAGAGAATTCAACGCTTGTTTTGGACTTCCATAAGATAGCTTAGTTTCAAAACTTGATTCAGGTATAAAGCTTTAATATCAAGAACCTATATTAAAATTCTCCCATTATTTTTTAAAAATTATCTCTTTCTATGCTGGCGAATGGATGGACCAATAAATAATCAAAATATTGATGGCTTTGATCTAAATTTTGGTGTAGATTGTGCCAGATATAAGTCAGTAAGTTTCTAAGTTATTGTGCTTGAATGCATGCAGACATACTTCTCTTTGCCGTATTTAGACCTAAATTTAATTCGGATTTGCAGTTTTAGTGTTAAAACAGCATGACAAATTACATTCATCTAGGTCATTTTTCAATTATCTTCTTCTTGCTCAGATAGATCAACAAACATGATTCAAAAAATATTAATTTTGATCCGAGATAGGAATAAAATATGGAGAGAGAAAAAGTTCGATCTGTAATATGAATCAAAATATCGAAGTCAAATTGGATTTTTTTTACAATTACTTTTCTTTTTCAATCTATATTTTGTGTAGGAGAAAAAAAAATCTATGCATTTTAAAAGCAAAGCAACCTGAAGAGTTCCATTTAGGAAGAAATTTTTATTGGCAATTTTTTTTCACCGTGGCAGAAAAATTAATTTTTCTTTTGTGATTTGATAATTAGCGTTAGCTTTTCTTTTCTAATCTGATAATTAATCAAAAATTAATTTTCCTTTTCTGATTTGATAATTAGTTGTAAATAAATGAATAAAATAAGAAAACTGTCTCAACATATTTATTACGGTAATTGTCTCTTACGTTAATCGTCTCAACATATGTATTACATCTTACTACATTTTAAAGGAAGATATTTTTTGTTAATTATTTGTGACACTTGATGATGATGATGTATCCGCGTTACAACGGAAAGGGATTGCAGGAGCTTCTGAGTTTAAGGACCCCTGAGTACCCGTAGGCAGAAGTCCGACTTCTAGCTCGTTTGAAGATGACCCTCACACACTCGCTTGCACAACCCCTTTTAACAGGGAGCACTTTCACACACCTCACAAGAGGGAACACAGGGTGAAGAACAACCACGCCCGAACCAGGACGCAAAGCCGGGAACGCTCAGATCATGGGAAAGACGCGCTACTCCTCGGCCAGGACGCCGGCAATTGTGAAGCTTAAAACCGTAAAATCTGGTAGAAGCATGCTGTGTTAATGTCTCAGCTAAAAATTCAAGCAAATGGCAACATTTGATCGTAGAGATCATACCTTAAAAGACATACACACACATAGAGAGATTGAGAATTAATAACGAAGACTTACAGTGGAAAAAAAAAATGTAATGCAACCCTTGCCAAACTGTAAACCGATATCTGATTGAGACACGTTAAAAGCACTTATTCAAAACTTTTACCGATTTTTTTGAAGAACAGACAAGGAGAGATATAATCCATCTAAAAGCTTTAAAAAAAGTTATTCATTCTTATGTATGAAACGAAAAAAGCTTATTCTATATGACAAATAAAAAAAAAAAAAACTTCAGATAAGAAAAGCGAAAAGAAGTTTTCACAAGAACAATAACAATAAAAGAGTAGTGGCCTCCGCAAAACTTTCAGGGATATTCTCTAATAAACTTATCATGCCAGATAATGTCTTACATGACATAGCGTACAATAGTTACGAAGTATTGACTTTCGACGTAATATTAGAATTTCTACTGATTCTATGCATCCTCCTTAGCCAGTTATTTGGCGATTAGTCCCTGGCATCTGTTAATTGTATCCACAATCGAATTTGTATTTTAGACACATTTTTCTCAACCGATTGAAGCAAAAAATTTGACAACAAAAAAACTGCACTTGTAGTCACAAAATCCTATAACAAATATGACACATTTTAGTCATTGCGTTTTTGAATTATCGGGTTTAACACATGCGTACGTAGTACATACCGAAAGACGTTCAGTTCCAAAGACGTTCCAATTTTGATACATTTTAGACATTACATTACATTTTACAACGCAACTTAAAAATAAAATATACTATAAATTTCAAAATTGGATTAACCCATTGAAAAAATTATTTAAACGCTTGCACAAAACATGCGTCGAATCCTACAAGAAACTTTTCCTGAAGATTCAAAGCACCGTAACAGTTGTTCTTGAATCTGACGTGACTTTCTTCCAAAGACCAAGGGAAAAAAAAAAAAACGTATTATCTTTTACGAACATAGCATACCACAAAAAATGAAAGACATTTCCAGCAGCGAAGAAAAAGAAAGGCAGGAAAAGTAAGAAAAGACCTGGACGACGACGAAGAAGAACACAAAGATAATTCTTCCAGCGAACTCTCTCTTCCGCATTAGAACAAAGGAACTTCTCCGACTGGCAAAAAGAAGTAAAAGCGAAGAATTTTTCCAGAGAACATCTCGGAGGGAGGAAAGGGTTTGAGATTGATCGGGACAAGGGAGTAAAAGGAAGGAGGGGGAGAGGCGATCGAGGGGGGGAGTAGTAATGCATGTATGACTCCATCCCATTCACGTCGGTGGCGAATTGAATTAGGGGAGACTTTCCCCCGACACAAGAAGGGTCTTACGCACTAATCGTATTTTTATGAGGCCACCGTCCACGCGATGATTTCATGAATAACCGATCACGTGGCCTCTATTTGCAAATTTTTAGGTTGGTTTCCTCTTTGATGTCTGCCACGCTTGCATCGTCCATCGCAGCATTCTTTTTCCGTCCGAGAAGGATTGGTTTCATCGAAGAACCATAAGAGAAAAATGATTGTAACGTAATCTATGTCTTGGCATTTTATAGTGGTCCGGGTATTGTTTTCGTTTTGATGTTCGTAAGCTATCTGCTGGAGCCGATTTGATGCAAAACGAATTTTGTCAAAGTGTGTTAGTATGATCTTGTTCTTCGTAGTTCAAACTAGTTTTATATGGAGTAAAATCAAGCTTTTAAGAAAATCTGATGATAGAGCAGTCAATTGATTTCAATATTTTCATGTTATCAAATATTAATGATACACTTTCAGGAATTTTATATATAAAAAATTATAAATTTTATATAAGTTCTGCATTTTTTTAAAACTTTTTTTTTGTATTTAAATTTACAAAGAAAATGTTAAAAAACTTTTGTTAGATTCTTAAACCAAATATAGTTATACTGAACTTTTAAAATTAAACTTACATAAACAATAAAGAACATGAGGTTATCTATCGTTTGACATGAACTATCGAGTTGTGAAAATTCTGTCTGGAATTGCTTTTGTTGAAACATTTCTTAATTATTAAGCAAAATTAGCTTTGAAAATAATCTTAATTTGAAACAATGAAGAAATTTAAAATCTAACTTTAATAAAAGAAACTTAAAATTTTTCATTTATCCTTTATATGTGTAAATTATTTTTAAGTACCTAAATATATTGTTGTGAATTCGGGGTTCTTTCGATTTGTTAGTCAATGAAGAAACAACAGGCCTCAGTAACAAACGACAACTTTTATTAACACGAAGAACAAGAATACGCAGACAATAAATGCACAATAGAGCTCAACAAATGCACACCCAACAAATCCACAAGCAACAAATTACAGCACACTATAACAAACAGTAACCCACAAGTAGTAATACGTAGAAATAACAACCACAGCACATAAAGTGGCCAGACAGAACTCAGCAGGAGGAGGGAATCTACGTAGCTACTCTCTATAATCTCTCCAAACGCATGCAATTTCCCATTGTCTCCTCGCTTTAGCTGTATCTAACTGCCGACAAACTATTACATGACTGGCTACTCCTCATACGGCTCGAAGCTACTTCTACAATAAATTCCAGGACTCAGCATACAGTTCAATTCACTAATTTCTTGAGCTCTACTCAACGCTTGCGCTTCGCTGGACTGACAGAATTATTCGCCGTTGGCTCGCTTTACGACTCTAAACCTTTCAGCGACTCTTTCCACGATTATCTTCAGCTTAGACCGTCGGCCTTTTATAGTTCCCGCAGCCGGGCAGAAAAGGTTCTGGAACAATCAGGCATATCTCGGTTCCTATTGGCTCTATCATCCAAATTCTGAAAGATTTCAATATTATCTATTTTGTCGCCAAAGTCGCCAAATAGTTTCCAAGTTTGTCCCCAAGCTTTGGGATCCCTGATTCGGCATCCGATCAGCATCCATCAGAGCCAGTCGGAAACGGTCTTTCTTACGATGGAACTATTCGTGCTGGAAAGTAACATTACAGATTCGTAACAGCATATATCCGAATTTAGACTCGATTGTTATTTTGACTCTCTTCCCTCAAAAAACTGAATTAATAAAAAAGTAAAATGCAAATAATTTTGAGCAAAATATATATATATAAAAAAATTATATGTGGAACTATTATTGTGGATATTTATTCAAAATAGGTTATTGATAAAACCGAAATTTAGGATTTCTCATATCCCCATTATCCCATACCTATATCATTGAAGATATAATATTACAAGGAAGAAATTATCCCCGCTTTATCGGCAACTGGGGTGATCTAAATGACCAATGCCGCTACAGCAAAAGTGGTAACTGAATGTGGAAACCTAACAACCACAACCGAAGCATTGATTACAGCTGCCTGCCTCTCAAAGAGATATGTTCCGTCTTCGGAGTTGAAATAACTCGAAAACAATTTCTATATACAACGTGAATCTGCTTACTTATACTGCAATTTCTCATCCACGTACTCGTGATGTTCTTCCGGTGGTATATCTGTAAATGCAGTATATTTCTTATTCATGACCTTCGTTTAAAGATGTTTTTATCGTATGATTGATATCATAACTAGTCCAGTGTAAATACTTTATAAATATTTAATTGGTTTAAGTAAATTTTTACCCACTGCTTACAATGGAGTTAAATTTATGACTACGAAATAATGATGGGGGAAATCAGCTTTATGCTATAATGGAACGATTTCTATTCAAAGGAAATTTAGGATGCCTGGTGAACAGTTTTTATTTTTATTTATTTATTTATCAACCATTTCGACTCACTCATACATAGAATATAAAGCATTTTAGCGATCGAAATGAAATAATAAAAAAATATTGATTATATCGTTGCATATATATATTATGGTCGATGCGATTAATCTGTATTTAAAACTAGCCGCCTTTGGTGACCAGTTTATTTTAGGGTTTACTGCTCGCCAAAACTTCCAATTAAATATTTCATGTAATTTGCTCTCTTAATAGGTCCTTCAGAAAAATATTTTTAAACTTCAAATTTTGACAGTCATATATACTCTTATAAAGGGCTTATGCTGGATGCTCTGTTCATTGTATTCTATACCTGTAATTTCCTGTCAATTCTTCTAAAATTATAACTCTAAATTGAAGGGAAAAGTGATTAAACTGAAATAAATATTAAAATGCTTTTTTCTAAAATCAATTTTAAAAAAGTGCGAGTACAATAAACAGAATCGTTTCAGGATTAATGTATTATGTGGTCTATAGAATATTATTTTATAATTTATGTAAAATTTCAAGGAACTATACAATACTGATATCTGATTCATTATAAAATTCTGTTTTTTGTATTAGTTTCAAAAGTATTGGGAAGTAAAAGGATTGACATAAATAATAATGTTTGGTTTTGTTTCTGTCAATAAATGCACTTCAAAAGAATTATGGTCTAAATTTTATACAGTTCTTTGGCCCTAAAGAATCATATTCGGTGAAATGTTCTTAACATACCAACTTTTAAATTAAAAAAAGAACATTTCGATCTTTTGAGACAAATCTGGCGGAGTTATAAGGTTTTGAATATTACCATTTCATGATCGTATTTTTAGAATAATCAGCTCTGGAAACTCTGGCCGCAGACAGACGCATCTTTTTTTGAGATGGTCAAAGGAGTGATCTAAAAACACGAGTTTTTAGTAGATAGTAACAGCAAAGATAGTAATATCATTTAGAAGGTAGTAACATCAAAATTTTCATTAATCCTTTCAGTTTCAGTCGCAATAGATTGGACCTCTATGTTTATTTAAAATATTAGTGTCTAAAGAATATTTTACTAAATATGAATCACAGGATCGACGGCCTTATAAAAATATAAAATTCGGTATTCCTCATAGCATTTATTGACTCAAACTGCATAAAATATTTTTGACTTCATTTAGACCATTTTTCCCTATACTTAATATTAACAACTTAGAAATTAGCTGTTGGACGGGATTAAAGGGGATATCCTGTATATATATATATATATATATATATATATATATAAATCATGTCTGCCATAAATAACACAGAATTATTTAATCAATCATCTCGATATTTTGTATCACCTAGAAATATGATATCCTACTTTAATATTTAAAAAAATATTAATATAGGAACATATAACAGCGTACTTTATTAATGATAAGTCAAGGTAAAAAATAAATTTAAAAAAATCTCTGTAAGGTTGGGTATTTTTCTAGCTATATTTGTTGGGCCAATCTCATATACGAAAAAAATATATATATATCTGTATAAACTTTTTTTCTTTTTTTTCTTTTTGAGATTAATATAGCTGAATTATAAAATACTTAAATTCTTAGAGACCAAATTATGTCTTGAACATAATCAAACAGAGGAGAAAAAAGGAAGAATATTATCATTGGTTCTCATCTAGAAAGTTCCGTTATGAATATAAAAAAATATATACGTTATTATAGTTATGATGATGGAAAAGATTAAGTAATTGGTGTGGATTTGAAAATCGTAAGCTATCACCTTGGTCAGAAAGGAATCACATGAAATATCTTTTCTTCTCGTACCAAGGATTCAGCAGAATAATAATAATAATATAAAAGCAATGTGATTTGTCATAGAGAACATGGTAAAGCATTCTTTTAATGAAATTCTCATGGTTGCCGGAGCTGGAAATGTCACTCGCCCAAATTTACATGAATGCCTCCGTTGTAATAATATAAAGCTAGCTAGGTTAGGTGAGTGAGCTAGGGTTAGTGAAAGAGCTCTTCTTGAGGATTTCCCCTTACTTTGCGAATATAAGTTCTAACAAAAGTATGTGGAATCTTGACAGTTTTAGTTAAAGTTTATAAACAGAAAAAGGTAAATGATTTCACCAGGGCATTAAAAACAATTCATAAGCAATAGCAAATGGGAGATTCGTCTGATTACATTTTATGGATGGAATCTGCAAAGATATTACGTGAAAAATTTCATTCAAGAATGTCAAGAGATAAAGCTTTCGGCATGGAATATGATTTTTTCTTTAATTTTCTCATTTCTGATTAATCTCTCATTTCTAATTAATCTTGTGCAGATTCATAGAAATGTTGATTAGCTTTTTCGATCAATTAAAATGTATTATTTTAATTATTATGGAAAAGATTCTTTGTCCCCATGTCCTAAATTTAATTTAACCTGTTAATTTAAATGACACTGTAGTCATATCTTACATACAAGAGTTCATGAAAAAAAAATTAAGAATGGTCTCTCCAAAATTTTCTCGCATACTCTCTAACAAAGGTGGATTTCACAGAACTTCTTGCCAGGCATTAGCGTACAATTGTTACGAAATATAAACTTTCGCTTGAATTCAGCATTTTTAGCTAGTCTATAGTATCATACTGGGCAAATTTTTTGGCAATTAATCCCTGGCATGTGGTAAAAATATCTGAAATTCTTATTTGTGCATTAAAACCATTTTTCTCAACCGATTGAAACGAAAATTCGTTACAAAATTACACCTGTAGTCTCAAAATCCCATACTCCCATTCATTGGGTTTTTGAGTTATAACATTTATATGTTTCTGAAAGTGTAAACGGTAGACCCCCCCCCTCACTGTCTTTGGTTCAAAATTTGAAGAATTGATAGATATTAAATATGTGTACCGAATTTCATCCAACCATCCCTCTTCAATTTGTAGTTATCATGTTAATTTATACTCGAACAGCCGGACAGATAGATTTCTTCTGAGCAGATTTTGATAGAAATCTGCAAATTTGGTGTAAATCGATATACCAAATTTCATTCATCTATCTCAAAGCGTTTTTGAGTTGCTTTTGTCACAGACAGAGATACAGTTTCCAAAATTGTGTTTTTCGAACTCAGGGATGTCTAAAATTTGATGTTCGGTCAAAATCTCGAATTATAATTTTTTAACAATTACAATACTTTTTCTAGACAAAGTTTACGAAAAGTAATCATTAAAATAAAAAATAATACACTAATAAAAGTTTATTTCTTATAAAGTTTATTTACAATACTAAAATATTAAATTTTATCCTTATAAGTTTGTTTGAAAAACCTTAAATGTTGTTTTGAATCCTTAAAACAACATCCTTTCAAAACAACATATCCTTATATGTTGTTTTGAAAACTATTAAACCAAGTCATTTTATATAGAATAATAATTAAAGCGAAGTTGGCGTTATCATGTGAAGGGCGATTGTTACTTATTTTCTTCACAAGAGAAGTAAAAATCCGAAGTTTTCACAACATGAAATAGAGTAGATAAAAATGTACAAATGTATCTTTATAGGAAAAGGTAAAAACTCTTCAGTTACAGAAGAATAAATTTAAAATTCATCAAACTACTGTTATAAATATACTGAGCATTTTTGTAGTTTCGATGACAATACCTCAGAATAACTGATTGAAGCATGATTGTGGAGTAAAAGCTCATGGGCTTGTTTACAAAATCGAAGAGTAAATACAGTATTGCCAGGTCTAATCCCCGGGCAGTGGAAATTTGATATTTCCATCAGTCAGCCGCTCTGGAAGTTATCGATTTCAGAAATGGACGCTTGTCGCTTGATTCCCAGACCACGTAAGGCAACTTTTCCAGTCTCTCTCCACTTTTACTGTCTGTTTGAAAAGTATTCGCTCATTGATTTTTGCTTCAGGCTCACGACACAGTTCGTTTTCAATTCGTGGAGGAATGTTTCCGCTGGCGATATTATGCGACAAATGTAGGAAAAATTTGTGTTAAGATTAACGCGATTCCTTGTCAAGTTTGCTTAGACAGATAAGAATGAATTTTTTTTTTTACTGCCAAAACATTAAATTTTTAACTGAATTTATTTCAGCGAGTTTTTATCAAATACAAATCATTGGTATTTATTGATTAATGGTGAAGGATTAATAATTCGTTGACGAAAACAAAATCAAACAAACAACCCCATGATCAAATGAAATTTCCTAAAAAAAATACGAGTTTATTCTTGTAAATTTTGTATAAACAACATAAACAGACGCTTGTTTTCTTGTAAATTAGAAGCGCGCTCATAGGGTTGCAATGCCAATTTGGTTTTGGTGCTATATTTGGTGAGTTTTGGCTCTTTCATTGTTAATTAATAAGAACCAAATCATTTATATCTTGAACAATAAGTGAGAACTTTTCAGAACTGAATGGTATAACATTTAAAGTAAATAAATAATTAAATCAATCAACAGATTTTGCTTTCTTGAAGTGTCAGTTGATTGATGAAATCTCTTCAAGGACACCTCTGAAATAATACATAATATATAAAATATTTATATTTAAAACTTCATAATTCGATCAGTTGTAATCGTAGAGGAAAGAAACGTCTTTTCAGCTTCAATTGCTAAAATGCCAAGAACATTTTGCTAAATACGGAGGAGGCTCGAGAAGACGTATAAAATATTATTCGTAACTTTTGCAGCAATTTCTTATTCTATCTTATATTCTCCAACAATAAAAATTATAATTCTTTACGTTCATTTAAAATATTTATCCAATTAAAAATATATTTCAAAATATAAGAATTTAGAAATTAATTTTCGGTCTATAGTTAGACTGAATATCCTGTATAATTAGTATGCACAAACAAACAAACTTAAGCATAACAAATTAAATTAAAGAAAGGAAAAAGATTTCTGTGATAATTTTCATTAATTCGTATTTTATCATCTGCTGAATCTGATTAACATACCTAATAGTTCATTTATTTGTATTTAAAATGAAATATGAATTTCCATTTTATATTTCTTATGAAAAAATGAAAATCCTTTGCTTTCGTCTGGTGAATAAACCTCAAGTAAGTTGTAACTTCATATTCAATTGAAACTATTCCGAGGCAAATAGATATTTCTTGATCCATGATAGATAGGATATAATCTCTTCTGAATACACAAAATCCTACAAGATATTTTCTATATAGTCTTAGACAGGCAATCTTGTGAAAGGATTTAAAAACGATGTTTCAAAAATCTGAAATAAATCTTTTTCTTATTATTTATATTTACTTGCTTGTGAGATGACAAAAATTTCGAAATAGACATTGCTATAACTTGCAGTTTGTTGCTACATATTTGTGTTATTAAATCTCTTCTAGCAGAAAATTGTACGTAAGATGTCTTTTTAGACGCAAACATTTTTAAAGGAATTTTTAGGAGAAATTGCTTGCAATTCTTATATATTTATAAAAACAAAATTACCATTTATATATTCAAATTGAAGTTGATTCAGGTGTCTACCATTACAACATCATAGTTACACATTAAATTTTTTTTCAAAAAATTTTAAAAATTAATCATATATTTTTTTTTGTTTAAAATTACTACTAAGTTGATATAGTTGTTCGTATTTTAATTTTTTTCTTTATATCGAAATAGTTCTTTCTTTCCTCAAAATGGAATGATGCATTTAAAATTCCAGCACCTGACTGGGAACAACAACGCTTCTTATTTTTAAAATTCAAATCATCATTAAGAATTAAATCCATCTGTTGAACTGCAATATTATATTAATTGACTATATTCTACTGTTGTGGCGCTCCTAAGTAGCTGCGTAAGACCACTTAATAATAAAACCAACCTAGGTTATAAACGTTGAATTGAAGTAATCTTTATGTCTAATTATAATAAAGACGAGTGTATGTATGAAAGTTCGACCTACAGTATGTATGTATGTACGGCTTGCATGTATTTTGGAAGATGGGTATGTGTACTTTGGAGCGGTTTTTTCAATTAATTAAAAATAAGCTGAATTTTGTTATTTTCTGAAATAACTTCCGAAAATATTGTTGCATAATGATGTTTTTATGCTTTATCAAATTTCAAAAAAGGATGTCTCTTTTTAATGATATCAATATAATAATAATGCAAATTTTCCCTGAATTGTAGAAATTTTTTTTTAAATCTCGTGTCTGATTTTCAACATTAGATTATATTGTTGTCTTGAAATTCAAACAATTTTTATTGCTTCATCTGAAATCTAATTACGTGATTTTTTTCGATTGTGGAAAGCTAAGGAAGAAAAATTCTATTTAATATCTATGTAGGTTTTAAAATGAGTAAAAGAGTGAAGTAGCAACACCTCTAAATTCAGAAGACGGAAGAACCAGATAGTTATTTTTTTAAATAGCACTGTGATGCTATGGGACTAGTTTCCACTAGGAAGATTCATGTCAATAATAAACAGAACTTAAGTAAAACCAATAAAATAGCACATTTTTAGTATATGACTATTTGACGGAATCGTGAAATTATATCCAAACTATTTAGCTAGCATTAAATATAGCTAATATCTCAAAAAGAAAAAAAAACTGCCGAACCAGTTGCTCGAATTATCTTTAGCAATTATAAAGAAGAGTGTGTGTTGACACTATGAGAAAAACCATTTGACTCCATCAAATTTGGAGCAGAATTGACAGAAGAAAATTTGCAGTTTGGAGCAATTTTGTGAATTTTAATTACAGTTTAAATTAAATAAAAATTAAGTGAATTTCGACATTTTTTGGCGATTATATTCTCTTAAACAGATTTTTACGTCATCTCAAAAGACAGAAAAATATTTTTTTGTAATACTTCGTGTGCGTAATTTTAAATGATAGATTTCATTGTTGCAATTAACTTCAAACGTTCTATTGTTTTACCAAATTTTCTGTTGAGCAATTTTCCACTTGTATTGAAGTTAAAGAAAAAAAGTTTCAATTTATTAGAAAGATTCCTCAATTTACAAGAAAAGTAGGGAAATTAATTTAAATTATTGAAAAAGACAAAGTGCAATTTGAAATTGATTACCCAAATGCTTAAGTTTTAAAAGCACTGTTATATGTCATGGGGCACGAGTCCATTAGGAATGGCTTACGTACACAACAAGCAGAACAGGCGTAAAGGTATTAAATGAAATTATTTTTAATTGTGACATGATCTGACAAAATTTAATGTTTAAAAACACTTTATTAAGAGAATTCATGAGCATCAAATTATGCTTAAGAGATTTAATTGAAATTAAAAAAAAAACTATTCCAGATGGACTACCTGTCAAAGCCGTCTAGCAAACAATAACAAAGAAATGAAGCACGACATACATGGTTGTTTAGCTCTGAAATAATATTCGACATTAAATTAAAATTCATGCAAAGGATGGATGACTCAGTTGAAGTGTTTCATACTTCCTAATTCCTTCTAAAATATCTTACGAAAATACAGTATCTGTAATTTTTTTTATGAAAATGGTCACATCATAGAATCATTGGAGTCAATTCATGCTCATGCGAAAATGCGCCGCCATTTTAATTTCGGAATGCATTCGCAAGAAACAAAAAAGTTATGGTATTACAATGCATAGCAAGACAACAAGCTGTTAATTTTTGAATGTTTATGAACAGCTACGTGTATCTATGTTACTGAGACATTGTAATATTGGCTTCATTTCTAGCAATTCAAACAGAGAGAAAAATATGGAAACGGTTCAAACACTTTGTTTTTAAAATGTTCTCGAGAGGAGAGCTTCAATACTCCTGCATATTGCCATAGCAACGAAAAGTTGTATTTATTTATTTGTTTGAGAGTTTTTCTATTTACCCTCCGGATCGTTTTCTTGTATTTTTGACAGTGAAAGCACATGCAAAAATCTAAGAGAAAAGCAACAAAATAATAACTAAAAAAAATCTTCTGAAATAAGTAATCACGGGAAGCTGATTCATCAGTAAAGGGGGGCAAATGCAGGGGAGGATTAATTTGACACCATAACCCCTACTTTTCTTATGCATAAGGGAGAATAGAATTCCATTTTTTTTTTTTTTTTTTTTTTTTAAAGTGTAGACATGGAGATTTTTTTTTTCATTTTTTTTTTTTCATACAGAATGAGAAATTTTATTTCAAGACTGCTCAAATTAATTTTTTTATCCTCATTTTTCTTTGAACTAAAATTTATTTTACGTGGATAATGTATCCTGTTAAAAGCTAATGTATTTAAAATCTTAGTATCTCATTGAAAGGGGGAAAAAGAATTTAAAAAAATTAAGTTAGACATTTCGTTTTATTTGTATATTTCCCTTTAGATGATCTTCATACTAAAAAAAAGAAAATACTAATTATTTTCAAACATATGTATTAAATATTAAATGCAAAAAAAGAAGCTTTAAAAATTAAAGTTAGACATATCATTTAACTTATCTATTTTTCATTATCTGATATTTACATTAAAAAAATTTAAATAAAAATATTTTTAAGCATATGTATTAAATATAGTAAAGTAGTCATGCGAAGCTGTCGTTAAGCGAAAACAACGTTTTTTTCCATGGAAATTTGTAAAAAATTGTCAATGCAGTCCGCTCCAAGAAAAAAAAAGACACTAATAAATTTATAATAATATATTTTATTATACGTAAAGCCACGGAATTTTTTTAAAAAAATTTCTGAAGAAGTTATCTTAAGGCATCTGTTTTTGTTTACACTTCAAAATTTGGTGGAATGAGTAAAGCATTAAATGGGTTTTAGCGAGCGTAGCCACTGCCCGATTGATACTTCTCAATTTACAATGCAATAATTTCCCATGTTTTCATTATCTCTCTCTACTTTTTCTGAACTGTTGTTGCTTTGTTGAAGCTATTATTTTCATCTGCCATGACCAACGCTCATCGGCAATTTTTTTGCTGTGACATAGAATGCAATTCCATAAGCTCTTCAGTAGTTCTAGACATATTCTACCAGATCATCGGTGTCGTAGCAACGGAACTCTAGTTTCAAAATCGGGGCCAGCGTCACAATTTCATCTATGTGGCTTCACGAACACTTGGGCAAATCTCTCGGAATCGCATTCGACAGCGTTATAAGACCATAGCTTCTTCTATGCTGAAATAAGAATTCATTTCGAGCAAGTGCTCAGCACGAAGTGATATTTCAGATACAGGCCAATCCTGCACGGAAAGTCATGATGATTCCTCGTTACTCCACCTGTAAATATCGTTCGTCGTTAAGAGAGTCGTTTTTTAGCACTTTGTTTTGCACGTTATGCGAGGCATTTGTTATGAGTGGTGCTCGATAAGCATGATGCGATTATATTTGTCATTTTTTTTCTATCTATTAAAGAATAGAATTAAAAATTCAATTAATATTGAATTTTTAAATGAAATTAATATTTAAAATTCATTGATTGCATCATTTGAAACTTTCCTTGACTCAAATGCGGATTCCACCATCAATTAGTAGTTTTCCGAACCTATTAAATCTAATGTAAAATCTTAAAAGCTGGCTTGGTATGAAAATTTAGGAAAGGAAGCCCTTCAGATATCGTTTGATCATTGTTCAAAGTGAAGAGGTTGGTAAGGGGGATTTTAACTAAGTTCAATCTGGAACAAATCTCTTAACATTTTGTTCTAAATTCGTGAAAATGATATATATATTCAAAATTTTCTTACTTTAGATTGGTTACTTATATATATCATAATAGCAAAAACAATTGTCAATTGTAAATAGCAAAAACAATTTACCTTGTCAGCGTCGCGTGAATAATCAAACTGACTTTTTAGATGAAAACATATGCTCCAAAAATAGTGATAAAATTAATATATGTGAGAATATGAAGCTCAGACAGTTTGATTTTCCATCTCCAATTGTGCCAAACATCTATTATCTAAAGCATTATTTTGATTTCATTTTTTTTTTCAAACATTTTCTTGAAACGAGATTATGCTATTTCGAATTGATTCAAAGATTTTTTTTAATTGTACATCATCCACGTAATTCGGCTAGTAGGTTCCATTTGGGCAGGAAGGGATAGCAAAATCATTCATTTGTCACTGTACATTGATTTTCAATAGGCAACATTAAGGGGAAATGGAGAACTAAGTTGCAGTTAACTCGTCAAGCGATTAAAAATAAACACTGAAATAAAAAATATCGCCAAATATGAGATGTATGGAAACATATGCTTTTTATGCGGTACATATCCTATGCAGTTGCTATCCCTTGTGAATTGTGTAAAAGTTTGTAAATACTTGCATATAGATATTCAAAATAAATATTTAAGGTATGCGAAGATCCAGTGTACTCTTGGTTCCTTATAACGTCCTTCCGCTCTACACTTGACGCACTCAAGAACTTTCGAAGCAATTTCTCCCTAGAGCCGGGATTTAGCATCGACCGATTATCATACATTCAAGCACAGAAAATAGTGAATTGTTTAGCCCATTTCGACTGTGATGTCGCTTATCGATGATTTTATAGTACTGTTTCAGTTCTTTACTGCATATTCTTTCGAAAAAATAATTTCAAGGTTTGTAAAGCGTTATGAAAATTGCCTCTTCTTTAGCGATGATTATATTGAAAAGGAATGCGCTGTTTAAATTTGTCTCTCGATGTTTATAATAACATTTCTACTTTCCTGAGGTTTTTTTTATTATTATTATTTGATCGCCTTATGGAATTTACTGATTCTCTTTCATAATTAAATGGAATATATCATTTAAACATAACGCTTAAATAGCTGATATATTACAAATAGGCATATATTTTTGTAGAAATGCTCTAAATGATGTCAAGAATTAAATTTAATGTTATGCTGTTTTAGATAATAAATGTAATGTTTAAAAAGGGTGGAGATCAAAATTTTTATATAATCTTCCCTTCGTATAATCATATTTAGTAAAATATTCACAACATACTTACAAGCTTAAGTCTTCTTGACTAAGCTAATTTTGAATTTCGTTATTTTTGGGCAATCATCGACCGTTTTAAAGAAGTGTTGCCAATCGATTGGCAGATCTTCCTTGAGGGAGTCATTAAAATAGTTAAGAACTGTCTAGGAATAATTATATTCAAATCTTCATCATTCGATGCGTTTTTTTTAACACGATAGCAAGTCAAAAATCTATTACTAAATATGATTAATAGAACCTAAGGACTGGTTAAGATTGTAGACCGATATTTTCCCAACAATACATTTTTTTATAGAAGCAATGAGAAATATATTTCTACACATCATGTAAAGCATTTTTCCGATTGAGAATAAATTATTATCTTCAACGGTTTAGAAAATAGTTTTAGGCTTCGAATAGAGTCAACGCCTTGTATAAAAACTCCACTGTATCATATAGCACAAATTTAAGAATATTACAACAGAGTTGAATTAAATACTTTTTAATTTTTTTAGCATAACTATAATAGAACCAATTCGCTTATAACACTCCTTTCTAACAGGATTTTCATATGATAGTGGAAAATATACAATAACTTTCCAACTATCGGTATACTAGCAAAAGACCTTCTTCACAACATAGTACAAAAGTAGCTATAATCCTAATAGTAAATTACATTCAGGGATCTTAAAAGCATCATGGTTTCAATGCAACGTGGGAATAATTGTTTGTGACAAAGAAAGCTATTGTGTTAAGAGTGGTTACATGCCTGAGTAGTTAAAAGTTGAAATAAATTAACCGTCTTGAAATAAATTAACCGTCTTTAATACATATTCTGTTTTGAATAATAATTACATAATTCAATACCCCCCCCCCCATCTCTCTTTCATTTTGTTCCATATCTGGTATTGTCTGATACTGATGAAATTCAGCGCACATGTTCTTCAAAATAAAAGAAAGTCAATCAAATTTTCGAATTTCAACGTTTTGTTAAAATATAATTTACTTAAAAATGAAAATATTTTTCAGTGTTTTTCATCCGTATTGTCCAAAACTATAATCTTACAAATTTATTTTTAAACCATATTAAACCCTCAAAATTATCTTTTTTAATTAAATTAATTTTATTTCCTCACAATGTTTCTATTAATTTTAATATTTTTTAATTTAAATTATTGTGCAGTCTGTGACAATTAATTTCCTAATTCTATGAAACCTTCAATCTCGTACTTTTGCCAATATTAAAATTAAAATTAAAAAATTGTTTTTTTTTTGTTGTTAAATATCTGAAGTAGTATTTTCACATCTGTCTATTTTGCAACACATAAAATTTTAAAGTTGCGCGTTAAATATTTTATATTAGATTAACTCCATTAAATTCGTATTTATATTAGATGGATTCCATCAAACATATTTTTTTAGTTTAATTGAATAAAAAGGTGAAATTTTGTATAAATGTATTCCACATCAATAATTTAAAAACCAGAAAATTTAATATTTTAGTTGATCAAACGGAGCATCAAAAATAGCTCTAGAGAATTAACCAGAATATTTATAAATACATTTTAATCCTTTTTAAGAAACTCGTGCAACTCTAATTTTATTAATTTTTAAATATCCATAATAAGCTGTTTGCATACCGCTGATTAGAGTTACTATATTTTAACAATTAAGGAAATAACAAAAATATTATTAAACACTTTAGCCTCATAATATGATTTGAACAAATTAATTATTAATTGGTTACTAATTTACTAAACCTAAGATCGGTATAAGTGTTCGCTTAATTTCAATAAAAAGAAGATATTTCAATATTTTGTCTCAAACCATAATAAAGAGAGTTGATTAATTAATTTATTATCAAATTATTTAACAAATTAAATTAATTTATATAATAAAATAAATGAATTTATTTTCTTAAATCAATTTCTATCTCAAAAGTATTTTGACATAGTATTAATAGAAAAATAAACGATCCTTTAAAAGATTCAATAGATTTTGATATTAATTTTTATATGAAATGTTATATATAGCAAATAAAATGTAGTTGTTTCTCAATATACTTTATAGGATTAAAAATAAATGAACTTAAATTTATTTTAATTCAAGAAGAATTTAACTCAATTATTGAATAAAACATTACACCAAATTGCAGATAAAATAATTCATTCGAACAATTTAAAATTTTCGAGCAATTTAAATAACTAAAAGCACAGCGTAAGTAGATTTCCTGCTATTTATAGTTTCTTTCTATTTTAACTTATTCAACCTAATAACTCTTTTATTTCTTCCTAAATAAGTGATGTTAAGAGCTTATTTGGAATGCTTATGCATTTGTAGAGTAATTAATTCATATAATCTAATCTTGGATATTGAATTAGGTTATCTGGGATAATTTTTTTAACCCCTGAAATGCACATTCGCATAGCAAAATGCGAGGAATGAACATATAATAATAATAATAAAACCTTTGAAAAACATTGGACTAATGGAATTGGTGTTTTGTTGATGGTTATTATAGTTAATTCATTTAATCATAATCTAACAACTCTTTGTTTTAGTAGATCATGCTACATGTTACAAAATAAATTCATTTAATAAACTGCTTTATAAGAATAATAAATGTCAAGCACAGCAATAAAATACTTATTTATAACCGAAGTGTTGTTATGAATTGATGTAAAGTGAGAAAAGTGAAAGGTTTGTTATATTTATTATTGTTGTTATTTTTCTTTTTGTTATTTGAGGATGAAGAAAAGAAACATTCTGTGATTATTCGTTTCACGAAGTTTTATAAATATTCAGTTTAGCTTTTTTCTGCTGATAAATTCTTAGATTCTATTTCAGAATCTGATACTATAATCTACAACAGGGATACAATGTCCCTAGCCTTGGATAGGGACATTGTATACATGAAATTATCCTTCGTGGGTCAAGGATCTTCATGCTAGTATGCAGAATAAGTTAAGAAAGTGGAATGCTAGGTCAAATATTCAATATTTTCATCTGACCAAAGTGTAACGATGTTTATCTATCAAACTAAAGTTACGTAACCATTGCTTCTAAGTTCCTTTATCATTTTTCTCCCTTTTATTTGATTTTTTTATTGTATACTGCTACATAAAGCAACGCAACCGCCAATTTCCGTGGCTCAGTCAGTAGAGCATTTCCATTATAATGTGTTGGCCCATGGGTCTAATCCCCGCCATTGTGTTTTATCCAAGGACTGGAATTCTTTTATTTAAATCGTTAACTGTTCTTTATATAAGATCTAGAAGGTCCCTTAAAGATTCAATTTGGATTTTTTTGGTAAGTTGTATTAACGTCTCGTGATCCCGTTTAGATTGTTTTGGAACATTCTATATGTGTATAAAAGCTGAGTCTCATCAATGATGGGTCAATTCTCAGTCTCCTGCCGTTGTGAATTGTTTCGTTCTAATAAATCTCATTGTTTGTTTAAATTAAAGATGTAGTTTTTTACATCTTCGGGACAATATACTTAAAATAATTTTCATTAAGCAATTTACAAGAAAATTTTACATTACGAGACAATAAAGTTCTTAAAAACCCTCCTGTTTGGAATAAAATGCACACTGGTATTCTAGTTAAATTATATTATAGTAATTAGTAATGCATACGATATTCGATTACAGAAAAATATAGGAACAGTGTTTGTAAAATTAATATTGATCTCTATATTTATATAATGAATAACTGAGCTAGATAAACATCTCTTTGATTAATATAATAAATTCTTCTTTCTTTGCACGTTTTTATTCAATTTCATCATCGTTTCTAAATTTCCCACTTGAAAAAGGGCACTTTATCACTGACTTATAACTCATATTTTGATGAAACAGAGCTTTGAAATCCTGTTCAGTGTCGGGATTTTCAATGGCAGGATAGAATCTTAGTATTTCTGAAACATCAATTGTCTATTATTTCAGTTAAATTTTGATTCCATTGAATTCCCATCTTGCCATGAGTTTGAGAAAAAAAATGGGTAGGAGGATTCCATTTTCCTTTCTTCCTGATTTTCTAGTGCTAATCAGTATTAAACGCTAGAAAATAAAAAAGACGACTTGCTTTATTCATAATAATAAATTATGAAATATATTTAAAAAATAGAAAGCAGAAAATAGTAAAAACAAAAAGTTCTTGAAAAAGCGTTTTATTTCTGAAAAAAAAAGAAAGAATAGAAAATAGCTTTTTCTTTATCCCCCCCCCCCCACTTCAAAATTATGGAGAGCCAAAATAAAATCTTAAAACTTTTGAGCACTGAAAATGATACCAAAAGTAAATTGAACTATAATGAATATGTCAAGAAGTAGTCTTACATTTCTAATTGATAATTTAAAATAATTTGTAAAGGAGATTAAAATTTCCAATTTATTTAGCATATTTTTACCAATGCCTCGCTTTCCCCCGATTTGAGTTTTGATCTTCCTATTTTTGATTTAAAAAAAAAAAGGATTTTCATCTTAGTATATTTACAAAGGCATGTTTTTAAAAACTGTTTTGTTTTTATTGTTATATTCTTTGACTAATATCTCCACCGAAATTCGAAGTTGAAAAGTCGAGTTCGTTCAACTGGAACCATCTAACAGAAAAACTGGCGTCCTACTTGTGCCTGTTTCTTGATACTGATGGATTCTTGCTTACAACGAAATCACATTTGTACTCGATGAATAAAGGATAACAAAATTATCTTTCTTGACAAGGTTTATGAACCTATTCATTGAAAACATCTTAAATAACTAATGAATGATTGTTTATGTATAGGATTTGTATTTAGCATAGAGCCTATTGTTTTCAATTTAAAAGTTTTTTGAGCACGGAACTTCGGAAAATAAATAAAATAAAGCAAAAGTTGCCGATGAAAATGAGGGAAAAAATAAGAGTAATAAAACTTTTTCATTATATTAAAAAATATATATATATTTTGTTACTAAATCTCCAAAGAGAAGTTTTTTTTTTTTTTAACCCTTTTAACAGTGAGAAATTTTGATTTCTATATAACAACTATCAGCCATATATAATATCAAATCAATTATTTGAAAATATTTAGAAATGCATTTGCGAATAATTATGGCTACTAGAAAAAATTTAATTAATTAATTTTTAATAAATAAATTTTATTTTAATGAATTTAATTTTGAGAATTTAATTAGTTTCTAGAATATCAATTAAAATTGAATTCATTAAAAATAAATTAACTTAATTTAATTTTTAATGGATTTTATTTTAAAGGATATTCCAGAAAATATTTACATTAACTGATAATATTTGTAACAGATCTGATAATATTTAGTCTTATTTTTCTTGGATAGCAGTGAGTTGCCCTTATTTCAGGACGAATTCAATATCTGATAATGTAATCATAATTGGCATGAACTTTTATTTTCTTAATTGGTGTATTGTAGACATCTCCCATATATTGTATATTGAAACTATAATGCTAAAGTTTAGGGTTTGAATTGAATCAAATCTTCGAATTTGTTGAGTACCTAAAATTATCAGTATCACTTTCGATTATATAACGTGCTTAAGAAATCTTGCCTATCTATTTGAGTTTTTTTTATTATACTTAAGACTACAGTAGACATTAAAAATATGAACATTTGATTAAAACCGCATTTTTTTAATTTTTAGCTTTTATGAATAGTTAGATTGTGAGTGATCGTTTGTAAAAGGAATTATTTTGATAGCTTCACTTGTTTTTCTCAATATTAGAGTTTTTTAATTGATATTTAGACATATAACAAACATATAATGATATAATTTTGCAAGAATAGGTCATATAGGAACAATAGAATTTTTTCTTATTGAAGACCTTAAGCAATGTTATAACAATTATTTTTTTAAAAAAATATTTTTTTAAAAAAAGCTAAATAATTCAAGTTTTGAAATAAGAATTATTTTTTCAAAAGTTAAGTATGCAAAATGCTTTATAGAATTACTAGCCGCCTTTGGCGACCAGCCGGTTCACCAGTATTACCGCTCGCTACAATTTTCAATTAAATGTTTTAAGTAACTGGTCTCTTAAAGGCTTCTCAAACAAAACATTTTTAATCTTCAAATTTTGATAGTCATACCAAACTTATATTGTTTAGATCGTTTCGTTCAATTTACTATATATATTTTGCTAATTTGTTGCCATTTCCGGTAAAACTTCAACTTTAATTAAAAATGTAAATGACGAAATTGCAATTAATATTAAGATATTTTTTAATAAAACCAAGCGTTTTATTTTATTTATCATCTTTATTGTTATTTATTAATTATTATTATTATTGAATATGAGTATTGCAAACAGAATTTCTCGGTATTTAAGTCTTATGTTAACTACAAAATATTTTTCATAGTTTATGTAATATCTCAAACAATAATTCAACAAAAATTTCCGAGATTCAGTATAAAATTCAGTTTTTAGTTTTGCTTTCAAAAGGATTGAAATGAAATCAATAATAATATTTTGTTCCTGCTTATAAATATATTTCAAAAATTATGAAGTCTAAATTTAATGCAGTAAGGTAACATATTCTGATGAATATTCTGGACACACCAAATTTTAAATAAATGAATGAATGTTTCTATTTTCCACGATCAACTAAGACTTATTTCTGAAGTTTTAAGTGTTAAAAATTTAGAAAAACTCACCATTTTCATAATCTTAGGCCAATTAATCTTGAGAAACCTGCGCGCTTATTGGCGTATTTTCTTTGAAACGATCGATGAAAAATCTAAAATTATCCTTTTTTTATTGAATAGTGATATTCAAATCTTCATAAATCAGTCAGTTTAAGTGATTTGAAATTAACTCTTAAAAGTCAGTGATTTAGTTGATTGGAAATTAACTCTATGACCACCATAAAATCTGTGCTTTCTCTTGTGGTGTATGCATTCTATTTAATATCCGCTCGAATAAAACATCACATACAAAAGTACTATTTAGAACAAACACATCAAAAGTAAACATAACATTTCAATAGTTGTCAAAAACAAAAGAGAGAAAAATGCAATTAATAAGCAGACGATATTTAGAAAAGTACAGATATTTAGACTGGAAAATGAAATTATCTGAAATTAAAAACACGCGCAGACGATATTTACAAAAGTAAAAATATTCCAACCTGAAAAGGAATATATATGAGTTATTCCATCAATAAATGCCATAAGTTTGTTTACATCTTCATTATTTTATGAGTCATTAAATATCAAAATGGATCTGGGACTGAATAAACACCCTGTATAGAGAGTGTAAAAGATCATAAAATAATTTTTCTTGAATTTATTTTTTAGAAAAATAATATTTCATATTTTTTTCATTTCCTACAGACACTTGCTGAAAATTATATTTTTGCAGATTTCATTTCCAAAAAGATTTAATTTATTTTCAGTTAGAGCTTTAATCAATGTGATGGCAACACTTTGAAAAAAGCTATTTTTTTCTCATGAATGCGAAACGTGCTTAATCCTCATTTTTATTTTTGACGAAAAAAATTATTGAAAAATGTAGTTAAAATATTTATTTAAAAATTCATTAAAAATAGATATTTAATTTTAAGATTAAAACAGTAGTATTATTTAAAAGATAAATTTTTTATCTTTAACTTCATGTAAAAATCTTTTTTGTGCGGTAATATTTTCGGCAGTTATAGCAGAAACACGTCAAAATTTCGATTAATTTTTAAATAAATAAAATTCTAGTTAAAAATTCGAAAAAATAACCCCCAGGTGCACATTCCCGGCCTCCAAGGTATACACGTGCCAAATTTGGTAGCTGTAGGTTGAATGGTCTGGTCTGTAGAGCGCCAACACACACACACAAACACACACACACACACATTGAGCTTTATTATAAGTATAGAAAACATCTATCTAAAGAAACTGAAAAAAAGTTTTTGTTCTCTTTTAATGCTTATGGAACAATTTGGAGTTTTGTCATATTTTAATGCATTTTTTATTTTATTTTTTAACCAAAAAATAAAAAAGTTACCAATGAATGAAGAAGAAGGAATGATGAAGTTTTTTTTTATAGCATTAGAAAAAATGCCATGGAAATTTCAAAACATCACCTCAGAAAATGAGAAATTTTGGTTTCAGCGTTCCATTGTACACTTAATAAAATTAAATTTAAAAAAATGTATTAAGTATAATGAACGTATGACAAGTTTTCTATGGGATTGAGCTGAGAAGCGATTGCTTGTTTCAGTCATTGCTAAGGACACCAATCAAAGAATAGTTTTCATACTTTATGAAAGGAGCGACGTTTTATGAATAGTTGAAAGTCAAGAAGAAAGTTCTGTAGGAAAAAAATATTTTTACTGTCTTAATAGATGCTAATTATCAATTCGCATATAAATATGTTAACATAATAAGTTATATCGCAATGAATACTTATAGTAAGTTAGATACATTATTGAAACATTACAGAAATGTATGGAAAAGCAATCTAGAATTTATAAAGGATTTATTTATTTGAATTCACATATACATTTGTTATTAAAAGAATATAAAAAAAATCTGATTTATATTATTCACGATAATTATAAAATATTATTGAGGGAGATTACACATGATTCTGACTGGGTTTCTCAAACTGTATGACTTTTGAAATCGTGAGCAAGAATAAAGCTTATAACTGGTGAAGAAAGGTCACTGTTTTAAATTCAGTTTTTTTCTAAAAAATTCCATTATTTTGGAAGTCAGCTACTGGACAAATTTTTTTAATTGAATATTAGGAATTTTTTTTTCATCTAAAAATGGTTGCTATGTAAGAAAGCTGTCAAAAATTTACAGAAGGCAATTTTTTCGAAGCCCTTTTATTTAATTTAACTTATTTCATGTTTTTAAGAATGGCGTTTTATAATCGAGATTCTATTCACACAATGTTGTGTTCAAATTCTGAAATACTGAACAAATTCATGTTCTTGAAAACAATGCGTCAATTTAATAATTTTAGAACTATGACAGTAATTTAATAATTTAATTAACCTCTGATTCCATACAAGTGGCGCCGCCTAATAGGGAATTTCTGAAAAAAATGATGTAAAGATTCGTAAGATAAAATGCTAAGATTTAAAATAATGAATTATAAATTAGAAACCTTATAATATAAAATAATTAAAACAGGAAAAAAAACTCGACTTTTAATCGCACTAATAAAAATGCATTTTTGACGATTGCTTTTATTATATTAATTTAATAGCTAACGTTGGAGAAATAGTAGATTTCAAATGAACTAACCTTTGACCAATTTAATGTAAAGCATGTTTAAAGACAGAGGCATACCATATGAGAAAGGTAAATTCACATTTCTAAAACTGTAAAAACTAAAAATCACTTAAATATTTCATAAAGGATCATTTAGAAGTTCATTGCATAATAAGATTAAAATACTTAAAAGAAATGCTGCAAAATACCATTTGCTCAGATAAATCTTGTATGTCCATACTTCAGTTTATTCATTGAGAATCGTCTTTTACATCAATTACAATTACTTATGTTGAAAAATGTAAAGAAACAAAATCTCTCTTTTCACTTTACATTTCAGGATTTAATGAAAATATTACGTATTACTTGTAAGAAGAGCTTTTTTTTATTGGAACAAATGCAAGTGAAAGTTACTTTATTAGTATAACTTAAAAATTTTTAATGCAGTGATGAAAAAGTTATCTTGATATAAAAAAAACCCTGGGGAAACAAATTTTTTATAGTTTATTTGTTTTTAGAATAATGAAATTAACTCTTTAGCATGCATTTTTAAAGTAGCAAAAAATAATATATCAAAATTATGTCATTGGATAAATTTAAAAAACTGGTTTTCCCAAATTGGCTCAGCTATTTTTTTTATGTATTAATCAAAACAAAATTATAAAATTACTTTTTGATTTTTAAATTTCTCTCAGAATTTAATGTGTAACAACAAACATGTGTAAAACAACAACACTCTCGGCTTATTTTTAAATAAGTAATGAAACGCAGATCTTGGATTTTGGAGGAGAGTGGGGGGATTATGCAAGGTTGATGTTCACAGAACTATTAACTGTGGATGGATAAATTTATTAGGAATTGTATCCTATAATTTATAGTATTTGTTATTATTCTTAACAAGAATATGAGTAATCTTATAGCATTACAGTTTTTTTTCCTTTTTTTTTTTTTTTTTTTTTTTTCATTTTCCATTACTTGTTATGAAAGTCAGTAGTATTTTAATCCGCACCATGAAATTTTTAATTGCCCTTATCACCCATGAAAGATAGTTCAAATCTTTAATTGTAGAGCAATAATTCATTCTCTTAAATTTTGTACTGGTTCAAAATTGTTTTAGAGGCAGGTAGTACTGCTAAACATACATTTATTAATGCCTTCTAATGAGAATTATTTAAAATTCTAGATATTTTTATTTCAATCACAATTCCAAACATTGTATTCTTTTTATTTTTAAGTGATTATTTTTAGCACTATTGCTATGTGAAATTCGTTTCATTGTAACATAACCTCCATATTAAATGATAACAACAAACGATTAATGGTTATTGGATAACAGAATTGCATTACTTAAATGAAAACATTTTATAAAAGTGAAAATGCATTCATAGAACCTCTATTGCTCAAAAGAAAATGATAACAGGTTTTGGGATATACCAAGAAAGAAAGGGGAGGGGGGATGAAATCATATTTTTCTTTTCTTCTTCCCCTCCTCTCTCCTCCAGTTATTTTCAAAATTTCGTTCGTATTTTCGTTTGATTTTGTCTTCAAAAATTTACTTTTCTCCATAAAAAATATATTGATTTTTTTTTAAATTAAGAAGTCGCTCTTTTATATAAAACAAAATTCACACACAAAAATCTAGTGTATGTACAAACATTTTAAAAACCTCCCCTTATTGTTATGACGAAATCTAACCACATCATATCATCGAGCACATTATTTCCTGCCAAACATGCCATCAATATCCGGCCCTCTTCTTCATGGAGAGCGATCCTCGAACTTAATTACTGCGCCAGTCCGCCGCAATTAACCGGCGGAGCAGCGGCCGAGGGCGCTTCAGTCCGCCCGACTGGAGGCCGGCGGGACGCGGGCCCATCGCTTCCGCACCGGTGCACGGATTCCGAACGGGCGACAGATGCGCCTAGCGGGCGGTCTTGTCATCACCGCTTTTTGCTATCTTTTTTTTTTAAATCGTAGTTCCGTACTTGCTCAGCGGAAGAGTTGGAGTCAGCATGGATAAATATGTGATTGCGTTTTCATGATGTTTTTGAATGTGAAAAAAATGGCAGTACACTTTTGGACATTTTACAAAGTCGATATTATACATAAAAAATTTTTATTATTAAAAGATATTGTGATCATTTTACGAGAATTATGCCATGGAAAGTGATTAAGAAAATGTGTCTATTGAAATATTATTGTACGTTGATATAACATCTTATTTTCAAATATATTAGGAAAATTCAATTTTGCGAAATTTTACCCCCTTCCCAAAACAACCAGAGCAGATTAGCTTCAGTAAACATATTTAAAGTCTTTTTTTTTTTAAGATATTACAATAATACGGAAAATGGTGTCATAGAATATTTACAGACAAATAACGATTAAAATCAATGCCTTTTTTTTATTTCATGGATTTTTTTCTAATAAGAAATACTATGTAAATAAGTAAATAAAGTGTTAAAAGTCAGAAAGGAATAAAAATAAAATATGAAATATTATTTATTTAGAAGTATTGTTTAATTAAAATATTGATTAAGACATTATAGTTGGAAAAAGAGGTTAACAATACAGTAACAAGTATATCTAACTTTTTATTATTATTTGAAAATAATGTTTCATTATTCTCACAAGATAGCATTAATTAGATTTTCACATCTTAAAACAAGCAATAAAAATTTAATGAATGATGTCATTAAATTAAATTTTAAATTGTACAGTACTTTTTTATGGTAAGAAACTAATTATTTTTATTTTTTTAATATGAAAGAAAAAAGTTCCAATAATGTTCAAAAAATAATATGTACCTGCTTTCTTGTTCTTAGATTCACTTCTTTAAACTGTGAATTGAGATTATGTTGTGTTTATTAAAATAACTTCTCAGCATTATTGTTACGGAACTTTAATCCTGATTTCGCGTTTTACGAAATGCATTAGAATTAGAATATTAATGTGCACAGATTTTTCAGAACACAGCTTTCAATTAATTACAAAGACATTTAAATCGATGGAAATCATATCACAGTCATCATGCTCTATGGAAGAAAAAAAATTAATAAAAATTTTAATTTATTTTGGAATTTTTTTTTTTATTTTGGCTTTGACATACAGTATTATGATTCAAGTGTATCATTACCAATCGATCATATTTGCTTGTAGCAGATGAGATATATTTTAACAAAAAATACAAATATGTATAGAACATTCTTTGTTACATATTTGTATTTTTTGTTACTTGAGCTCCCATTAAAATAAAAGGGGCTCAAGTCCATTTTTTTTGTGAGTTATCACACAATTTACGATTAATTTAGTGTAAATTTTTTATTTATATTTCGTTAATTCTTAATTTCTTTTAAAATTGGCAATATTTTGTTGAATTTAAAATTGACGTATAAATGAAATTGCTTAGCGATCGATTGCGAAAGTGACTTAGGTCCAATTTCCATATGCATAGATGGCGAGGTCACGTGTTATATTTTCATTATTTCACGCTTGCAAGATAATCTTACTTATTTTATTTTCCGCTGAAAAATGGTTTCTTTTTTCATTTTAACTTCAGTTAGTGATACAGATAAGAAGATGCAAAAAGTCAGTATTATTTTATGACTAAGAATTAATAATTATTATATCTTAATATTCACAATATATAGATATAATTAACGTTTAAAACAAAAAGTACTATTCTCTATAATTTCTTGTTATTATTTATAAACAAAATTGGATTAATACGAAATACATTTCGAATTACATTAAA
Organism: Argiope aurantia; assembly: GCA_026543865.1. NCBI lineage: Eukaryota > Metazoa > Arthropoda > Arachnida > Araneae > Araneidae > Argiope > Argiope aurantia. The sequence continues at coordinate 452,836 of JAPMOR010090782.1, read as the reverse complement.
TTTTTCATAATTTTTTTTCACAATTAATTATTTATGAAAAGGGTGTAGGTTTATTTTCGTCCCGTAGATACATATTATTTTAATTAAAATAACTTAAAAGAAATTTATATAATCAAATTACGTAGTTGTAACAATGCCAGACTTGAAGTAATTAATTTATATTTTTAATTGACTAATATGCTAATGTTTAGTTTTAGCGAGATAAGAAATAGAAAAGTTAAACCATTTTCAAAGAAAACAATCATATTATGCAGCAAAGTTACATTTTATTTGATAATCTTGTAATTTGCAATGTCAAAAAGAATAAACATGTTAATTAATTAATTTTCTCTCTCTCTCTCTCTCTCTCTCTCTTTATTTCAATTAAAATATTTTGAATAGAAAAAGAAAAACTCAAAATACTTATCACTCACAGAATAATGATTAATTAGTTTACATATAATTTAACATTTAGAACGTTTATTCAAGTGTTAACTAAAGCAATGTGTCTTTGATTGTTCATGTCAATTTTACAGCAGATGTTTTTGAAATTAAAGGACTTTCAAAATACATAAATGAAATTAGATATTAATTGAAGATACTTTTTTTTCGGAAGTAATGAAAATTTTCAATAGAAAGACTGCTTAAGTGTTTGAAATCAGGTTGTAAGTTTATTGAGTAGATAGCCACAAATCATAAAGAATAGCTCCTATCTTACTCTAGCATCCGGGATAAACTAAATGATTCGAATCGTTTTATGAGTGCTATTATTCGAGTGGGATATATAGTTGAATCCTAATGGCCATCGTCGGCCATGATGCACATCCTCCTGTAGGAGATATATTCCGCCATCAGAATGGAAGTAGCAAGCCCCACACCATTACGTTATACATCATGTAAGTGAGAACCAGTTGCTTCTCATTTCCACTTTAGAGGTGCCCTTCAATGTGGTTATCTACTAGATACGAAATCTGTTAATAGAAATTAATCGAACTACTAAAAATTATATCTAATTGCAAATTAAAATTCGTTAACTTTTTTTTATAAACAAAGCAAACACTTTATAACAACTAATAGAGCATATTGAGATATCTCCTATTAAAAATGATAAACCAGAATTTTTTTTATCAAATTATTAATTATGAAATATCAATATAGCTGTGTTGAGGCCCTTATAATCCAATTTTAATTGTGAATTTAGCAATTAAAAGCTACTTTTGCCATGAAAACTTTCATTTAATGATTTTGACCTATTAATGTTAATTTGACTATTAATTTGACCTGATAATGTTTACTAAAGGAAATGAAAAAAAAATATTATCATCAATGTAAGGATTCTTATAATTCATATTTAGCCTCTGATTGCCTGTAGGCGAAATAAAAATTTAAAAAAGCACTTTCATTAGTAAATATAATAGTACTTTTTATTTTATTTATTTTTTAATTTTTAATTCATTATTTTAAATATTATGAGTGCTGTCAATTATTCTTTTTCTCAAATTCGCTTCCTGGTAGTAACGATATTTAAGAATAAAATTTCATGAAGCAAATTATTTAACTAAAAATTAGATTCTAAAAAATGTTAAAGTAATATATTATCATCAAGAACAAACAACAAAAACAAACAGAATTTCCAAACAATATCGCATCAGAAAAAGAATGAAAAATTTATATCATCCTTTCAAATGTAAAGTAAGTCGCAATGAATAAATAAAAAAAGAAAGAAAAAAAAAAGGTAAACCGATATAAATATCATATAGCAGAAAATGTGAAGTCGTTTAGTAAATCATGTTTTTGAAGGAACAAGTCAATAGCATAAAGCAGAAAAAAAAAAGAAGTTAAACATTTTCTGATATATTTACAAAGGAATCTAATAATGCTTATCATTATTTTTTTTTCAGTACTATATCATATACTATATCATGAACATTTTTTTTGTGTTCAATGATTTCCCTCTAATGATTTATAATTGTAAAGATATATTAATGCCCTTCGAGTACAATGTGTAATGTGCGACGAAAAAAAAACTCTCTGTGATTGAATTGGATTTAACAACCTAAATAATTAAATAGTTTCTAAACGAATCATCATCGAAAATTCAATTTTAATTCACCCCTCAAAGCAAAAATGTACTCTAATACTGAATTGAAATCTTTTGTTTACGTATTGAAAGAGCATTTTTAGACAATTAATTATTAAAATTCCAACTTTCACTCTCCCCTTCCCCTCCCCCACAAATTAAAAATATCTTCTATTCTTCTAAAAAATGAAATGCTATTGCTTGCATTAAATATTCTATTACTTTTCAATTAAATGCTCTATATAAGCTACTTAGTATTTGCATCAAATACTGTAATTATTATATGAATGATCATTGAAAATCAAACTGTAGTTTTTTCCCCCCAGTTTTCAATACATCTCGAAATATATTACCAAGGGCACTGAATCTTCATTTACTCGAATAAATTATTTGAACCTGAAAATGAATCAACTGCTCTTCCACCGAAACTGGCCAGTCGAAGGAAATGTGACATCTGGACTGCGAAGTGGACTGCAGAGGCAACTCTGCGGGGAATTTCAGATGTCCATTTCCCTGAGGGCAGTTGAGTGCCCTCCACAGCATGATGTCCGCACCTTTTATAGTATATTTCAGCTGGATAGTCAACTTCCAACTATTACTTAGAAAAATGGATCAGTTTAAAGTTTTAAAAGTAGCATGCTTTCTGAAATCAAACTTTGACCTTTTATCACATGCAATGAATTGGAGGCGATCATACATTGAAATTACTAGAACCAATGATAAATAAATTTGAATTTAGCTAAAATACACTAAATAAGTATAAATTTGAGAGTCACTTACATACTGTATTAGTATCAATTAAACGAAAAGTGTTATGTGAATTCCAAAACACCAAATGCCAATAAAATGTTTTCTCTTTCTTGTCGAATGTCCTGCTATCAATAATGTTGGAAATATTAACGTCGAGTAGTAGTAAAACAAAGATCATCTGATGCTTTCGTATTAAAAACAGAACTTTGAGCTGCGAAATGCTTTTTTTATACACTTTCAACCAAGTTAAAAAAGAATGCAACATGTTAAATTGTTTTATTTTTTAAAAAGAAATCAAACAATATTTTCTTTTCAAGCTGAGCAATGGTACAAGAATACCACAGATGATTCAATTCTTCATTCTCACTTGCTTTTACTTATATATATAATTAAAATCAAATTATTATTATTATATTTTGAAATATAATAATTATTATTCTTATATTTCAAAAATATGATAAGTGAATAATTAATAATTCAGAGAAGATAACATCAGTATGATGTAAAAGACAATCTATAAACTCTTATATAACTTATATCGATGTGAGCAATCATTTTTTATCTTGATTGTTACCTCATGGTTCTGCAACGGTTGTTTTCAAAATGGAATAATAATTCAAATAGCAAATAACTCGATTGATCAATCTAAAATGCGACTCATCATTTACATTATCAATTTATATGTTTGAATGCATTGAAATTAGCTTCCTTAGCTTGTTAGTTAATTAAAGCCCAATCATAAAACAATACTAAGGCTATTTTTTGAGAGATCTCCTGATTTTAAATTCCAATCAGAAATTGAAGCTCAAGACATCTGAGCTTGAGCCCTTATCTACAAACTTCCACTTCTCACGAACGGGAGAGCATTTGTGCTGGAATTAAAGTGCCCAAATACTGTCTACCCGACAAGTTTTCAATGAAATCGCACTTCGAATCTGAAGTTCTCCGCACGGAAAACATTTGCCACGTAAACTTTCGTAATAAAGGCAATTCTGATATAATTTTTGAGTTACAAGCATAAATATTTTTCCATCAAATTATTAACTTCAATTGTCTTTTAGAAGACATTAGTTCAAGCTAATAATATTTTATTTTTGAAGACTGAACAATTCAATTGAAATAATCATGATTAAACCATTTCTACTGTACCTGATCAAATGCCAAGCATAGGAGGAATAACAATTGAAGCATGGCTTCGGATGCATGACTTTACAGATGTAAAGTGCATTTTAATAAAATATTATAAACAAAGTTCATATGTTCATATGATTGTGATATGAAATATAATAATCATTGTAAAAATTGATGTTTCATAAGAATCAAATTTAAATGTAAGAACAATTATTTGAAACACGGTTTTCTATTACAGTATTTCAATTACGATTTCGGGGATTCAAAGACCAGTTATATTGAAAGAAGTCCATCCAGATATAGATTGGAGGCAGTAAATTCAAAACGAGAATATTAGAAAATAAAGCTGTAAACTTCTTACATATGTTTTAAAAATTCAGACCTACATGGGGAAAATATCATAAATAAAACTTATGATGTCTCTTGCCTGAAAAGAAATCTATCCTGTCTGAATTGATGAAGGATCGATAAAGGATAAAAGAGCTGAAATCAAATAAAGGCAGATCAGAGGGATCCACTTTTATTCTCTATCTCGATACTATGTTTCTTATGAAATCTTCTGTCTTAATTAATGTTTTCTTTGGGATTCGCAATAAAGTTGAAATGAGGCCAAATATTAAATTATCTTCATACGTTTCGAAATGAGAAACAGAACACGTAACATGTTGGATTACATATGATTTGTATTAAATGCAGAGCTGAGAAAGATATAGTTTTTTTTACTGATTATTGAATTGAATTACTTGAATAAGTTTGTATTATTAAACAAATGTTTCTGTTATTGACATATTAATTTTGTTAATGAATCTCGAAATGTGATTTTTTCTATCAAAAGAGAAATTTGTTATTGAAAAAAATTTGAAAATAATTAATTGGTTATACTTTTTTTTTACAAATAAATACCTTTCCTTTAGTAGAATCTAATGAGTATTGAACCTTTACCATTAAAAACTGATGACAATTAGGACTTCTTAGATTACTTAATAAATGAATGATGTAAACAAAAGATTTATATAGAAGATGCGCCCAAAAGAACCTGTTATTATCTATAGAATATTTTAATTGAATTACTTGAATTAATTGTAGAACATTTTAAATACAATTTACGGGCAGCATGACATCCACACATAATTGCCATTATATAGATACACTGATGATGGAATCTTTCCTTCACGCTTAAAAAGAATAAATGGATTCAGTGCACAAAGATTTGGGTTGTTGATGGATCAGATGCTTTGCTATATTTTGAATTTTTTTTTCACTGGCAAACAGTTGGCATTTTAATCATTTTTTAAGAGACTGGAGTGTCACAAAAAATGTTTGAGGCAACCATATAAGTTTTGCTTCTGATCGAGGATCTGTTTGAACACATGTGGGCATAGAAAACCATTCCCTTTTCCAGAAAACTTGCCTCTGAGCTTTTCAAAAACATTTAGAATTAATTATTTCATTTAGTATTAATTATTATATTAATTAGATTGAATACTTTCTTCGCCGTAAAGATTTCTGGCCTTTATGATAGAAAAAAATGAAAGAGTAAAGATGCCACCATTTCATGCTATATAGGCAAATGCAATAACTCACTAAAATGAAGCTTCAAGCATTTAGAATTAAAGTCTATTCTTCAAATAAATTTACCTTATAAATACTCAGCAAAATCTCTATTCATTTTATTTTTTTCAATATATAGCTCTTGAAGTGTGCATGCAATGTGCATTTGCATTTCCTACAGAAGCTTCTTTAGTAGGAAATCCCAGATAATTTGATCATCCTTATTTGGTGATTAAGAATTTTCACGAACATATATATTTAATTTAATTTCTTTTTCCTCACTATTAGGTAATTAATATTGCATTGACCAGTTTTGGTAAGCACATTATGGAAAAAAAAAAAAAAAGGTTTGAATCATAGATTTGCACACGGATTATTATATTTCAAAATAATAATCCAAATTAGAATTAGCAATTCACCTGAAATGCCGCTGTAAAATAATTCGAGTAGTGATATCAAAATCTAACATGAATTCTTGAAGAATCACAAACTTGTATTCAGTGAAATTAGAAATGAATGAGACCAATTTTAATTTGTTTCCTCTAAATGGCTTATAGATCCTAAATCAACCCAAGCTAATTGAAAAAAATCTTGCAAATCCTCTTTAGCATTATGGGTAGAGAGAATTCACAAACATATCATATAAATAATTAATAAAGAATAAAGTTAATATTATTACAAAAATGTGCTCGATTTAGTTAGGAATTCGACATTTTCTTTCAGGCGATATAAATGTCTAGACAGATCTATTCCAAGAGATATTTTCCCTTCACATAAGAATGGTACAAATGTTGTACTGTTAAGAATTAATTTTTTTTTCTTGGAATAGGTCTGTCTCTCTTTTAATCATCAAGTGGATAGTTTTACGTTCCTACTCCATTGTAAACCTCAGGTGTGAGGATTAAATTTATTGCTAATAACAGAGAGAAAGAGTGTTAAACGTATGGCAATGCAGAAGAGCCTAATATCTTATATAAGACAAAGAAGGAAGATATTTTCTTGATATGAAAATTTTATAGTTGCAATTAGCAAAAAACAAACAAAAAAATTATAGTAAAAAAATTCTTTAAGGTGTATGGTCATATACTATTTTTCAAAATACAGAAACAAGTCTGGGTTGATTAAATTAAACATTTTGTTCAGAGAAATGATGGATTATTAATACCATTAGAATAGAATTTTATAGATAGACAGAAATATGTAACATTCAAAATAAATTCTAAGAGATATAATGTAAAACTGTATTTTGCTCGATAAATATAAATTAAATTAATTGCATCGTTATTGTATCACAATTTCAATTAAAAGCATTTTTTTTTTCTGTACGATGCATAATATAAACTCTTATTATGGCTTTTCAATATAATGATAATTTTTTCTCTTTTAGGCAATAAATACAAATAACTAAACAAAATTCTGAATTTAATGAATGTTTACGCTATTACAAAACGAAATTCGGGAATCATACAAATAGTATTAATGTAAATAGTCGAGCATTTTCCTCTCTTTTCCTTCTAGGTAAAAAATGTCATGACAACATTGCCATTTTCTCAATTTGTATTTTAATCCTCTTATCTTTGAAAGATAAAATACAAAATTTAAATCTATAAACTTTTGATTAAAATAACATATTTAAAAATGTTATGTTTTGATGTTATTAAAAAAATATATTAATTATTGTGTCCATACTATTGCAGCTAATTTAAATATATGTTTTGTGACTTTTTATTGAATTCTTTCTTAAAAGCAAGGGGGAAAATTCCTCCGTTGCTGGTTTTGAACCAATATTAAAATAATCTATTTCTTGAAAAAAAATTAAATTAATATTTAAATGTATAAATGAACAAAAATTGTTTAAAACATTAAAGATTATTTTGCAATATATACAGTTTAAGAAATTATAAATTTTATTCCGTTTTGTTTGAAGTCTTAATAAATAAACAAATAAATAAAAAAACAATTGAATAAATTAAACTACTTGATTGTGTTAGTTCAGTTACATAATCATATTTTAAAAATATAGACTTTTTATTATTTATTATTATTGTAGAGATTATTTTTTCAAAAATTAAAGTGAAGTTCAGATGAAAATAATTTGTATATTTTAAAACGCTATTATATCAATTGTATCCGTCTTTAAAAAATAAAGTAATTAAAATTTAGAATGTAGAAAATGAAATCCATGTATTATACCTATTATTATGTGCCATCAAATGCCGCTTAGCATTTAATAGAAAGAACATTAATAAAATAATGTAGAAGATATAAAATAATATTAATTAACTGTTTTCATATATTCATAAGATATTTTAGAAAGAAATGATTACAAAACAAACTAAAAAAAATACATAATTTATAGCAAATTACGAAATTTCTAATTGTTACTTTATTACTATGAAAAATACTTCTAGGAATTATGTTAAAATATTTATATTCATAAAAATGAATCTTAAAAAATTAATAACGCTTTTATATTTTTCATTATTTTATATTTCTCGTATCAATTAAACTTCGAAAAATCTAGCATACAAATATGGTTTAAAATACGTTTCGAATGTAAATTGAAATCCAGCATCTCGCATGTAAATTCTGCTTTATGGCCGTGAAACGTCATTTGCAGAGAAAACTACAACACAATCCTTATGCAGTCGTATCAGAAACCAAGTCATGCTATCTCACATATTTTAAGAAATATATTTATATTTCAAATATGTAAGAAAAATTCCATAGTTCAAAGGAAAAAATTCCAATTAGTAACAGATTACTTCCGTAGCTTGTGTAAAAAATATTATTAGTTTGCATTTGAAATTTAAAAAAAATATTTAATGATTATTATGAAAATAATCTGAACTTTTTTTAAAAACAAATTTAAAGGTTGATTTAATAATTTGTAATTTATGGCAAATTCATTCTTTTTCTGTTTTAACAATTAATATTCTTCGTTTATTATGATAAATTTCGCTTTTAATGACTTTTTCTTTGTTATAAACTTTTGTTTCGTAAATTTGAATCATCTTAACGATATCAATATATGCCTTTATTTTTTAACTTTGACCATTAACTGACAATTGTAAGCAAGCAATCTAGGCAACTAATATCTTAATTGAAAACTGAATTATGATAGTTTGCTTTGCAGATGTTTTTGAATAATTTTCATAATTCTAAAATAACATGAAATATTGTTTAATAATACAGGAAAACAATATTCTGTCAACTATATTTTAATCGTCAGTTATAATAAGAATAAACGACGACAAAGAAAATTTAATTGGTTTCAAAAAGAAATTTCCATTGCATTCCATTTCTAAAGTATTTTCACAACCCGAAATTGTTGTATCACATTTCTAAATAAGATTTTGAAAAAAAAAAAAGAAAAAAAAATTCATTTTATTTTGTTTTCTTCTTCTTTTTCTTCTCCGTTATCATTAACTCACTATCAATCCTATATATGATAAAACATTATTCACTTATCACTATAGATCAGTGTAACACGGTTAAATTTATCGCCATTTACCAAGAACAACATTAAACCTTCAAAGAGTATGTAAAAATTGTCTGTTTCCACTATCTACTGACACACTCTCTCTCTATCTATCTATCCATTTCTCTTTCTACCTCCTCAACAGCATGTTTTTCACTGTTTTTTATTAGATGGCGTTTTCTGTTTTGGTAAAGTTTTGTGTTGATTCAACTAAAAATTCGTAGAATATGTATATTCGTAGAATTCGTAGATGTTTAAGGATTTCACACATATTTGTTTCGATTTATAAAATTTATGAATGGAAAAACCATTACCTATTTATCATTCGAAGAATATGATTCTTTGATGAAAAAGTGACGCTCTTCGTGATAGTCGATAGTTAAACAGTATTGTTTTTCTGCCTCAATTACTTCATTCAAATGAATGACTTAGTATTTTTGCTGTTAATTTGGGAAAATACTTCATCTTTTCATGTTATTTTGGAAAATACTTCATCTTTTCATGTTATTTTGGAAAATACTTCGAAATTTTTATATTCATTTAGAAAAGTGTTTTGTATTGAACTCAATTAAAAATAAATTAAATTATTCATTACCCTGCTTTAATTTTTGTTATTTTTTAAAAATAACAAATGGTTTAAATTTATTAAAACATTTTTCAGTCGGGCATTCTAAATGATATACCAAATTCCAGAAAGACATATTGGTTGACGATTTTAGTTCTCATTAAAAGGTAGAGTTGATATGATCCATATCAGCTATGGAAACTTTCATTCTTTTTTCAATAGAATTGTGTTTAAAGGGCAATATAAATAAGATATGGCCGAATTTCAAATGCTGCGAAAAAAAAATCATTAATTAAAATAAACTCTGATTTGATTATTACTTGTTTTCTAAATTTATAATATAAATTTTGCTTCATATTGATTTATTTTAACATTTATGCATAACTAACAAAGTCTTTGGTTCATTTCTTAAACAGCCTCGGTGCCTCGACCTGAAATCAATGATACATTTCCTGAGCAACCTTAATATTTTTAACAAGCAGCTTCTCAAAGTATGGAAGATCATTAATTTCTTTTCAACTCACCTGCTACAATGAATTCAAGCGGAAGATAATATTTGGGGCGCCTTCAGATCACCATCCACGTTCACACTGTCCACCATAGCCTTACCAAACCTCCGCTTGCGGAAGGAACTCAAGAGATTGACACACGTCGGGCCATTCGGAAGAAAAACAGATGCAAAACTGGCGAGGCACAAATGCATCGAAGAAAAAAAATGGGGGCTATCGCGTGACTCCAGAGAGATTCTTCTTCTGAGAGCCCGAGTCCTAGGGTGTCCGTCTGGCGCAGCCCCTGCAAATGTTCTGCTGGCAAGCCACCGGCCCCGGCACTAAGCCCACCTATACTCCCGCCTCGCCTGCTGATTGAATTTCGCAATCCACGAACGTAATTTAGACGCTAAATTTACGTTATAATCATTTTAGCCGAAGCCCTTCTTCTTTTGTTTGAAATGAGGGTGCGCATTACGGTCCATCATCCTTTATTTACTTATCACTTTTTTCCTCCCCCCACCTTCTCTTCTTCTCGCTCGCTCTCCAGTCTGCCTCCCTCCCCTTTACCATCCTTCACCCTTGATTTTATTTCTCTGTAGCTCCGTTTTTTTTTCATCCCTCCTCCTTCTCCCTATGTGCGTGTTGTGTATATATTTTTTTATTGACGCTATCCTCCCCTACGTCCAAGTTTGTTTATATCCGCGCAATTATCCCCTTAGCAAGTGGTCGACCCGTTTTACGCGAAATGACCGTGTGTGTTCGCCCCTTGTAAAGTGAGTTATTGCATCAATTTCTGCCTTTGCCTTATCCTTTTCCTAGCCACCAGGTTCTCTACCAGATTATGGGCGGAGTCTCTCTGATGCGGTAGATCACCGTGCTCCACCCGCTGCGACGGCTCCGGCCAATGAGGAGTGGGGTAGGCGTCTCCCCAAGTGGCGACCCGGGCATGCGGAGGGTATTGGAGGAGTCGTAGGAGACAGGTGATCCTTATAAGGCCGTATTCGAGGGGGTAACTTCGTTAGTCACTTTTGGTTAGGCCGTCAGCTTCAAGCGCGTTGTGTTGTTGGTTGCATCTCTTCTCTACCCATCAGCCGCTATAGAAGAGACATAAACCCAAAATGGCCGATGACCAGAGACTGCTGACCGACGACCGGACGGACAAGAGGAAATGCGACGACTTCGCTGCCCTGTATGGGCTGGAGGGAGCCGCAGCAGCCCGTGCCCTGCCCGATCACTCCGGTAAGTCACTACTCTACCCCCATCTGCCTTCTTCTCGCTGCCTCTCCGTAATAAATTCAATAAATCAAGCCGAATTATAATGCACGAGGCGCCGGTAATTGAATCGTCGACCGAAAATCTTCATTTTCAGTTTCTAATATACGCCGAAGAGAGAGAGAGTGAGAGAGAGCGCTTTATTAAATTGGAAATTGTATTAGGTGCTTGTCGCCCATTTGTTCACCTAATCCATTGGAATGATTGGAGGTGGCACTTTTTGCCTCGCCTCTCACTCACTTCACTTCAATTCAAGCGGTCGTCAAAGGCAAAACTGCAGCATCTTATGAGGCTCTTGCTCCCTCTGACCGTGCACTTGACCCGAGTTAAAGATGTTTATTTGCTTTTTTCCCCTTCATTCCTTGATTTGTTTATTTTTTAACGCTCTTTTTTGTACTGTCATTTTTTCTTGCTACCTTCACCTCTTAACCCGATTAGATGATGCAAAAGCTGTTCAGCTCTTACATCAATCGGTTCTATAAATAGCCTAGAGCTGGTAACAGACCCCACTAAGCCAATTAAGTCATCAAAGACTAAGAAAAAATAGCTCTGCACGTGTTCGAATGTCTGAGTTTGCTGCGATGGGCATTTAGTATTTCTTACTATTTCACTTAATTTCATTTGCTGTTCAGTACTATCTGCCTTTATTACATAGTAACTGCTTTAATAAATTTTGACAAAATGATTCCTTTTTATATTTTAATCTTAAGACTTTACCAGAGTTAGCTTTAACTGGCAATTAATACGGGATACAATTGAACATGCTTCCATATAACATATCATTATTTTCTCAAATTATATGGTTGATATTTTATATAAACAGATCATTTTTATTTCAAATCCTTCTTACATATCTCAGCATAAGCCAAGTGTGAAAAATAAGTTGATAACTAAACTATTATTAAGCTTTAGTTTATTGGTATACATTTTAAAGAAAAGGGAATTAAACTATCCGATGACTGGTTTCAGTAGTTGAGTAAGTATATGTCCTTTTAAGTTCTTCTACTCTGAATTGTATATATATATGTATACATATATAATAAAGTATTTGTGTTAGTAAAAGGGGTCAATCTAATTTTATATATATTTTATTGGAATTATGTGTATATTTGTTTACACTTATAAGTATTTAATTAATGGATGGAGCCTTATATTAACTAATTATGCTATTTTGATAAATAGCTTTATTAATTTTATTGAGTTTTCATAAAGCAAATACAGTTTATATGAGTCAATTAAATGTCCGGTAGGATTTTACATTGCCTTGATATACATAGCACATTTTGAATTTTGACAGTTTTTCTACAAGAATTGATATTATTTTACATTTATGTTTTTAAAATGATGCATAATGACAATAACTTTACAAAATTGATTGGTTGCATCATAGTTCTAGAAAAATATCAAATTAGATACAACTTATAATCATTTGTTTTCAATACTTGATATCTGATATTACAAATGTCTTTATGCTATGAAAATGAACCCATCATTTATATTACACTTCAATAATTTTAATTTACCTTATTTATTACATTCATTTTATTTCACTAATTCACTAAAAGGAATTTTCTTGCTTTCTATTTCGTAGTATTTAATTGCATTCATATTTTAAATATATTAATAATTCTATGGATTTTAAAGAACTTACTTTGATTTCAAACAAAAGCTAAAGTTGCGAATCTTTTTTATTTATTAAAAAAAAAAAGACCCTCTGTGTTATTATTGGTCTAGAATATAGTTTGATTTAAAAACTAGGATTTTTTTTTTTTTTTAGATTCTTAGCAAATGGATTTATTATAAAAATTAAATAAATCATGCTGAAAGTATTGATTGAACTCTGTAGATTCTGAACTGATTATTCTAAATATTTTCTACAATTATATAAATAATTCTTAATTTCTCAAGAAAATTTCTAAATTTTCGAAACATTATCACAGTTACTTTACTTTTGCTTGGTACTCTAATGTGTTTTCAAATAATACATTGAATTATGATTAAAAACATAAAATTTAATTCATATACAGAATAATAAGAAGCATACTCTAGAATAAAACGTACGCAGAATATATCCTACAAAACAAGCTTAAATATGTTGGGGCAAAAAAAGAGAGAAAAAAAAGTTTCTTCCCGAAAATTGTATTTTCTAGCTTTACTTTATCGTCAAAATAGACGAGTCTTTTATTAATTTTGTTGTAAAATTTGACAGAAAGAAGAATTATTATGATTATTTTCTACTAACATTCGGTCTTTTCATTGTGAAATAAAATTTAATACTCCTACTATTTTAATTATTAAGGAATACTAGCTTCAATAGGTTTTATTTCATTAATCTGAAAAATCTAATACTGTGGAAAGAATTTCGTGGAGAATTTTCTTTTGGAAATTTTAAAGCAATAATAAATTTTAGTGCTTAGTTTTTAATTATTAATTTATTTTATACTAAATAGTTTTCTGTTAATTAATAGACTTGCCTGTCGTTTGGCATGCTTTATTAGATTATTTAGAAATAATTTGAAATCCATTCCTAAACTATTTTGATCGAATTAACTGTGATAAATACTTTTAAAAAATTTTCCTTCCTTTCCAGGAAGATACTTTGAGACTTGTTTGGTGTCTCAAGCACCTCTATAAAATTCTGTTTAACGTAATGCGGTATTTTTAATCATTGCGTAAGTAATTATGAAAAAAAGGTATTTCCTTGGATAGCGACGACATTCGAAATTTTCCCATAGAAATGGATTTAGCTTTCAATATAGATTAAAATATTTATCAGATGAATAAAGGGTAGAAATCATAGTCATGATGCATAAATATAACATTCTTACGCATAGGTGTGATAAAACAGAAAGGAAATTCAAATGGAAAAGTCCACCTTCGAGAACTCTAAGCAGTAAATCATAATATTAGCTACCTTGGAAAATGCAGTGTCTATTAAAAAAATTCAGTATCTTTTTATTTAAAAAATGTTCAGTTGTACAATTTGAAGTAGGACCTATGAATGAATCAAAATTAATCACTAAATATTTTTATGAATTCGGGAAAAAAAAAAAAACTGAATCAAATTGTACTAAATTCGACGAATGAATTAAAATTTGAAAATACGAATTGAATTAAAATTTAAAATTAATTGCAACTATTAATTATTTCGTATTCAGGGCAAGCAGTAAATTTAATGGTAAGATGTAACTTTTTTATATTATTAATGTACATGTAATATTTTCATATCATTAATTATGTTAATTAATGATCAATCTGTAATGCAAGTTATTAATATTCTCAAACTGTTTTGCATGTCCTCTATAGTATAGAAATATGAGAGAACAAACAAAAAAAAATCTAATTATTATAACAAAATAAGAAATGTAATTTGTTAAAATGAAAGTGAAATATCTTTTAAAGAGCGAATTTTATAGTTTAGAAATTGGTAATGATTTAAAATACATAATTATTTAAATTTTCAACATTCTTTGAAAAGGGCGAGTACCTATATAAACGGATGCAGAAAAAAAAGTTTCAACGATTAGGAAGATCAGAGACGTAGATTAGTAATAAACAAAATGTCATAGATTTTTTGGGAACAGAAATTATTTCATTTCATTAATTTATTGGGCATAGAATCTCATTCAAAAATAGGTTATGAGTTTGATTTTTTGGTTCGTAGAATCAAATTTTTAAAGCAAAATAATTACTTTTGAAATAAAATTAATCTAATTATCATGTGTATATCAATTTTATAATTGATAAATTTTTAATTTGGAAACTACGAAATAATTCTTTTTTTTTTATTTTTACGTTCTTAAACAGATTTTAATTTTAACGTTTTAAAATTTAAGACTTTAATTTTAACTTTTTGAATTTAAGGCTTTCAAAATAAATTTGCATTATCAAATAAAGGGTGAATTTTTTTTTCTGATTTTAAGAAGCGCATGTTTCAACTGGAAATGAATTTCATATTAGAAGTTGCAATAAAAAAGGGACTTCATTTGGCGAAAATTGGACTATATAGTGAATTTATGAGTGTCGAAGTAATTCTTTTCAATCTTTAATTTCAATAAAAATTTTAAAAATTAAATCCCCAAAATTTAATTTTTAATTACTCTTTATGGTCTTGTCTACAATGCTATCATTATTAATAAGGAGGTATATTAAAACAATTAATTGGATTGGGCCTTTTTTACAATGTGGATAATTGGTATTGTGGCGGATTCCGTTCCGTGTTCGTTAACATATTCTAAAATATTTCCTAACATTTTTCTGTATTTGAGATTTTTAAAAACATTTCAAATGACTTTTTTTTTCAAACAGAATTATAGGCTATGTCTTATTATTAGTATTTGTCTATCAAATTATCTACTATGCACATTATTCTACATATTTCTGACTGAATTATATAAAACGGCGTAATGAAAAAAATAATTTATTTGCAAATTGTTTATTAGGGCTCTTAAATCTATATGTAATAAATGTATTTGATATGTAAATTTAATTTCTTTACCATTTAATCTCTTAACCTTACCGAAATGCAGTAGTACAACGAATAAATATATTTTCCCAAATAATAAATGAAATCTAAATAATCCCTTGATGTTATAATTTGGCACACAAATGACGTAAAATAAATTCATAAATATTTCTAATATCCCATGAACTCTTAATTAATTTGGTAAGACCTTGCCAAACCGAAAGATGCCATCTAATTGGATTGTTGCGAAAACAACATAATTAAAAATTATTTTGCATTAATTTGTTAACATATCCCTCTTAATTTCTTTTTATTGCATAATGTACTTAAAATAGATGTTACTATGTGCTAAATGATGCTGTTAAAGATATTTAAGGATAAATATTTGCTAAAATGTATGGCAACAAATAAAAGAACATCTATAAGTTCGCGGTGCAATAGATAAAGTCTTCATGGGAAGCGAGCATTTAGGAAAAGGTGGAATTAATTTTAACTTATTATTACATTATTTTAGTATTTCTTTGTATTATGATGTGCTAATAAAATGCAGCATCAAAAATGATGGCTTATTCTTATTATTAAGAATAATGCAATTTATAAAAAATGGAAATCTCTCTTAACCAAACGCGTTAAATATTATGCTACTACAGATATATCCTACTTTGCAAACATGAACTAAAGAGTTGGGAAAATATATGATTTTTTTTCCTTACATGCTGGTGCGCGGTGGACTGCAGAAATACATTTTAATCTTATAATGAGCAATTATTTCTTATATGGAATCTAGTTATTTAATAGTTAATATGTACTTAATACCTAACGATTGCCTTTTATAGCAAAATGCTTAGAACTATTATTTTACAAATTGTGTACAGTGTGGTTAATTAATATTGAATTAAAAGAAATCGAAATTCATAAGAAATTGCGATAATTTAATTCCCATAATTAATTTACGATAATATGGGGAATTTAATTCCTCCAAATTTCAAAAACATTCTAATATTAAATTTATATCGTACAACTAAAATTAATTGCATAAATAAAGAACTGCAATTTCAATTTTTATCTTAATGCATTAGAAATTGATTGTTGTAAAGAGAATTATAACAAATATGCGAAAATAAGTTATGTTCCCAATGGATCCAAAAATGCATTTGTAATTGAGTTGTTTTTTTTTTTGAGTAAATTAATTTTTTCAGTAACAATAGCAAAATAATTTACCAGACGTAACCAGATGCTCTGGTTGTTTTTATAACAGTAAAATGAATTCAAAAGAAGAATTTTCAATTAAATTAAAGAAGAATTAAAGATTTTCTGGAACTTACAAAGAATTTCCATTCTTGTCATAGATAGAATGGAATTCAGTCATGGATAGTTGTTGATATGATTGTGCAACAAATCAGACAATAAGGCGATGCTTATTAATCAAAACATAAATATATATTATGGGAGACAAAAAAAATAGAATTTAAAAAAAGATACATTAGTAAATAAGCAATCAAAAGAAATCTAATAATGGACCATTCTGCAACTAGATTACAATAACAAACTATAAACATTTCATCAGTTATAATATACCTAATAATTTTTTAATAATTTATATAAGTAGAAAGTTAAAATTAAATACATCAATACATTTGTGAAGAATAAAATGATTTATTTTGTGTTTAAGATTATAAAATTAAGATTTTAGCTTATAGAAACAGCTTCATTTTTCTCTATAAATAAATTTTAACTAAATGGAAAAATAAAATCTATTGTTTGATTAAATTTTATTTTTAATTAAGAAATAAAAATGATGTAGAAAATCTTCAATTAACTTTAATTTAGAGAATTTTGGAGGGTGGAATTTGATAACTAGTGTTTAATTGAATGTTTCTTTTATGCACTAATGCATGCTTTACTAATGCATGTTTAGTATTTTCCTGAGATTATAAAAGAGTAAGATTAACAAAATTATTCCATGATCTTTTTCTGATCCTAACTAGAGTCTAAAACAAAAGTTTAAATACAAAGCAAAACTTTATATTCCATATGATCAACTGACTTACCATAACAACTCCAACATTCTAAGCGGAAATCTGTTTTAGATTTTAAATGCTAGTAAATTTGATTTCTTTATTAATAAGTTTATTTTTTAGCAAGTGGTAAATTTTATTTTATTTTATGTATTAAATAATGTTTTGTTTCTTTTCATAACTACAATACCATCACACTAGAAATTTTCCATTACTTTTCAGCATGAATTAGATCTCTTAATAATATGCGCTTTTTGTTTAAGAAGTAGATTTGGAACTTAGAACTTTTCAATTTTTCTCTGAGAATATATGAACGTTGCCATTCACAAAAAATTATTTAATTATCAATTGATCAGATACTTTAAATAGTTTTTAGGAACGAAATATATGCTAAAATCAGTTATATATAAAATATGTCATTAAATTATTAGCTACAAAATTATATCAGGAAATTTATCATTTTTAAAAAATTTTATTATTGTTATTATTATTATTTTGAAACTAAAAATTCATTTCTCTCTGAGCATTTTTCAATAAATTATTTTTATTTTGCGTTTCAAATGACGTCACAACCATTTGGATAGGAAATTAAAACTTATATTTTTAACAAATTCTTAAAATATGAGGTAAAATTATTAGCTACAATATTTCACAGATTTGTGCATTTATTTTTTGATTTAAATATTCTTTTGATTCTATAAATTCCATTCGTTTGGAGTATTTTTCTATAAGAGATTTTTTATTTTAGGTTTAAAATGACGTCACTGATTTCTTTTAATTTTTTTCTTTTCAAAATTCCTCTTCTTTTTTAATGATTTTTTTTTGTTTGTTTTTGCCAAACGATTTTCACTTTTCTCGTCAAATAAGTCGTGTTTGTTTTGAGTTTGAAGTGACAGTTGAAACTTGCAGTTTTAAATAAAGGAAATCTGTTTAATGATAAAAAAATGAATGAAAATGAAAATGAGATAAAGCCATATGACATAATAGTATAAGAAATAAAAATAAAAACGAAAATAATAAGACACTGTTGTTCTTGTTAACTGTAATTACTGTCTTAGAAAAAGAAAAAAAAAAAACGAAGATGGAAATTGGAGTAGAATTAAAATTCCTTGAAACTTATAGAAATTCTTAATGGATATCTTCGCAAAGAAATGGCAGCAAAGCGCTAAAAAATTATCAAATCCTATTTTAATCTAAGATTATCTGGAAACAACATAGTAGGCTGAAAATCAGATAAATTTAAAGACACGTTCTGTAATAATACTTTTTTATATTAATGATATTAAAGTACCTCAAACATTAGCTGTTATTTTAAACGATTCTTAAATTAATCATAAATACACTTAAACAAATTAGCAAAGTTCCATATTCTTTTGAAATCTAATACACAATAACAATAAAAGTAATGAAAGATTAAGTTACAACAGAGTGAAAATTTACATGTTGATAAGAAACAGAAATCCACATTCGTATCTCGATTTTGCATATTTTATTTATTATAAATCAATGTTTTAGTGACAAAAGAGTCTTAAAAGAATTGCAATCACTATAAACATAACTATAAGTGGCGACTTCACCAAACAATTCAAACAAACTTAATAGAAAGATATCTCTATAGTTCAAAATTAGAGAGAAGTATTTTAATTTTTAATGTGTAAGGAACAATCTACAAAAATAATGAAATGCCAATAAAATAATGTATTTTATTAAATATCATTGAGATTTAAGAAAAAATTTTGATTAGAATTATTTCAGAATTATTTGGTGATTGCACTTAAATATTCCACATTCGTATTTTATTTTTCAAAGAAACTGGAATGTGTCCTTGGTTATGATCTACTGAAATTATTATTCCGTATCTACCTAAATTACTATATTGAACCAGCTCGAGTGGTCTCCCTAAAACTTTCTCGCACTCTCCAATAAACTTTTCTTGCTAGAGAATGCCTTGCATGAAGTTGATTTGCAGTAGTTACAAAATATTAACTTTTGGCATGAATTTAGTGTTTTTACTGAATCTATCGTGTGATCCTTGGCAAGAGTTTTTGGCGATTAATCCCTGGCGTGCAGTTAATAGTAACCGAAAATCGAATTTTTTGTTTAGACGCGTTTTTCTTAATCGATTGAAACAAAGATTTGACACAAAACTGCTCTTGTAGTCATAAAATCATTGTGTTTTTAAATTATAGCGGTAACAGGTTTCTTTAAGTACAGACCGACAGATAGTCAACCCGTTGTTGGTTTTATCTCAATCTTGGACAGGTATCTACGCTAGAGATGTTAAATGCGTGTACCGAATCTTATTTAACTCACTTTGTTTTGCTGTTATTGTGTTAACATATTCGAACAGATTGATTTCCTCTGAACATATTTTACTCAAAATTTGATAGAAATCTGCAAATTTGGTTTAAAGGCCAAATTTCAACTGTTAACTCAAACTGTTTTTGAGTTATCTTTGTCACAGACAGACAGTTAGGCGGACATTTTCCAAAAGTGCGTTTCTCGAACTCAGGGAGTTCTAAAACGCAAAGATTCGTCAAAATCTTTTGTTCGAATTTTTTTGATGAATACTATATTTTCTCTACACTACTTATACGTGAAAGTAAAAATTTGAAAATACCTTGGAAGATATAAATGGAAAATGCATTTTCAATTTGTCCATACAAATTCTTTAGTTCGCCTATGAATATAAATCCGCTTCTCTGCCGGTTTATATCAGCGTTTTTTCCTCAATACTCCTTCCATGGCAACTCTTTCAAAATATATATGCATTTTTTTCAATATCCCTTTTCTCCTGGCCATTCCAAACGATATATTCATGTGGGGGGTGGCTATGTACTTCACGGACGAATCGATATCCATAACGTCTACGTGCTCGGCGAAATAAAAGAGGGGCAGCCAGCCCATCCCCATCCCTGTCTTCCAATCCGTCAGCAGCGCGGGGAGAGTCCTTGACAGGAGGAAGATGTGGACCGTCTCGCGGGATGATGGGATCTCGTCGGCTTGTTGTTCGGGAGAGGTCGGGAGATGATAGCTATTGTTCGTCTGGAGTCGGAATTCCGTCCATAGGATTCGGGTATTAGCAGGTGATTGGATCTTTTTCGGATTTGTAGGTGTAGTAGCAGTTTTGAGTTTTTGTTTTATCTTGGGGATAATACGATTGGGAAGTAACTTAGTAAAATTTCTTGTTACAGTTTTCTTCTTGTCATTTTTGTTGAACCTTGATCCATCCGATTTTAAATTAATTAATGACAAATTAAGTTTTGTTTTAAGTAAGTATTTTCAACTTTCGGAGATAAATTTTTGCTTCTGTTTTTATAGTCATAAGTTTCAATGCTTTCCTATTTTTTTTATTTTTTATTTAAATTTTAGCACCCAAGTCTCTTTTTGTAATTTCTAATTGCACTCAACAGTTTATTGAAGTAAAGATTTAAATCTATGTTGTATAACTGTTTTTAATTTTTTGCATCTTAAAAACCAAGAAATCTTAAAGGAAAATGGAACTAGAAAATATATTATATCATAAAAGTTTTAGTTTGTTTATTTTTAACAGAAATAAATATGAATTACGACCATAGGTTTGTATTATCTTTGAACAATTACATAAATATTCAATAATATTTGGAAACTTTTAAAAGAAAATATGGATTTCTTTCAATCTGTGAAAGTCATCCGTGAAATTACTTCACCTGAAAAGAGAATCACAAGAGAAAAATTTAACTTCCATTCGAACTATATGCTAACTCTTATTATTAATTTTTGATTTTAAAGTGGAGATTTTAATAAGCAAATTAATAGTGTCAAAATTATATTTATTTCAAAAACGATTATTTATTATCATTAATTATCGATTTTTATAGTCATTATATTACCGATTTGTCATGCATTTATGAATCAGCGGTTAAAAGATGCACGATTCAGAGTTATAATATAGGAAATTAAAATTCTTTGTTTATATAAGAATAAATGATTTCCTTTCAAAGGTTGAAAAACTGTGACAGTGAAAAACAATCTGCAGGATTTTTGTTTCGGATTTTCGTCAATTCACCATTCGATTCATGACTTTTCATTCATTTCTTAAATTATTCTTGAGAATTTGGTACGCAGTTTCTAATAAACAAATAGTTGCGCGCATAGAGAACCTACTATTTACCAGTCATATATATTTTTTCATCTTTTTATATGTAATATAGATTTTCCTTTGCATAATCAAAAATTATCAATTATATTTCCTTAACAAAAAATTATATCGCTCTTACTAATAAGTTTATGAGATATTCCGTCTATATAATAAGATTTGAATAATGTCATGAAATTAAAAATTTGGCACTCGTTAACGAGACAGATTTTGATATAGTAATATAATAATCGATATAATAATATTTTATAAGATTTAATGAAATATCAGTTTTCGATTATATGAATGCATCTTCTAAATATTTGTTTCTTCCATTTATCTTTTTCCATTTTTCATTAGATCCTTAAAAATTTCAATGAATAAAATAAAATAAATCCTTGATAAAATTTTGAAAATCGCTCATCTTTTTTCCGGATATTATAATAAATGACAAACCTTTAGCGTTTGCTCAATCAGACTTAAAAAAACACAGAGTGAGAGAGTGATTATTTCTGATATCTTTATGATTTGTCAATATACAGAATGGTCTTAAGTCTCTCCCTGTCACAAAAAAGAAGTAATTTTAAAAAAGTTATTTAAAAATAATCATTAAATATAATACTGTAAAATTTTTATAATGGAATTGTCTTGTTTTTAAATTTTTACTTAGTTCAACAGATAAAAATCTAATGCAGAAATAGTGATTTTACATTCGATTATTAATAAAACATTAGGTTCTTAGTAATAAAACATTAAGTTCATTAGGAAAAACATTAGGTTCTTTGGTTCCATAAATTGAAATCGGCCATTATTGTTCAGTATCAATTTTGGGATTCAGAAAGAATAAAGTAAGTAAAGGAGATATTGAACAAAGGTAGGAATACAGATATTATATTTAGTGTGAGAGTTGAGATGTTGGATAATACGTGAATGCGAATGGAATATCGCCTTGACACTCTCTGAGTTACCAAGGATTCTCACATTGAAATTTATTTACATAAGTGGCTTCACCTAATTTTTATAAACGCCATATCTTTATAATATATTGAAATAACCATGAGCACAATATGATAGTTTTTTAACAATAGTTTTTTATAACCACAGAATGATTTTGTAACTTCCTTTTACTATTAATAAAAAAACATGAAAATATTGATTTTTGCCAAAAGTAGTTTTTGTATAAATAAAATGACAACAATTACAATAGTGATTCCATTTCTTTAAAACAAGGTAACTAGTGAGTTGAAATCATTCTATTCTTTTCCTTTTACATTTATGAATATATATTCCAGTTCTAAACATTGTTGAGTAGCGTATCTCTTATATATACATTAAATATCATATGTATTCTATAAATAAATTTATAGATTTTTAAGATTTCTAGGACAATACATGTGAATTAAAAAGTAAATGTAGTTTAGAAAGACTTTTTCGTACGTTGTTTTAGCTTGCTTATAAGTTAGAAATCAACCCTTTTACAAAAAAATTATATATCTGTGATAAATTATTTTAAAGTGATAGCAAAAAATAAATTTTTCTTTTTGATTTATTTGTAACTCTAAGTTTATAGTACATTTGTCAAAAATAATTTAATTCATTTTTCCGTATGTGAGTTGAAATTAATATCCTCCAACTTATGTACAATTCTCTGTCACGCGTCTAGTAAATAAGTACAATTGTTATCTTTAAATCTCTCTTTTTTATTGTTTTGTGTTATATGTAAACATATTCTCAACAAAATGACCTTTTTTTTTTTTTTTTTTTTTTTTTTGAAATAATAGCATATTCTAAAAATATGATAATGACACAAATAATTTCTAATGTAAAATAGCGAATTAAATATTAAGGTCTAATTTTTTGCCATAATTTTACTGTATGCTTACTATTATCTTATATTACTATATTATTAATGGTATATATTTCGATTAGAAATTTGTTATATCAGTGTAACGCTGATATTATCTGAAATAACTTATTGTTATCCAATAATCCAGAAAAATTAGTTTCAATAAGAAAATTACATATGAAAGAACAATTAATAAAAGTTTGAAATTTAAATAATATGTAGTTATTTCACTTTTGTTATTCACAATAAATAAAACTTCAAATATTAATTTAATCCGTCAATCTAGTTGCGAATTGTTTGTACACTATTATAGCGATAATTTTTTTCTATATATACAGCCAAGATTATCCGAAATTATATAAATTCTTCTTAAAATTATCAAAATTGCTGATATTTATTAAAATCACATAATACTTATAAAGTGGACATTGAAATTATTATTTTAATATTAAGTCATATTATTTTAATTTTTCATTTAATTCCCTATTTAACTATATTTTTGTTTGAGTTATCTTTTGATAGACCGCACTTGCTTTTATATTTGCATTTTCTTTCAATTCCTAATTTTCAGACGAGAATCAAGGAACATATTGGTTAGACAAATACATGTAAAATGCACTCTTTTTTTTATATGCGCCTTGATGTTCCATGCCTAACATGAAGTCAAATAAAAGGCACAAAAGCTGACCAGGTAAGAAAAGTTTACCTGGTTAGAACTTTTTAGCAGCACGTTAACGTGCGACAACGTTAAGGAACACGTATTAATAAGTAAAATCGCATTCAACAAAGACGAAATCGATAACCAAAAGTGTCTCCTACACCCTCTTCTTGAGGTATTCGGAAAAACAGAATGATCGGAATGCTGCAGCAGCTTAAAAGGAAATTATGGTTGAGTCCTAAGGGCCATCATCGTCCAATGTACAACCCTTCCCGTAGGAGGCATAGCTCGGCATCAGTGGAAGGATAGCGTTTCTATACAAACAGGGTGGAAGAAACTGATGACTGAATCGAAGTTTCTCTTATCCGTATCTGATGTGCCTCCTCCCTGGGGAGACGTAATCGATAATCACAATGGCTACTTCGCCACACCTAATTAAGGCTTTAGGATTAAATATGATTGACAGGAAGGCAGGACCAGCAAGCTGGAACTTAGGTTGAGTCTTAAAGGCCATAATGGCGATACGTACTTCTGTGGGAAGTACGTCTCGCCATTGATAGGAGGTAGCCGACACCTGTCATTTCTGTACCCATCAGGGTAGCGACAACCAACCACCATACCGGAAGCTTCTCATACTCATTTCTGAGGTGCCCTACGATGGGTACACAAAATGGATAAATTAACATCCGATTTTATGCAGCTATTTCATTGGTGAAGGAAAAATTTGCTCATTAAAAAATTTAAAAACAAGAAATTGTAGAATTTAATGAGCTTCCAATACTATTATACTTTTTCTTAGCATTTAACCGCCGAACTTTGTTGTTATTTTATTTCGTTGACAGCAACTTATACAAACATTATTAAAAGATAATTCTCCAACGTCTAGCTATATTTAATATTCATTTCTGATTTTAAAGATGTTCAATACTGTCAAATATTGAATATAATATATTACCAATAACAATTTTCCTTGTTTATTTCAATTTTAAATCCATATTTAACAAAATTATAACAAACTATCACTGCTGTTGATTCAACGACATCAACATATAGTCATGAATCAATGTTACTCACGAAATTATACTCGTAAGATTTCGCTGCAAAAACTTAAGTTATAAATAAAATATCACAATATCAATGTGAAATTCAAATTTCCCATAATTTTACTTGATTTTAAAATAAGATGTGTGCTCATAATAACAGCTTTAGAAATATTATCTTGAGGAATAACAATTAGACAAATAATTTATTATGGTCGCGTCAACACGCATGAGTATGAAACTTTGCTTTTTTAAAAACTCAACAAAGTTCGGGAAATTCGGATTGGTTTTCGATAGAAAACGGATGAAACAGATGAAACATTTCTGTTTCCTCCTTTATCGTTCTCTGTACTCAAAATGAATGTTATATGTATTTTTATTCATATTTCAAACAATAGAAGCAAATAAAATTAATAGTATTCTTGTTATTTAACAGCGAAAAATTTGGAATTATTTTTAATTAAAAAATAAAAGCCAGCGAAAACAGTAACTTTATTACATAATTATCATAAAACATTTATTTCCTTAGTAAAAATAGCATTTTTTTTTATAAAATTCGTTTGGATTAATATTTAAATCTACTATAACAGAATGATCTAATTTTCATAACAGAGCTTCCAAACAGAAAAATTAATATTTTACATTTGACATATTCTAACAACTGTAATATTTAAGTTAAAAATTTTTAACGTATATTATACACATAAAAAACTTAACATAGCAAAATAATCGTTTTCAATAAACATTTTGTAATTTCACTAATCAAACGATACAGTAATCCGGTTTTGGTAAATTTTAATAAATGAAGAAAAATCGTTTGCTTTGACTCGGCGGCTAAGTTAGTTTTATAATTAAAAACTAAAGATCTGTTTTTAAGCTTTTTGAATTATCTTTAATCTGATATTTCTTAATTAATATTTTTTTGTTTTATTAAAGATATAAAAAATTATAGTTCTAACATTTTCTTGCTTTAAATTGGCAACATATATTTTTGATAAAATTTAAGAAATGAATAAATGTTTTGATCTGAATCGATTTATCATTATAAGAAATATTTCAAGTATGATTTCCAGGTATGAGCATTTTTTAACTTTGTGTTCATGCGAATTTTTTAACTTTGTGTTCAGTTTACTATTATGATAGATTTCATAAAAGATAAAAAAATTTGGAACTGTTAGTAGTTATTTTTCTTTGTTACATTTTGTGTTACTTACTTAATTTTTTTATTTGTATACCATACCTTTTCTCACTCTTATTCTTTTTATTATTTCTTGTTCTAAAGTTTTATCAAAGAATATAAATTCTTTATATATAAATTTTTATCAGTAAAATAACTGTTGAGTTATTTCCATTTTTATTCCATTATTTTATAGTAAACAAAGATAGTTTTATTCTATTTTCTATTTTTTTAATATTCAAATGAATGCATAAAAATCCAAACCCAATTTCTAGAAAACTTGTTAGCAAAAATTTATATTAATATCATTATATATATCATTACTTTGAAGGAAATATGTAATCAAATCACGTGAATGTTGAAATTTTCTTCGTTGAAAAAAAATAGATAATTAATTAACAAATGGAACTGACAGATGCTTTTTATTCTTACTTTTGGTGGCTAATTTCATTTTGTTTGATCTGTCAGTGAATATGATCAGATCTGGAAATTCGATATATGTTCTTTCTTAATTAAAAACTTTTTATTTTTATTTTTAAATGTCACGATCATAAATCTTTTTTTATAATGACGTATATATTTTTTTTATAATGGTGTATATTATTTTTTAAAAAATAAGCGTTCTTTCATGCAATCTTTAGCTCTTTAGATAAACTAAAATATTGTAGTATAAATGCAATTTTGTAAACAGTTGGTAAATATTATATCATAATATTTACCAACTGTTTACACTTAATTATATATTGTAATACTTAATTATATATTGTTTAAAGTTTGCAGATCAATTAACTTTACAGTAAATATTCGATTTTAATTTGCTATTTTTATTTACTAGTAGAAGTAAAAAAAAATCAAAACATTTCTTTTCTTCAGTTGCTCAATGTGAATTATTATTGGTACTCACATATAAGTAGAAGTTTAAAATGTGAATTCTTATTTATATTTCAATTATAGTCTTTAGAAATGTGAATTCTTATTTACATTTCAAACAAGAATATTTAAAAATTTGAATTCTTATTTATATTTAAATTAAGAAAGTTTGGACGTTTATAGAAATTGTGTGACTTCATCATGTTATTTTAATTTATAAACAGGGACCAAAGCTAAATTTGCCGTGGATTAGGATAGAATATTTCACTAAAGAGTTTAACATTGAAGAAATTATATAAAAATGCATTGAAATAAAATAATTTTTGCTAATTAAAACTAAATATTTGTAACTAGATATCCGAATGAAACTATCTGCATGCCATTTTAAAATTATCTGTCAACAATAGTACTGACAAAATTTTTGGGCAAAAAAAAAAAAAAAAAAAAAAAAAAAAGGGCACAACCTTGACATTTTTGAAAAAATCTGTTTGTATCGTAGCTTAATTTTTGATACTAGTTGCTTAAAACTCGCTTTTTCACGTATATCACTTTTTAAAATCCATTGATTGCATAGTTTTTTAAAATTCCATGATACTCATGTGTTTAAAAAGAATTCAAAAGGAAACAGTGGTTATCTTTTTATTGCTAAAATAATAAATTAATAAACAAGGATAGTTAATTTCGGTATTTTATAATGGAATCAATTCAGATCATGTGACAAAAGTAACAGTGCGTTTTCAATAATATTTCTCATCGTAACAGTTTATTTGTAATATTACCTCTTCTTCTATTCCGAAAGAGGAAGAGGAATTATTTCAAATATTTTTTTCATTTTTTAAGAAAGTATTTATTAGTAATTTTGAAATTTATCGAAACAAATAAAAGATAAAAAAATTATACTTATTAAGTTATATTTAAAAATAAAATTTTACATTAAATTAAAGATAATAAAATTTTAATTATATAGAGTTACATTAAAATTCATCATAGATACAAAAAAAATTAGTAAACATTGTGCATTATTCGAAACAAATTGAGAATATCGAAAATTTGAAAGAAACTTTAAAGAAAATACTCTTAGGAAAGACTATAGAAGAGATAAGAAACACATTTTTAAATAAGTTTCAGAATTGAGTGAGTATGAAAAAAAGTAAGGAAACACTTATACTAGTTATAAAGTTCGAAAATCAATTTATTTCAAAATCAACACAAACTCCTAGTTGATTTCCTATACAAAAAATAAATTGCTTTCATAAAGGATTTAAAATTTGAGTTTAAATGCTAATCAGGGATCAAAAGACATCCCTTGTGTTGTTTTTTCCCTTACTTACTTTTTTTTTTCATTCCCCTTTTTCTTTTTTCTTTTTTTTTTCTTTTTTTTTTTTTTTCGCCTTCCCTTCGCTTTTCTTCTTTTTCTTCAATGAATTTCGGATGAACACATACCTGCTAATTTTCTTTTTTTCAGAAAGAAATTATTTACTCTGGAAATATTTTTGGGAACAATATTTTTATATTACTCAGCTTCTCCCAATTTCTGATTGAGGTAATAAATCTTTTTAAAGCCGAACATTGAAAAAAAAACTCCAGAATTTACTAATAATGCAAATTAATTACAACTATCACGTCATGTAATTTTTCAAACTTTTCAGCTATTAAAACACAAAATAAGTAAAATACAAATATATGTAAATTTCGTTACATTACAGTCAAAAGTAGGCATGTTTAATTTGAATGTTTATTAATTAATTTCATGAATTTGATCGTTTTTGAAATATTTAAATATTTTTTAACTATTTCAAAATTAAATGCAATTGTTCTATTACCTGGTGCATTTGTGCAAGATCAAAATTAAAATAATCAATGAAATAAAAATTAAGTTTTCAGAATATTAAACAGGATTTATAAATTTAATATCTTCTCATGGATGCTTGGTTTTATTGTTCTTTTGAAACTTTGCATCAATCAATGAAAAATACATGCAACTATAAAAAATTCAAGTTTGAAATATTTTGGATTTCGTACATATTAATGAAAAAATGTTGATTTCCGCCAGATTTTTCAAATTCTGTCAAATGTAAATGACTCTATTAACCTTTCCGTGCACATGTAAATACGATGACTGTAAACTATTTTTATAGTAAATTTGACATAGACGTTTACACTTAAATTTTCAATCTATATCAAATTTCAGACAAAATACATCAAAAGCAGGACTGCCAATCCGTGTAACTCGAACACGATAACTCAAAATCGCAAATAGCTAGACAAATGAAATCTGATGCGTGGTTTTGGTAACATTAAAAGTTGATCTGTATAAAATTTTTGTAATCAATCAAACGGAAGCAGTTCAAAATACATATCGATTCTCTTGATTGTGCTATGAAGTTAAGGTTAAAACGCGCCACACTGCGTAAGTATATTAGAACTTCTGCGGAAGGCACTCCCATTGATTTGTTAAAATTATGATATCAAAATTGCTAATTTTAAAAATGCAACTTGTACTTAACTTCAGGTGTATAATAAGATTCGCTTTTGATTTAATCATCTTTCTTTATGTATCATCGGTTCTGTAACTAAAGAAAAAAATATATTTCTTCCTTATTTCATTAGAAGAAAAAAACACTCCAGATCCTGTCTCAATTTGTACTGCACCCCTCGATATCAAGACTAAAATCAATTCATTGTCTTTATACACTTAGGCGGAATAAAAGCGTAACTGCGTTACTTTTAAGTGATTATATAAATTGTTCCAACACCAGAATCATTTTCGTACACCTCCCTGCCTTTAAACTCATCCGAAAATGAAATTCGGTCACTTAATTTCCATTCGATCGGCTACGATACATCAAATTATGAGGCGTGCACTTCTTTTTAACACTTCCTCTCTCTTCAGAGAAAAACTGCAATTGAGTTTTCATTCCCGCCAGAGAGCCTTAAAAAGGTTACGGCCGTTGCTATGGATGCCGTCGAAATGAATCCGATTTGCGATGATTTTTGAATCGAAATGGGTCCCCCCCTTAATCGAATCTTACCCATTTCCTTCTAGTCACCAATTGGTTTCTGGTCACTTATTTGATTGCATTCAGTTTTAAAAGAAATTTCTTCCTTTCTTTGATTTTTTAATAAAACGTTTTGATTTATCGATGGATCAAAATAAATGCCCTGACAGGGGCAGTGTTCATTTACTCTTGAGAATAACTGTTGCCGTTTCCATTAAATAATATCAAAGTATCAGTAATTTAGAACTGCAAAAATATACTGAATTTTCTAAAACAGATTTTTTTTTATTGCCGACTCTATTTATTCATATGATCGAAAAAGACTCCATTCCAAGCCATAGTTGATTAGACTTTGTGAATAACCTTAAATACCTGTGTCAAAGAATAATTAAATCTAATTTATGACAATGCCTAAATACATCTTATAAGTTCGTCTTTTTATTGGTGATAGTGCTATTCTATTTTTGATCTACTTCGTGAAATTTCAACACAGCACAACATCCAGGACAGAAGACACCTTCTGACATTGGTTTGGATAAAAAGAAAGCTGCAGACGAATGGCTAATTAAGTTGATACTCTGAATGTATTGGTTTGTCATTCCAAATTTTTAAAGAATTTAGTTGTATTAAAAAAAGTCAATAAAGGAACTGGATTGATCTTCCAACTTATCCTTTGTACTTTAAGTTTTCAATTACTTATATTAGCGTCTTGTTTTAAACTAGTATTAGGATTATTTACCGATTGACTTGTAATTTTGAACTTCTATCAGATTAGGACAACACCTGAGTGGCGCACTCTCTCTAAATTTTAGCACTACAGCAGCCAACGGATGTTTAGTGGCAATGAATTTAACGCGCCAGATAGATATACGGTCAAGGTGGTTTTTCGGTGGAATCAGGTACGCATTTTGAGCCTTTCTGTGCCAAGGCTGCTTGTTTTTTCAGAAGTATATTTGTGTAATATTGATGTTCACTGTAAAAGGATTCCAGTAACTTCTCCCAATTCATTTGCAGTAATTTCGAAAATAGAGAACAGCTTTACCACGTGCAGAAAATTTACTTCAAATGCATTGTTACTCTAATATCTTATTCAATGTATCAGGTTGTAACTCGAAGATATTGTATCTTTGGAAAGTTAAATTAAGATTTGTAGCGGTTACAATTACTGCCTTCTCCTTTCTTCATAGGTGGCGCTGCTAGAGCCACCTATCAAGTGCCATGTTTTCCCATGATTCCTCATTCTTGTCTCTTGTGTTCCTGGCTTCCTGGGTGTATTTTGTTCTATGCCTTGTTCTTCAATATGCTTGTGTTAAATGTTTGTGCCGTGGAACCTAACCGGCTAATAAAAAGTAGTTCCTGAAACTGAACTCATTCTTTCATCCATGGCATAACACCTAATAAAGAGTCTCGTCCCTCTACAGATTTCAATTAATTAAAAATGAGCCGTTTTCTCGCTATAATTTTGAAAATATTATTGAATAAAATTTATTTTTATATCTTTTTGAAATAAAAAAAATGTTTTTTTAATGATACAGGTTGAGTTGTGCAATATTTCCAAAAATCTGACGATTTTTGAAAATTGTATTTTTTTTTTTCATAATTAGTTTGTTTAACTTATACCACTTGCAATTAAAAGACAGGTTACCTGGTCTGTCTGTTAAAAATTATTATTGACACTGTGATGTAATTAATTTCACTACGAAAATTCTTGTGTAGAGTCAACATAACAAATGAATTAATAAATAATAAAATAACAATAAATAACTTAATAATATAAGTCATCAAAATAACATGGCTTAATGTCTCTCAAAATTAGATGATTAAAAATATTTTGATGAGAGAGGATCGTGAATACTAAGTTATTCATAAAATATTTACTTGAAATTAATATGACTAACATTTCCTACGAAAGATGTCATCAATAACGGTTGAAGAAACAATATATTGAAAAAAAATTGTTTAGATGATCATGTTATTTCTGTTTTTATCAGACAGCAGGAAAACAGCATTTGTAAAATGTTAAACAATGAAATGATGAAAACTCTACGTTAGGCAATTGATTTTTGCTTTGATTTACGTATTATCTATTAACTTTTGTAGAATTATAAAGACTTTTCCATGAAAATATTATTGTGTAAAATTTTTTCATAACCCATACATGGTCCTTCATTTGGGTGAAGGCAATTATCTAAAAAATTATTGAAATGTATTTTAGAAACCATTTTTAAATTACAAATTAAAATTTCAGATGTTCACTGAGCTTAAAAAGGGTAAGTATTGTTATTAAATGCAAAATAATGTGTTTCTCTTCAACTGCTATTATGTGCATAATGAAGCATATTCAACTGGAAGAGAAAAAAATGTTTGGAACTCCAAATAAAATTAAATTTTTGTGCGTTATTGTCGAAATTTTTTCCGGATTTCTTTTAATTCTAAAATTTCAAATGAAAAAATATTTTCTTGTTCGCTGAGTTTTAATGAATTTTTTTTTATCTCTCTTGTTTTTCAAATGAAAATATATGACTATATATATTTTTGTTTTATTAATTTTTCATATTAATCAGCATTATTTTTTTAATATGGTACATAAGTTGTTCCATATTATTTAACTTTCAAATATATACATTAATTGAATAACTTTTTTCCTTTGCTACTGATACAGAATTTTTAATCTGAGGCCAACCCTACAACTTTTATCTTTTTATATTTATACATATTATATAAGAAGATATTATTCTTTGATTTATTATTAATGGTAAATAAAGTCTAGTCTTCTAAAGTAATTATATGCTGAGTCTTAATAATGGAGTAAAAGAGTGAACTGAGCAATACGGCAAAAATATTGATTGGAATAACTTTATGAAAAATATTGATGAGTTTAACTTGATTTTAATGCAAGAATGGTCAATTTTATTTCTTATAAATCATTATAAATGTTAGAAGGGTTTACTTTAGAAAGAGAAGAAATTAAAGACATTTTAATTAGAAAAAAGTTTAATAATTTATAAAACAAAAATAGATTGTTCAATACATACATCCTAATAATGATCTGAATCTATGCATTCATGATTAAATCGATTACACTGATTAGTGATTCATATGTTCTTCGTTGATATATCTATATAATTTAGCTATTAATTATTAAAATCTTTTAGTTTTTGTAAAATAATTTCATTTATTGTTAAATAAATATTAACAATAGGTTTATGCGTTTATTCTTAGTTCTAATTTAACAATAAATGGTTCAAATTAATTTGAATTGAAATTTAATTTAACATTTTTCCTGCGCTCCTTGCATTCATAAGCTGTATACATTAAGTAAATAGCATGATGTGACATATTATGTTACAAAAATTGTTCAATACTCATATAAGACGAATCATTGCATCTTAAAGCTACCAAATTTGGCAAAGTCAGTTACAAACAATCAATAAAAAAAATGATTTTTCAAAATTAAAAAAAAAATAATATTTTAAAGCTTTACCTCAATAATTTCGATGCTTATCATTTCTCAGAACTTATTTTTGGCAACTCTAAAATTCGATTTGTCAGCCTTTCAGTTACATCAGTTTTACTTTCGGACAATTTTGGTCCTTAATTTTAATAAATTTAAAAATATTTCTAATTATACTTAAAAAAATAGTTTTAATTATTTTAGTTACAGTGTTTATGCACACGCTCATTATGATACATGTTCTTATGTGCACTTTTTCGCTGCTATAATTAGTAGTAAATTTTTAAAATAAAATAAAAACAGAGGAATCAGATTTTAAAAAATTATAATGTTATGATATTTTAATCTATAGATTTAAATCTCTTTTAAATTTGTTATTTGTCGGATGCAGCCATATTTAATGGACGTTTTCTTATCCATTAATCAAAGATTAAAATATTGCCAATATTATCGCAATGTAGAGATTATTCTCAAGAACGTTTTTAACCAAATTACGATGACATGCGAACTAACTGGAGAATAAAAGACGCATATTTTGCATTTACTTTTCTTAAAATGTTCAATTTTGCAATAAATTTTTTTAAAAGTATTATTAATTTAATATTTATGGTTACATGGTAAATTCATAGAATCATGTTGAATTTAACTATAAAAATTATGATCTGAATAATTAAAAGTGCTTTTCCTTATTTTTTTCGCATTTTTCACAATATATTACATTTTGTGTTTAACTACGTTGCCTAATGAAGAGAATTCAGTATGAAAATCTTAGCATCGATTTGATATCAAATTTGATATAAATCGGTAATTACGAAATAAAAGTCATATGTCAAGTTTATTAATACAAAATGTTATACCTTTTTTACTAATAATATTCATATACATAAGAGCAAATAGAGAAAAAAATTTGTCTGACTTAGATAGTTTTAAAATATGGAGATTCACCAGATATTTGTCACCATTTTTTTTTTTTTTTTGACGTATGTGAGAAAGAATGTACAAAACAAATAAGTTAATACTTTCAAATATCAGTTTGTTAGTCTTATAAAATAAGCTTTATAAATTGAAAGCATTAGATTATTAATCTAGACAAAAATTAAAGAAGTTTTGAAACTCTAATCCCAGCATGATAATGATTTATCATAATTTATTTTCAAATTTTGCTCTTAATTATATAGCATATATTATGCACATAAAAAATTATATTTCATATCGTTCCAATTGTTAAAACAGTGTTAATTACTATTGTAAAATACATTTAAAATTATTAAAAGTGGAAAAAAATTATTCGGAAATAAAGTATATTATTGATTTTTGTTAATTTTTGAATTTTTATGTGGTATATATATGGCTTTTGTGTGATAATTTTCTCTAAAATTATTAATCCTAAATATAAATATTTTGACATAATTTTAGTTGATAATTAAATTAAAGTTCCCTAAAACCTTTTTTTAATGTGCTCTAGATGCAATTCTCTGCTCTGCAGAAAGTCTTGAAGGTTTTTTTTTCCCCATCATGCTTATTGTATTATCATGTCATTTATTTACAGTAGTATGCTTGGCTATAAACATTATCACACTATCATAATAAGAAAAAGATTTTTTTCAACGTGATAATTTTTATTGATTTTGTATTTTTATAAATTAATGGATTATTATGTATAAATTAATGGAAGTTTGTAGAATCTGCATCAATGCGAATTAGAGTTTTTGTGAGTTCATGATTGCGAAAAGCAGTGAAATATAATTTCTTGTTGGTGGTAAATTGAAGTTTAAAATAATGACATGGAATAAGTATCATATATATCTTATAAAAAATATTTTTTTTCATCGTCCAATCGAATTATACTTTTACTCGGAAAGAATAAATAAGCAGCAAAATTATTGGTTTTATTTGTGATATTGAAACACAGGCTTTTCTTGTTTAAATAAATTTTCTTGTTGGAGAGGAAAAATATTAGATTCAAATTTAAAATATTGTGTATGAAAAACATTTAAATAAGGGATAGGGAAATATGATAGCTTAAATAAATTAAGATTAAATTTTTTTAAAAATGCCAAATGGGGAAATTATTTTTCCTTTTTTAAAAAATGTCAGCGAAATGTTTGAAATTCCATTTAAGCGTATGTTACATAAAAGGACAGGAGTAGTGAACGATTTCTGATGTACAGAAAAAAAACAGGTATTGAAAAATGTCTATAGGTACATTTCTGCAGAATTCGAGGTTTAAAAAAAAACTGCTTTAAAGTGTCGTTCTACGAATTCAAATGATGTCGTAATGGATGATTTTCAAAAAAGTTGTTAAAATTGAATTTGGAATAGGAAAACGAGTTTTATTTTATGGATATTAATTCCTGAAAAGAAATAAATCGTTCGCGAGTGTAACGTTCACTAAGTAAGAATTTAGCCTCAATAATTGAGAAAAATTATTCTTTTCAAAGCTAATTCTCACTAATTTATTTTTTGTTTACAAATTAATTAATCAATTTTATAATTAACTATTATGACATCGTCTGAAATAATAGAATAAGAGTGTTAAAATGAGACTCCCCCCTCCTTGAAGTTAATTCTGATAGACAGGAAAGCACGTACAGACATTTTTTGACGACCCTTTTTTTCCCCGACAAGGTCGAAGTTGTTCAAAAGTTATGCAGATGTTAATCTGAATTTTTTACCATTTATTCTTTCTGCTTAACACATACATTCACAAAGAAAAAATATATATTATTCCGAGTTCGCATTTCTTAAAAAACTTTCTCCTAGTCTATTTATGCAATACAATGAATGTCCTAAAATTATTTAATTTTAAATATACAGAAAAACAAAAAAATTTATACTCTCTGTGTAAAAATTTCATACAGAGCAAGTCCAGTATAATCTTGGCCCAAATAACTAATTTCTAAGCCGTTAGAGATAGGCATTTAGCACAAATGTTACGGTGCACTTACCTTGACCTCTCATTCAAACCATTCTCAGATGCATATCCAACGCTACGCCATCCTCACAGATTGGCATCATAATCGCGGACTCTAGAACCTTCCAACTTAACTCCAAGGGACACTCAATAAAATGCATCTGAACCCTTTTTCGCTAGCCCTCTCCAGCATTTAGTCCCAGATATAAAAGTGTTCTGAATGACATAAATAAGTATATAACTAATTTGTGTTAATAAGAATTTGCCGAAATATTTATCAAGTCTAAGTTTTTACGTAGTTCTCATTAAAATGATCTATCAGGATATTCAATTTCATAGTTTAGTCAGATTTAGTCACAGAAGAATGGAGCTCTTCCGTTTAAAATATTAGCTTGTCAAGAATGTTTTATATGGACTTATGAATTGTATAAGAATTTGTGCTTTGTAATTCTTTCAGAAAAATATTTATTGTCTCAAACAACATAAAATATTATTCCTTACATAGTTGAAACATTTTTTAAATGATAGTATGTATATGTCTAGAAAGACAAAGAACTTTACTAAAGGGCTATGATTAAAACGGAACAATTTCATATTCAAGAAGCAATCGAACTACCATATGAGAAAGAAACTTCTGGAAAAGAAATAGAACCATCACAAATATTTTACAAAAATTCTTCTCAAAAGTACTTATAGAATAAATTTTTTCTATCATATAAAATCTTAAACATACTCTCATTTTGTGCAAAGTACATCTCAAAATTCCGTATTATTACTATTTTTTTTTCCCCTTCAGGTTTTTATGAGTTTGACATGAGACTCATATTCGACATCCACTTGAAACTTTCACAAACTGTCCTTATGTTAGATCCTATAATATGTAATAGCCCACTCACCATTCTTTTTTTTTTTCTTTCAAAGCGTTTCAATCCATGAGTAGAGTGGTAGTCCATTACATGCATATTCCTCTTAAATAACGGGATAGGGGGATATTACTATTCACTTTCTCTAGATAAAAAAAACTGTTCGCGGCTTTGATTTCGGGTACAATTACGCCAACAGGGAACGTAAAAGAAGTTGCACAATAATCTGACGCAAGCTTTCAATTCAACCAACTCGTCCCTCTCTATTATAAAAACTGGGAAAGAGAACATGAAAAGCAAAACTCCGCATGGCCCCCTCGCCCTCTTTATTTGAACTCTTGACAAAAGGTGACGAACAAGTGCAGACAGAGCTCCAGTGGGGACAACAGAAAAGTTGACATATGAGTGCCATAATCCGTCGGAGTGTTTGGTTAGTATGATAACAATGAGTGGCTGCTAACACGCGCCGACTGCACACAAACACGTGTTGGGGGATGTAGATAGGGGGGTGTAAAGAGCGGCACCTGCCCACACGCCCCTCAAATTAGAGATCCGCGTTCGGACGCGTGTCGTTTGACATAAAATACCCCCGTCGAGAGATCCATTGTTGCATATCAAAACCCTCTTTCACAAAAGGATTATGTACAATTTGGAATAGATTTGAATTTCCTTATGTAGAATGTTTGGAAGTACTATGTTACCTTAGGCAAAATGTGTTCAAATTATTTTATCTATGAATGAAGTATATAGCATGGAATATGTTTTGTATTGTAAAATAGGTATTCTAAATACTTTTTAAAATGATTGATATATCCCATTTTAAATTATTGATTAAGTATTTATTTCATGCAATTATGCAAAAAAATTATGGTTTTTTTTCTTGTCAATTCTTTGTGTATGTGTATTTATTTGGACATAGCTCAAATTATTTAGGGCCTAAATGTAAATCAAACATTGCGTAGTCTAATAGAATGATCATAATTATGTGACACTAATTCTGAATATTTCAGAATTCAGAAATGAAGCCCTATCTAACTCTAGTTTAGATTCTATTTCCGTTAACTTTTGTGCTTGTTTAAAGAAAATTAGCAATGTACACGCATGCATAAAGTGTGATAAAAAAAATCACACCTTCTGTAATCATGTGAGTAAAGGCGGTGTTAATAATGTTTTGTGCTCTCTTTGTCTTTAAGACTAAAAAACTGTTTAAACAATAGCATTATCATGATCCTTTTTTTTCTTCATATTTTGCCTATATAACTTTTTTTATTCTGTAAAATGTCTTCATGCACATTGACTAAGAAAAGTGCATATTTCATATTTTGTCTAAAAACTCAAGTTATTCTAAAAGTGTCCAGATATTCTCTAGAATACCAACATTTGGTAACATATACAATTAATTTATTAATACCTAGAATTCAATCATCAATGTAATAAAACTTATATGGAAATGGATTTAACTGATATTATGTCTTGTATCCAAGATAGAGAAATCCGACTAATCCAAAGTGGATATGGGGGTAATTTTTTATACTATACATCATAATTATCCTGTATAATATATCCTGCATTTATGCATTTTTAAATGGATATGCTTTTCATATGTATTTGCATTGTATATGAAAATCTTTAAGGATACTTATTTTATTATTTTTCATAACTTGTATAAAAAATTGAAACGTATCAAAAATAATATACATTTATTTTAATTGCGTTTAATATGTATTGCGCTCATCAAGTAACAAAGATTTAGTACTGTAAAAAGGTACAGGCAACTGAGTTTGTAATTTCCCCGAGAAAGCCTGTTTTTTTTTTATGGATAACAACCAATTCCGAAAGAAACCCAACATTAGGGTATATCATGATTCGGCCCCCGCGTGTTACGTTGTAGATTTTCAGTGAGATATATCTATTGAGAGATCCAAATCTCAACAAAGGGGAGAGCTGTCACCCTATCTGAAACTCGTTATCACCAACTAAATCTGATACAGGTTTCCAGACCCAAACATGGGACAAATAAAAGAGCCCTATCAAATTTATCGTGCAGGAAGGTCTCGAATATTATCTTTCAGCGGGAAAATTTTATTGGATCCAAATTTTTTTTTTAATTTCGTTTATCTAATGGCTGTATTCCCGAATTTGGTTGCTTCCAATGTATTGTTTAATGTTGTTAACAACTAGCCGCCTTGTGTTTCAAATTTTTTTCAGAGACCATTGTTGCTTTTGTTGTTTTATTTTCCATTAGATGTCTTCTACTTAACTTAATATTCATGATTTCCAAAAAAAAAAAGTATTTTTAGACATGAAAAATATGATACACATCACAGCCAAGTTATTTTAATAACCTTATGTTTGGTCTGTTTTTTGCCTAAATGAACTTTCCAAATGGATTCAGATTCCATGATATACCAGTGCTATAAAAAATGAGTGGCTTGATCATTTATATTTTATCCTTCGCGGTATTGTAATTTGAACTTATGTTAATTACACAGATATAAAAGAATGTATTTCCTTTGTATTTAAACGTTAGAAGAAGGGCTATTAAGCATATAATGAATGAATGTATAACTAAATAAATGAAAAATAATTGTATAATGATAACAGTTTGAATTTCATTGCAACAATGAAATATATTGTTGAAAAAAATATGAAACACACACACACACACACACA
>JAPMOR010090782.1:366550-412042 GCA_026543865.1 Argiope aurantia | reverse complement strand
TGTGTGTGTGTGTGTGTGTGTGTGTGTGTGTGTGTGTGTGTGTGTTATGATACACATCACAGCCAAGTTATTTTAATAACCTTACGTTTGGTCTGTAAATATATATATATATATATATAATTAATATATATTATATAATTAATTAAGCTTTAATTAATGAAATGGTAATTAACCTTCATGAACTGGCTCATAGAATGTCAGCATATGCACACATATAGTTTATTGCTAGTAGGGATAAAATAAATAAATAGCATTATAATACTTATAAATATATATTCATATGAAATGAATCCTTCTTTATAAATGAATCCTTCTTCTATTTAATGCCGGAATTGAAATTCATACTTTTCCCATTCTGCTGGGGTTTTCTTAAACTTATTTCTCGAACTTCGATTTTATTCATTAATGCCTATATAATTTTTATGACTTGTTTATTCCTCGCGCTATCTTTTTAAGTTTTGAATTGTTTTAAGTCTTAAGTGGTATTTATTTTCAGAATCTAATTAGATGATTCCGTTTCTGGAATATGCTCTCTTATTGATTCAATTAAGAATCATTAATAGATATTTCAAGTATTTGTGGATTATGTGTAATATTTGTGTCGCATTATTGCCTCTTTGAATTCTTTAATTTCAGCTTAACAGTTTAAGAAGCGATATTTCGATACCTTTACGGATACGGGGACGACGATTAAGGAGTTGAAATTGGCGTCTTTAAGTTCTGACTTTAGTTAATAAGGGTTGGAAATTTTTTTCAGATTTGGTTAATGGGCTATGTAGTCCAGCAACCAATTGTTTTTTATTGAAATCAAATTACTGAAATGATTCTATGAAATGAAAATATCATAAGTAATGGATTTTATGGAGTTTAGGAACTATATAATCCCAAACATTCGATTCTCGGTTGAAATTTAAAACTATGCCCACTTGGAAAACTTAACTATTTGGAGCATCAAAATCTATTCTATTAATAAAGATAAGTGTGTGTACATGTGTATGTGTGTTGGAACTCTAGCCCAGACCATTTGATCTAGAGTTATCAAACATGGTGCGTGCATATTTTAAAGGATGGTAAATGTGAATTTCAGAGGGATTATCCCAAGTGTCAGTTCGATATTTAATTTATTAATTTAAGTAAGCGCAATTTCCGTAATATCTTTCAAAAATATAACAGCACCAACATATTTTTACATTACCAAAAAATTAAAAAAAGTATCTTTTCAATGATACCAGTTTTTTGCGTAAAACATTTTTCTGTTTTGAATTATTTAAAAAATGTATTTTAAGTGTTTTTACAACAATACATTTCATTATAGAATTAAAATTCAAATACTTCTGAGTGTTGCAATTGACATTTCAACTTGTTATTTTTATCCCAATCGTGAGGATCAAAATGCAAAGAGTTGGCTAATTTTTCCATGTTGAGTAGATTTCAGCACTAGACGTACTTTTAATAAAACTTTTGAAAGTTAAAAAAAAATAGAGTTTAGAAATAGACCCACTCGTTTTTAAATGCGCCTGTTTTTAAGCGCTACTGCTCTTTCTTGTGATATAAGTGGATATATGAAGATAGAAAATTAAAGAAAATTCATTGTTAGAGAACAGTGTAAAGTCTCTAAATAGTATCAGTGTCTATCAAAATTTCAAGTTTAAAAATCTTTTGTTGTGGAAGCTATTAACTCATTAATTAATCTCGG
Organism: Argiope aurantia; assembly: GCA_026543865.1. NCBI lineage: Eukaryota > Metazoa > Arthropoda > Arachnida > Araneae > Araneidae > Argiope > Argiope aurantia. The sequence goes on along the minus strand of JAPMOR010090782.1, from coordinate 410,346 downwards.
CAAACCACCTGGCCGCCAAAAGCGCTAATACTAAGTTGATGATACCAGTCTAATAGACAAGAAAATCTCTTCTAAATCTTGGCAACTTTTTAAAATTACTATATTTCTTTTTGAATGATTTTCACAATTAGATTTTTTGTTGGAATGATATTCAAATCATTTTCACTTTCCATTCAATGTTTAAGAGCATGATTTTCTTCCGTTTTTGAAAGCTAAGAAAGAAGAATTCTGCTTAATATTTCTATAGTTCATATGAAGCATAAGAAGTTAAAATGGCAGTAATTCGAAAGTTTGAAAATAGATAATTCCGAGCAGTTGCAATGTAATGGATCTATAATATTAGGAAAATTCAAACATACGAGGAGCAGAGCAGTTTTAAGAATATTAGCATGAATTCGGTATGCGTCGAAATTTGATGCTTAACAATAATTCGAATTAAAATTTAATTCTAATTAAACGTCATACTTCTCACGAACCACTTGGTCACTAAGAAGGCAAATAACAAACAATAATTCCGAAAAACGTGTATTGATTAAATAGATTAAATGAGATTAAATAGATATAGATTAAATTGGTGGTAATATTCATTTTGACAATCCTATCATACCTCTTTTCATCACATATTCACTTCGTATATTGAGACACAAAACTTTATATATAAAAAAGCATTTACAAACTTATGATATTATTGTTACTACTGGCATGTCATTTGCCAATGTGGCATTTGGTTGCGTAGTCTCATTTCATGCTATACCTAAAGCGGCTTCCCAAGAAGAAATAAAAAATAAAAATCTGATTGAAATATTAAACTCCTTTATGAAACCTCATTTTACAGTTAAATTTTCCTTACAACGATGTGCCCTCCATTCTTAAATGCCCTCAGATAAAAACAAATATCAGTAGTATCAGTAAATCAGTGTCATAGTACATATGCAAAGCAGATTTTACAGCTAATTTCAACAAAACAGAAAATTGAACCTAATGAATTTTAAAAATTTGTATTTTTAAGGCATCGAATTGCTGAATGAAGTAAATAAACAAATCCACTTGCATTAAAGTGTTTTAAAATATTTAAGCCTTTTAATAGGCGATCCAAAGAGCTAAGTAAATGAAACTTTTTGCAACATATTTAAAATTAAATTTACTCTCCAAAAGATGTCGAATGAATTGAGTAATAGTTCGTCAATGGATTCTGAGACGACCATTTTTCGACTACCCCATCTCATTAAGGGTGAGACGTGGAACGATAAGCGCGTTTCCGGTATAATTATCTGTAATGTTTACGTCTCAGAAAACCGGAAGTCTTCATTGTTAGATGTAAACATCTCCTCCTTTCATCTTTCATTTCATCCCTAAACCCATCCTAACGCATGCGCAAAAGCGCGGAGGGTTTTACACTCCGTTGCTGAACTATACTTCATAATGTATGAATTTACTTCTCTAATTGCTGATAATTTACTCGCATTATTTTACTGCCTTTCAGAATAACCATTATTATTCTTTTTAAAACACCGGGGTGGGGAATGTGCTTTACAAGTGAACTTTCTAGAAAATAGCAAACATAATAATGACCATGTGATAAAAAGAACAGTACTTGCTAAGATAAAGAGTTGCAATATAATTATGATTATGAATTTAAGTTTGTTTCCTATGAGAGTTATAAAGAAGTTTTGTAAATTTAATAACTATTGCACTTAAAACTACATTTTCCTATTCGCCTACTTTTTCTCTTGAAGTATTACGCATCTTAGAAAAAGAAAGAATATGTTTTTTGGCACAGTAATATATTTTCTACACATATATATTAAATGCCAATAAATTGTACTTTGATATAAATCAAGTTTCAAGTCAAAATTTGTCCTCAAAGTAACAACACAAAATTTAACTTACCTCTAAGTAAAATTTGTATTTTTAAATCCAGACTCTGCTCACATATTTTAACGGCGGAAACCCATCGTGGAATATTAGAAACTAGCCAAATTCAATTTGGTGAAAACTTTCAAGAAATTACTGTAGTCTTATTAGAATTTCGTAATAGTCGGATTATCTGGTCAAAATCGTTTAGAAATCATTGTAGTACAATTAACCCTCCAAATGTTTATCCTTCGACTTTCAAAAGCTAATGTATTTTTTCTTAATATCACAACTTTGAATTATATTCGATAGTATAAGGTTGCATATAAGTAACAATTTGCTTCATTAAAAAAATATTTGGATTTGTGTTGCAAAACATTGCATCTGAGTAAATATTTAAAGAAATCGTATATTAAAGAATCCTTCGTCCATTAAAAAAAAGAATCTTATTTCAGTAAAAATGCCTGTCTGTGTGATAAAGATTACATTATTTTAAAGATGTTTTAGAAATTAAATCTTTGTCCTTTCAGATTTACTTGTAATGCAAAGTTTTGTCTGCTGTTATTTACTTCTTTTACTTATTTGCAAATTTATTAAATTTGCAATTCTTTCACTTATTTGCAAAAGTTTTTATTTTCTTAAATGTTTTCATTTATTGCAGCATATTATTCATTCGGTAACTGGCAAGACAAGCGTATTATCATAAGAAAAGAGCTATCGTCTGCCAGCTGATTTCAATTTTTAACAAATTCCTTTATCGTAGAGATTTTTGATTTCTTTCCAATTCCTTGTTTTCTACATCATGGATTTGTAGAGTATAACGCTCCATTAGCTATAGCAAAGATAATTTCATAATTTTGAATTGTTATCAAATTACGAGAGCAACATTTAACTTTATAATCCAAAGAATTCACATTCATTAATATGAGCACAGATCTATAAAGGACAGATTTAAAGCGTGTAATTCAATTACTTTCCCCACAAATACCTCGTAATTCATAATTTTTTATTTCCATCTTTTTTTAAATGACAAAAATGTAGGAGATATTAGTCTTATACTTTAATATTTCCTGTATGAGCAGTATAGTAATACAAGAACAATAATTTCATTTGATTGTCGATTAGTATTTTGTCTCACGAAAGAATCTGAATTCCACCTCGTTAAAAGAACAATCTATAGATTTGTTCAACTAGGATCAAAAATTAGTTGCAACATATTAAGAAAAAACTCTGCAGATGCTCTTTGAATTTGGAACTCTGAAGATGGTCTTTGAATTTGAAACTCTGAAGATAAAATTATTAATCTCAATTTTTTTTTCTTTTTTTGCTTCTATCCTCCTTTAACATCCAGAAGATCTGGCCAATCCTTTGGCTTAGGAGCATATAATAAAATTTGTTGAGCCTCGTTTATATTTTAACTTGTAAGCTCATGGAGGAAAATTAATTATGCTAAAAAATGCATATAGTACATTCAATTTTATAAAATTCCTTCATTTTATTCCTTATTGTTTATTTTGAATCAACAGTAACGACTGTAAATGAAAGAATCTATGAAATATTCCCTTATACCCTCCTACATATCAAAATCTATCGTTAGTTGATAACCTGATAGAAAATTTCATTTCCTTTAATAAGGTATTTCCTTTAATAAGTGCATGTATGAGCTATTAGAGCTATTCAACGGTTGAATGCGTATGAAAACGTTACATCAAAAGTTTATTAAGGACAATATCAATAAGGACAGGCTTAATAAAGTGCCTTGAAAAAGTAAGTATAAAGAAAACATTTGAATAAATGTATTGAGACTATTCAGTGTTTTCATGTGACATGAAAACACTGATCTTCCGCACCCGTTGGTCACATGGGAACAAAACACGAGCTTCACGTTTAAGAAAATAATGAAAACAAACAAGAATTAATTTAACAGAAGAAACATTATATATTGAAAACAAAACGATAAATTTAAGAATCAGAAGAAAAGTATAATTTAAAAAATTAAAAAAGAAAAATAATAAGGAAAAATATTAATGGACTGTAGAAAAGAGAGACAAAGTATTTTCTTCCATTTACTTCAAAATTATGAAATTCTTGATATTTAATCAAAATCTCCATTTTGAAAGAAGGATAAAATGAGATTTCGTCTTGCCGTAATAGGATAGTAACCGAAATTAATCACATCTAAATATATGCTTCTGCAGGAGCTGTGTGCTTTCTTTGCAACTGATTCTCTGCCAATGGATATCAGTGCTAAAAAAGAGGACACTCCCCCCACCTCTTCAGACAGCTCAATTCGGACTCAGCTCGAAGCGCTGCTGGCCCGACGCAGTATGGAATTTCTGGGCACTGCGTCCGACTACGCTATGGGTGGCCCCATGCAGGACAAGATGAACCAACTGGATGAAGCTTTCTCAGAGATGGAAGGTGAGTGCGAACGATTTCTATCGAGCCCTTCCCGAACTCCTTTCCAATTAGGCGTGAAAAGACGTAGATGACTGTGTCATTATAAGTTAGAAATAGCGGAATGGCCTGATTTTTTTATGGCTTGACATATTGAGTCTTAATTCTTGTTTGAATGTTAGATAAAATGCAACTTCAGATTGATTATTTTAGAAGTTATAGAGTTGAGTAAATAATCAACGAATGCCAACTCATCATTCTTATGTACGATCAAAAAAATTTCTTTTCTCATTAAAAGCAAGTTCAGATATAAATGATACATATATAATTTAAAGGGTTTAGATTTAATGTGGTCAATCAATAGCTGTTTACATTAATGACCTTTAAATATCTTACCACACATTCATTAAGGATTTTATGATTAAGAATTAATTTGTAAAAAAAAAAAGATAAGAACATTTACCGAATTAAAGCAAATTAAAGCAATAGTAGTTTTTAGTTGATGCAATTTTATCGATAATTAAAGAAATAAAATGTTCGCATAAAATTGAATTTATTTCTTATTTCATTATGTGAAAAAAAATTTCTTATTTCTTACAACTACATAGAGGTTTATTTTATCTCTTATTCAATGTTGTTATTTTAAAGGATGATTTTGAATCTTTATGGAGCTTAAAAATTAAGCACTAATATTTTCCTTACTTTATCCTTTGGTTAATATAGAATACGAAGTAAATAACAACAGTTTGAATAAGTTTGTTCACTTTCTTGTCTATGATCTTTTTTCTGGTTAAATGGAAAATATTTATTTTCCAGAAAATATCTTTAATTATTAAAGATCTTCTGATCACCTAGACACCTTAATTTTTAATCTTTGACGAACACTATGGAAATAATTGATTTTTAATTTTTAATTTTTTTTACTTGAATGAGTCAAAGGTCAAAGACATCAAAGTTCAAAACAAATTGATCCAGTTATTTTAAATATATCATTAATGTACCAAATAATCATTCTTTAACTGAGATGTCGCCACATAATCATAATGTATTCAGAATCGGACTTAGTACTGTTGCAATTCATTACTTAATCACTTCGAACCCCCAGGTTTAGATTTTGAACCTTTCTAAACCTTTCCATATTTAGCATTTTCACTTCTATGTTTTATTTTAATATTCCCCAAGGAATCATTTTTATTAATCGAAACCGAATTTCATAGTTCGATACTGAATACAAAAAACAATTCAGGCACAGTCTCTCTTTAAAAATATCAGAATTACCAGAAGAGAGTGTTGAAAAATAATATTTAAAAGGAGAATAAAAAGCTTTTTTATACCCTTGACTCCTGTAGGTAGTCAAAAACCTGAATGCAGTTGCATTCAGCTGTAATTGCATTCATTTGACTATCTTCTAGAGTCAAAGACTTAAAAAAGGTTATTTATTATCCTTTTAAATATTTTTCGACGCTTCTCTTCTGCTATTTTGAAATATTTGAGTAAAAGCATTTGTTAATCATATCCCGAAATCGCAAATTTGTTATGAGAATCTCTTGCCTTTTTACTTTTTGTCAAAGCAGAACGAGTCAACCATCTAGATGATTTTCAGTGGCTTTGAAACTTGCCTAAGGATATTTAGTACATATGGCAAAATAATAAATAAATAAGGAAAAATATTACTTTTTATGTCCCTCATTAGAGATGCCATCCTTGTAATTTCAGTTTGATGCCCGAAAAAGTCCTTTCTTTTTATTTTATACCGAACTTAAACTGTTTCCTTCGACTTTATTATTATAGCAAATTCAATTAAATGTTTCCTGTAAGAAAAGAATTCCTACTATTTAAGTTTTATTTTTACTTTTATTTTTTTATAAATCTTTTCTTTCTATAAAACTTTATAAAAGAAAATGAATAAATCTCAGTATAGTTTTAGATTTGAAATCCATATCTATTAGAAAATAAGCAGATATCGGATCCAACACATTTAAAATGTTGCACACTGCTTCGTCTCCCCCTTCCTTATAGTTAGATTGTAAACATACTTATTTTTCCTTTTGCAAAAGAAATGATTTACTTAGTTAGTTCGGAAAACATGGTTTTTTAATGTTAATGACACAGTCATAAAGCTTTATGTTTCTGAAACTGTTCATCTTAACACTTTAAACAAACTGTATACACCCTTTTTTTTTTAATTGCTCGATAGTTATCTTTCGCATTTAAAAAGCTTCATCCATTTGATGTTCATTTAGTTTCACCTTCTTTTTTTCATTTCTATGCTCTGAATCAGGTGTCTAGGTGTTCAGAAAAAGTAAATCCATAAAAAAAAATTTCTTCTGATAAAATTGTGGGTTTTCACGCTCTGCATGAAAAATTATGCTTTTTGTACAACGCATAGCAAATTCTGTAACAGGAACTTTTCCCTTTTACTGTGAAGCAAATTTCTATATAAAAATATAAATCTTTAAAAATTTAGTAAAAATATAGATTTATATCAAGACATATTTTTAAAAATAAGAATTTAAGTTTTCTGAAAAGAAAATTAAATTTTCTAAAAATGGATTTTTATAGTTTTACAACCGAAGTTTTGACCCTATACTCTTAACTGCACTAAATTTCTGTATAGAAACAAAGATACATAAAAAATTAGAATTTGATTTATCAGTTTACTTTTCCTAAATAGTTTTCTGAACAGAAAATTCTTTATAAAAATTAAAATTTATGAGGCAAAATCAAATTTATTTCATGAAATATTCAAACCTATTCTATCCTTTAACATATATATGATTCATCTGCATTTTCCCTTTTTAATTATTGATTTTCAATAATTTAGTGATTATTTAAAGTTTTCTTCAGAAACATATTTTGATATGAAGTAGAAAAAGTTACGATAAAGAATTTTAGAATGAATGATTAACTATAATCATATTTTTTTTTAGCTACTAAGTACTGAAACTGTTAACATTTATATTAATGATTAATAATACGTTAGGGAAGCTTTTTTATGAAGTTTTAACAATATAATTTTTTTTTCATTTAGCATTTTTATACTATATAGCAGAATAAAACAATGCCAATTCTTAGAATAAAGAAACTTCATGATTCATACGGTAATGATCAAATTTTGAAATATATTGACAATGGTTTTATAAAACGAACTTTTCATCCTTTCTTATGCACTCACTAATTAAAAATGTTATCCTAGGATTTTTCTTTAAATACTTTTAAAAAAAATCTAAATAGTAATTATCTAAACTAGGTAAAGAAATGAAATGTCTTTTTAAATTCATTAATATAGCATATTTTTTTTCAGTTAAAAGGAGTGCCAGACTTCTATGTCCTTCCTACATTATTATTCCATCTCTCAGAATTAAATAGTATTGATTTTTATAATAAAAATGATAATAAATAAACATTTTTTTTCCTTCTGTCGATACAAACTAGAAATGTCAAACATTTGTTTCTTTGTAATGTTTTGCTGAGACTATTCTGAAATGGCTAAAGAAACGAAATCGCATAAATCAATGAAACATTTTTCAGTTTTAGAAAAGTCAATTTTCTGTATTCCTTTTGCGTTTTTTATTCTATGAAATAGAATTCCACAGTGTTGGTTCTTATAATGAAGAAACGATAATGATCCACAGTTTTAGAAAAATATTAACAAGTGCTCAACTAAATAAACATCTTTGTATTCTTCTCACTCACACGAAATGGAAATGTCAAACTAAGACCTTCTTGGCAATATTTTACTTCGTCTAAACAGCTATCTTCTAAACTGGATAACGACCCGAAATCAATTAACGCTAATTCCCTAAGGGAATCCAGCAACTGCTCCCTTTTTCGGAGAATTTCTCATTCAAACCATACTCCCGAGAATTCCTTCATTCTCATTAGACCTTTCCTTTAGGAATAACTTAATTGGGATCCTTTTCAAGAGGGCTCGAGAAGATTTCCAAACGTAAATCTCTGATTTATTTATAAAATGAAACATGTTTGTGAAATGGAAGGAAATAAACTTCAGAAATTGATTTTTTCCTATCTTTTCTGAATTAAAAGGGTTTTTTTTTATTATTATTATTAAAACCGTTTTTAGAAAGATCAAGCTGGTTTTATATTTTATCTGAATAGTGATATATATATTTTTTAATATAATCGCATGGAAATGCTTCGTTATATAAAACCATTATATATATTTCTATAAATATTCTGCTAATATTTATTTTATTTTAGTTCAGAGCATTTTGTTTTTTATTAATTATAAGTGAATTGTTGATAATAAAGAATCATAAACTATAAGAAAATAAGATAAATGCAATACATATCCTTGTATTTAGTTGCTTAAACTTAAGAAATACGGATTGTACTTGGTACAAAAAGGGAATATGTTTGTAAAAATATTAGAGTTTATAATTCGATATTTAGTCTTAATATTCGAATATTCTATAGTGAGATGCCAAAAGTCTATATTTCTAGCAATATTTCACTTTCCTAAAAGTTTATCTTAAAACTGTGGAATAAAGATCAAACATAATATTCTATAAAAAACGCAAGAATATTCATGTTTTGCTCTTTGGAAAATTTATTTTTATTCAGGCTCCTTTAATAAAAATATATATTAATTCAAACACAATGAAAATATAAAAACTTTAGGTACACATCGTTCATTTCAAGTACAAGTGAATGCATTCTATATACTTATTAATGAATTAAAATATGCACCTCTAAAAATTGTATGTCGAATATATATTTTATAAGGAACAGTAAAAAATAAATGATCACTTTTGAATTAGTAATAATTGATTTCTAAGATCGAAAACTCATTAATTAGACAAAACTGCAAGACTTAGCTTTCATTTAATATTATTAGTAGTTAGAAAACATTTGGTTCGATAAAATTACAATGTGTGAAACCAGCGGGAGCGGTCTTTTCAAAATTCCTACATACCCTCTAATAAAGATAGTATCCTCCTCCTACTCTTCCCGCATAAAATTGTAGAATTTAGATATGGCTGCGAATGCCTTGCATGGAATTGGCGAGTAATAATTATGAAATATTAATCTTTAATACGAATTTAGCATTTTTATTAAATCTATCGAGTGATCCTTGAGGATTTTTTGGCGGTTAATCCTTGGCATTCGATTAATAATATCCGAAAATTGAATAGTGTTTTTGACATGTTTTTTTTTTCCAACCAACTAAAATCAAAATTTGGTTCAGAACTGCAATTTTAGTCACCATAATCACATATCGAGTTTTATGTATTTAAATCATAAGTCATTGCGTTTTTTGAGTTTTAATCGCTTTTACATGCTTGTGAAAGCACAGATCAGCATGCGGTCATTCTCTTGACGGATTTAGCTCCAAATTATAGGTACAGTAGGTATCTACACTTTAGATGTTACATCTGAGAACTAAATTTTATCTGTCAAGCCCACTTTACTTTTTAGCTATCGTGTTAACATATATTCGGACAATCGGACAAATACAAACTTTCCCTGAATGGATTTCACTCAAAATTTGAGGTTAGTTTATGAATTTCTTATAAAGACTACATACCAAATCTCATCCGTCTAACCCAAAGCATTTTTGAGCTATCGTGTTCACAGACAGACAGACATAATTATAAAAATATGGTTTTTGAATTTGGGGAAATCTAAAGCTTGGAGAGGTATCCCCCCCCCCCGATTACCATAGTTTATTTATACAAGAAAGTAAAAAATGAAATAAAAATAAAAAAATCGAACGAAAGTGGAGAAAATGGTTTTCGTTTAATTATTTGTACCAGTAAGTTATTTCTATATTTCGAATTTTCATAGGTAATTTATGGCATTTAGTAGCTTTACATTTATTATATTCATTGTACTATGTATCTTTTATTTATTTTTAAAGCTTTAATTTAGTATTTTTCGATTTTATCATGGCAAACTGAAACATTTCTATTAAATTTTCATTAACTAAAGTCTAATTAAAATTTTTTTAAAATATAACATCGAGAATTTTTCCAACAGATTAGTTGGAACTCTTAAAATGTTAGCTGTAAGTCAATTGAATTGTCCTGTAAAAATGTGCAACACGCACTCAGACACACATTCTCTTATATTGTTGGTAGAGTTATTTTTCCTTACAGAATCTCGTCTCATGCGAAAACATAAAAATTTTAAAGACGTTTCCTACGTTCTAATTTTTTAATTTATTTTTAAATGCATGTAATATAGCTATACCTGAGATTATAAAATATAAAATAAAAATCCATGCATCTTATTTTAATGTATCTATATTTAAGATATAGGTAGCATGTAGTAAAAAATTTTGTGTTAAATCCATATTAGATGATTAGGAAAGATCATTTTTAAATAGATGACATTAAATTATAAAATAATTGTAAATTTATTAAAAGCTTTAATTTAGCATTCGCTTAAAATAAACAAATAAATAAGATTTTTGCTGTTTATTTTTTTAACTAAAAAAATAGTTTGAATGTATTTCTTTGTCAATGAAGTGAATTCATAATCAAGTAATTCTTATTGAAAGCGGCAAGTCAATATGCTTTTATAATCTATCACATATTTTTCAACTGCTCTTAGTAGTATTATGTCACAGCACAATGAAACGTGTAGTGAAGTGTTAAATGATAATCTATTATGTTTATCCTGCGATAATGAATTTATTTAACTCCATTAACAAGCGCCAGAAATTTCAAATGAACTCAAAATTTGATTCGGAGTTATTTATCTGATAATGTATACTTTTCAGATAATTTAAATCTCTACCTTTTAAAAAAGGAAGAAAAACGAAACTCTGCTTAATAGTAGGTGACTATTCAATCCCTTAAAATAAAACGTTGCCATATTTAAGTCATCCTTATAGAAAATAAAATAAATATTTTTGTGAAACCTTAATTGCTCAAGTCTGTTACTTTTCTACTCTTGCCATTATTGATCAAAATTAAAAATCAGATTATATCATATACTGTGCTATTCAAAAACGGAAAAAAGCGAATTAATAATTAGTGTTCGATTATATCGTGGTCCAAGATACATTTTTAAGGGGCGAATATGGGAGTGGGGAACCTCGATTACGTGAATGAGAAATCACTGCGCAAAAAGTGAGTTCTCGCTTTTCCTCGAGATAATCCACTCCAATGACAAGACGTACTTACTTCCTGCAGGAAGGATAGACGCCGATAATAGAAGTTGAGTTTCATTGTATTTATATACGGACGCATAACTTTTTTAAAATGTGGTAGAAATAAATAAAATTTATATTTAATTAATGAGTAAATGACTAATAAAATTTCTAATTCAGAAATACAAATAAATAACTTATCTAAAATAATTCCATTATTTTCCTTTATTATTTTCTTTTGTATGAAGTTTACATCAAGAAAGTATTTTCATCCTCAAATAATTCGAACTCACGATTTGTTTTATACATTTTTGACCTTCCTGAGTCTGATAAGTACATTTTTGATATATATATATATATATATATATATATATATATATTATAGCCCCGATAACTAAAAAAAAATCATAAAGCTACATTTTTGAAATTTGATATATATTCTTTACATCAAACATACGTTGATATATATTCGTAACATCAAATATATGTTGATATATATTCGTAACACTATCAAACAAAGGACTAAAAATCAAAGATAACGATGCCTTTCCATCGTCCTACTCCTGCATATATTTGTTCTTGTGTGTGCATAGTTATATTGAATTTTGAGCGAAATTTATCAAGAAGTTGACTAAAAACTACTATGAGCTAGGGAAATGAAGTTTGTATGTTATCTTGACACTGAAGTTATATTAAATCTTAGACTCATCAGTCATGATGAAAATTTTCAAAAACATACGCAATATGTTACACTGCATGAAAAAAAAATATTCACATACAAAGCATGCCATATTATGTATTTTTACGTGAAATATCGAGTTTTAGATTTTTTTAACACCAATCTCTCGCATTCTTTTATTAATTTTTTTAGATAAAACCGTGGGCCTTTTTAAATCATCACCTGCATATAAAGCTTATAAGCTAATACAAATGCTCTTGCAAAGAAGTTCATTGCTATCCATATCCAATGCTATTACAGCGTTATCCGATGACTTTAGAAATAATCCGATGCAAATTCTGCGTGGATGAAGGCAAAGGGGGGTGGAGGGAATTGAATTTTTAAATCTATATTATTGTTTTCCATTACTATTCATCTGAAAACGGAATCTGAGATTAATGAACATAAACGTAGAAAGAAGTTATTTAAATAATAGATTTAATAATAGATAAAATAATATAACTTAATAATAGATTTTATCTACAGGAAATCTTCAAGATTATGAAAAATATAATTTGAAAGAATGGGATTACCATGATAATAATAGTAATAAAAATTAGATTTGAAATGCAGGAATTTTCTAGAAATCTTATATTGCCATTTTATTATTTTTATTTTTTAATATTTTTTTTAAATATATAACTTATTAGGAAGATAAATTTTCGCTTTTTAAACTTTCTTTCAATTGAATCGCATTTTTTAATTCTCCCTTCCATTCTTGATTACTCTGTACTGCAAGAAAATTCTCAGTGCAATTACTTATAAAAAATTTTCGGTAGACCAATTTTATTCAATTTTTCTTTTAAATTAAATTATCAAAAATTAGTATTGTTGACTTTATTCGCGCATATTATTCTTATTGTTATTTTCTAACTCCCAATGCTTATTCAAGTTCAATTCAAAAATTTCTAAATATTAGAAAACTAAAATTCTTTCCTTATTAAAATATTTTATGCCTATTTTGCTGATTTAATGAGTGAAGAAATAAGGCATTATATTCAGCATATAATGTCAACTTTACGCATAGAATTAATTTAATATCCTTATATCATATAAAACGAGTATGCATTTGAAAAAATTGACACAATACGATATATTTTAGATCAATATTTATTTCAACCATTTGATTAAGTGAAAAAGAATTTTTATTTAATAATTTGAAGCAGACATTATTTATTTGATTTTTTTAATTTTCTTCTCAAAATTATTACACACATGGGACAAAAATGGGTACATTATTTTTTAGAAAAAACTTGCACAATACTATAGATTTTATATGAATTATTTTCTTTAGTCATTTAATAACTTGGAGAAAATTAATGTTTATTTATTTTTTTCTTTTTTCGGTTGTGTAGCTGTTCAGGGTCGTCGAATGGTTTTCTACACGATGCCCACCTCCGTCACGTCGTCCACCCTCAGACACGTCCAAAACGGAGGTAAGCCCTTCATCATTAGGTTCTTTGCCTCTTAAGGCACCGAATAAGATTCATAAGTCTTTATCTCGTATGAGAGTAAACAATAGTCTCGAAATTAGCGAAATCAAATAGTTCAATTTAAAAATAATATTTAGAATAAGAAACAAATTTTTTTGATTATTTATTAAGTAAATTTTCAAAAAATATTAGCTTAAATTTTAAATAAGAATAGACAGCTACACATTTGAAATAAATATATCCTTTTTTATTAATACTTGACAGATAAAAATAAATATTATTTAAATATGTCTGTGGTTTACATCTTCCATATCAATTTTTTTGCATACCATTTTAAATATCTTACTGAATTTCCTACATTCCACTATTATATATAAAGAGAACATTATAAAATCATTAAAATAAATAAAAAATTGATACAAATATATGAATTTTCTAAATTATCATAAATTATTGTTTCTTATTTTTGGATCACATCTTTTATATTTTAACAAAATATATATTTTATAAGTTTGATTTTCAAAATGAAGAAGGAAAGAACTTCTTTTCTTGCACCCTTTTTCTTACCGATTTGTTTCGCACTGATAGACTTGTTACACAGAGTAGGAAATGTTGAAATGAATTAATAATTGTGAAGTTTAAGAAAAAGGCATTATTTTTCAAAACAGATGTTACTGAAAGTTTTAAACATGCATTATCCATCGACTTTCCCTATCATGTAGATTAATAATTTAGCTTCATGATTTTTTTCCCTGAATAAAATTATTTGCAATAATGAAGATAAAGTAAAATGTAGTTTGAAAAATTTTTCATTGATTTTTTAAAAAAATTCTTAATTGGATGCTCAAGTTTAAAACTACTTTCTCTACTTTAAATTACTAAGTTATTTTATTAGACAAAATATTAAAAATAATCAGTGAAAAATAGACTTTATTTTACACACTGTATTTTTGAACAGTTATTCAGTGCTGAAAATAAAGGAATTACACGCATTGACATTGCAAAACAGTCTTTTTGTGTTATTTTTTTTTTAATTTTTGTTTCTTTTATTGAACAATAAATTTTAATGTGCAACATCTTCCTGAAATTTTCTTTCATTATTAAAGTTTAATCAGTGGCGATTGGGTGATGCTACTGCATACGTTGTGAATATCAACAAAGGCTCTCTTAAAAAAACATTTAGTTAAAATTATAATTGGGAAAAACATAATTTTATTCCTTCTCTGTAGTTATGCATTATAAAACGGTTCCTTCTAATCAAATTAATCAATTAAAAATAAAATTATTAAGAAATAAAGTTTTATTCCAAGGATAATATATTTACTAAAAAAAAATTTTGAAAAAAAAAAAAAAAAAAAAATTCAATATCAAACATGTTACCTTCGACACTGTTAATGCGTATGTTTTTTTGTGGGGAATATAGTAAAAAAGACTAATTATTTTAATTAACACACATATTATATCTAAAAAATTTGCATTATAAAGATTTTTTAATATTTAAGTGTATTTGCTATAATGTAGTCAAACTAAAATCCTAAATTATCACGTTTTTTAGCCTAGAATAATCAGATCAAAATCATTTTTATAAATGTAATACAAAATCCTTATATTTCAACCTCGACATTCCATTTTATAACTTTAAATTAAATATATATATTTCTATATGAGGTTGCATTCGTAGCTTCACAATTGAAATAAGCAAACCATTCATATTTCATTGAGGACGCTTGAAAGGACGCTTAGTTTTACTGCTTAAAAGAACTGAAAACAATTACTATTATTTCCGTGACCATCAACAAAGAACTAACAAGGAATTATATAAATAACGTAGTAAAATTTTTAATTCCTTGATTTATTCCTTATTAACCTTAAGGGACAATTCTGCATCAATTCCTACAAAATCTGGATCCTGATGAGATTGTTACAGTCTGCATAAACTAAGCTTCCATCTTCTTCAAACACTTTTGGATTTTCTTACTTATTCTATTCAATTGACTTTATGAAAAATTTATTATATCAGTTGAGATAAAATATTAAATCTTCTGTAAGAAAAATTATCTAATCTTGCAAGACTTAGTGACAAGATCCAAGGTTAATAGATTTTAATAGATACATAATATTTTTTTTCTAAAAATTTGTATACTAATCCTCTTATTGATATTACAAACAAACAAAAATTTATTACTCATTATTACGTTATTATTATTTACCCTTTATTACGCATTTATACTTACTTGTATTGCGATAATCTCAAGAAAAAAATCAATAAATACAAATTACAAAATACAAGCTGATAAGTTAGACTAATAATTAAATAGATACAAGAATAACGTTTGGACACGAGTTTAGAAAATAAGAATTATTCTTGATTTATCTTGAAAATTCTTCTTGGAAGTCAATAATATATTTCATGAGTTGAATCACATTTTGGTTAGATGAATGAAGGTGAAAACGTTTAATTTGAAAGGATATTGTTTTTTAATGTTGACTGAGTAGCAATGTTACTTTTGCAGTGTTGAGCGCAGCTACAGAAGGTGCCTTCAAGAAGCTGAAAGTCGAGACGAGTCCTAGTCTGGTGACGTCAGCAAGCAGTCTGACGCCCCCCACGACGACGCCGGGGTCGAGTGCGAGTACCTGTCCTCCCACCCCCGCCCGACGTCGACACAGGACCACCTTCACACAAGAACAGCTCCAGGAGCTCGAAGCAGCCTTTGCCAAGTCCCACTATCCGGACATCTACTGCAGAGAGGAGCTCGCCAGAATTACCAAGCTCAACGAAGCTCGGATCCAGGTGAGAAAATCCGTTAATTCATTTATTCTTTCCTTTGAGTTTCATTTTGTTTCTCTAAAAGAAATTAACCATTCGATTAGAAAGTCCTCAGGTAGAACAAAAATAATTGTCAGCTTTTTTTTTCTTTCTTGCAGACTAAAGCCTTAATTTTGAAACAGTGAATAAACTTTTAACAACGTTTCTTATTGCTAGCTATAACAGCTAACCATCTTTTACTAACCCACGTACATAAAACTTCTAATTCTTTACAATAAAACACTGGAAAAAGTACAATGCCCGCAGTATCTTAATTTTCGTGTTTTTTGCCTTTTAAAAAATATATAATTTATTGCCTCAAGCTCTGAGTTCCGTAATGGATAAATTTAACTGTTCACCTATTTTGCAGGGTTTTTTTTTTTTTTTTTTGAGTTTTTGCAGATAGGTATAATCTTATGTTATCATGGAAGAAATCTGATATCTAAATGTTCTGCTATTTCAAGAATTTTTTCTTTGATTGCTTCATCTAATTCTACCTATCTTTGTCAATACACATTTGAATCAATTGAAAATATAAAATATCTCTGTCATTCCCCCTAATGGCACAATCTTTCTTTGAAGAGTGTCAGTTTTCCATCTGAGTTGTACTGGTTCATCTCAAATTATCTGGGAATATTTCTATTGATATAACTGCATGTTATACATTCTTCACTACCGTTTATCATTCGCTTTAAAATTGACCTTTTTCAATACGTTTGGTGCATCAACAGTACATTTTACACTCCATGTTTTTCTAATTTTCTTTAATTATTGTGTAATTCAAATATTGAACTGCTTAAAACTCGCGGTTTCATCGGATTGGTAATTGAAAATTAAACTTGGGGTCCTTCTCTAATTTCAAGGACTGAAGTATGATGATTGAAATCAGTTATTATAATCAACTGGAGTTGTTATAATAACTGAAAAGTTGATAACCTTCTAGCGAAAAACAGTCAAAATATAATTGGTAAACTAATTCTGATATTTATGTTAAGTAATCATCAACACCATAAACTCCATGTATTTTTATGATTACCAAAAACTTCCTTTCTTTAAAGGAAAAAAAAAATATATGATGAACATTTTCTTTTTCTCGACTCCACGTTAAAATCAACATCATACAAACATCTCTAAATAAAATTATGAATAACTTACATCAAAAGTAAAATTAAAGTATCAAATAACTATTATCATATGACATAAATCATATGCATGATAAACAAACTATTTTTTTGTAAAAATCACAATTATTTTTTCACCAACCTCATAAATAAGCCCTTTGACATTCTCTATAATGCAGTAAAGCAATGAAGAAAAATTATAACAGCACAATTTCCAAATATTAATTAATATAAAACATTCATTTACAAATATTATTTCTGAATTATAATACTATACATAATAATATAATTTCAAGATTCACGTGCTGGTTCATCAATTCCGATACAAACTATGCAGCTGCAGCGAGTTTCGAGTAATAAATCTAGTTTGAACATTGGTTTCAGCAGTTTATGATACAACAATCAATATGTTTCTCTTCTTTTCAACGTCTACCCTATCAACGAATATCTATTATCTCGGACTTCACAAATCTGCATCGCCTAGAACCTGGTATTTCAATAAAATTTTTCTTCAAAGAAAGCTGATTTGCATCTGCAACTCTTACGAAAACAATTAAAATTCTTCATCAAAATGTTTTCAAAGGTTAAAGTAATCTTTATTTCCTCTAAATTTTGATCATTATTGGTAGCCTACACAAAGGACTAAGTGATGGTCTTAAATTATCATCTCATATTGTTATAACTGAGATTTTGAAATGAAGATATGCTTTCCCTAATTTTAAGTCATTATGCGATAAAACCTGCACTACATTTTTACGTCTTATTAGTGTTACGTATTCTAGTCTTCCTTCTTCAACATCAATTTGTTTATCGAAAAAGTAGCGATACAACAAAAGAAGAGAATTAAAAGATCTATAAAATAATTACACTCACAAAAAATTAAGGAGCTAGGGTACGATTCCAAACAAAATGCGGACAAAAAAAAATCTACTGCGTCCAAAATCCGAAATTATTGGTACAAAATCCGAAAGAAAATTATTATCCCTTGTTGAGACTATCCTTTGACTTTGTATCAAGTATTAGAATCATGGATAGGTAGGAAATACAGCATTTATATTTGCTTTCCAGAAACTCTAAGTAATAATTCTTTTAACTTTTAGATCTGATAATCGACAAGCATTTCAAGGCTCTTGTAAATAATTAAATTAATTGGGTTTTTTTATTATTTCACATTAAAAGAAAGGAAGTTTACTCTAAAATAAACAATATTTATTGATGTCAGAAAAATCTTGCTCATTTAAGTCCTCTTTCGCACAAAAAATAACCAGTTTAAACTAAAGCAAATCAATAGTGATTTACAAAGAAACATACAAAAATGCTTCAAGATACATTTATTTAAAAAATTAATAATCGATCGAATTACAGATTGAGAAGAATTCGAATACCCTTACAATACAGTTTGTTTTTGAACTATTATGCCATCAGTTTTCGCAACATTTTAAGAGTTTTACTTGCTTATGACTGCTCAAGATTGGTGGAACGAATTGCATCTAGTTACGTCACTCGACAGCTCTAAAGAGAAAAAGCGTTCTGACAATTTTAATACTTTTAATCAGTAATCTTTGTTCGAAAAATTTAATTTTCTTTTTAAATAGGATTATTTTAATGAATAATCGCTTAGATTAGTAGAATATTATTTATTATTCATGCAAGTCATTTATTCAATTATTTAAGTCAATTATTTAAGCCAATAAGTCAAGCGTGCGAGTCAATTATTTATGATAATTCATATAATATGGTGCTGTAATAGTCAAAACATTATAATATCATGAATATTTCATTTTTATTTTGTAATAACAAAAATCTCATAACATTATAAATATTTCCTACCATTTAATGAAGTAATGAATAAGAACTTCAAATCTTAATGGCATGATATCTGGCGTTACTTTTACCTAGATTTTTTAAATCTATTTTTATTTTCTAGAAATGATTTAATTATTATGATTCTTATTTGTCTGCGTTTAGTGATCTAGAGTCCAGTATAGTTTAAGTCTAGATCAAATCATCTAAACTTAATTTTTTAGCAATTTAAATTCCCATCTTTAACACATTCAATCGAATCAGTTTAGCATAAAACAACCACATAGAGAACACAAGATCATAACAAGTCTTGAAGTACATGAATTTTTGAACTTGTTTGTTGCAGTTTTTAAACTAGATAACCCCCAAGATAGTTTCTTTTATAGAATCTAAATTAAAACCTAATTTATTGAGTACAGAAACATCTGTTGAAATTCTTTACCACTGACTTCTATTATTTTAAGATATTCTGGCGTATTTTCCACTTTAACTTACTTCAGGCACCTCGAATCGACCACATTTACCTCTGTCACCACTTTGACCAGACGAGCTGGCCAATCATTTTACCCTAAAAGGAACGATATCGGGCCAATCACACCCGGAACCCCAAGAACCCCTGTGCAGACGAAATCATATCGAAGTATAATTACATAACAGTGATTCAAAGATCAATGCTGCTGTCTCCTGCTACGGATATTGCCACGACTAATGGCTCGTTCTCCCGTCGGGAGGTGTCTAAAGTAAGCTCATTACCCGCGAGCACATAATGTCAGCTCGTTTAAAATCCTTCGTTTCCACACACACATTGTCGCACGTGTGTGGGCAAATAATTGAGCGGGGTCACCTCACTAATATAGTTTATTGAGTGAGGGAGGGCGTTGCGCAGAGCACACGTTGACACGCTTCACCACTTATTGCATTCGCGCCCGAAAAGCAGGGCACATAACGAAGAGATCGGAACTCTAATCTGATTTCTCGCCATTGCAGCGCACCGACAATGAGACTAAAGTAATTTTTAGGGGAACTTTATCAGACCCTTGTCCTCCTTTCCCTCTCCCTTTTCCTTTTAGCCAGGGAACCTTCCAAATCAAATCCGTTAAGTTTCGCCGAGGATATATCTCTGTCTTTTCTCTGTGTGTGTCTCCCTTCGCCATTACTGGTTCCACTGATTGCAGGCGTACTTGGAAAGAGAGAGTGAGAGAGGAAATGGTGGTGCAAAAGGGACTTGGAGGAAAAGGCAACGGTGGTGGTGGAACTCCGGCTTTTTCGGGCGTGCGATGAAACGTCTTCAAGTCCATTACGTTCCCGGTGCCCGAGAGAAAATCGAATTTGCAGCCTGCAGTGAGTTGTCGCTGCGGCAGCTACGGCGCAGGGATGCCAATCTTCATTAAGGGTGCTGGAGCAAGAGCGGGGAGCGCCTTCCCGCCTTAATGCGGCTCTTTCCTTTCAACCCTCGCAGCAGCCTCGCGCTGCTGTAAGTGGCTGATGGGGGATAGGGCGGGAAGGCCCTCTTTTCCTTCAGAAACAGCAGGGAGGGGTGGATGCTCTGGCGAAGAGAGTAGGAACAAGAAAAACAAGCGGCCTTCATTTGGTATGACAAGAGCGTACGCGGAAAGCCAGGCGAGCGGCAGTAATGGATTCTGCATATGAAACGGGCATTCCCTGCACCCCCGCCTTGCCTTCTGCACGCAGCTGTCTGTTGGGCTTCCCTCCACACACCCCAATAAAATCGGGTTATACGAATGCGAGAGGCGGCGGAAGATAAGGAAAGGTACAGAAAAGAACGAAGGAAAGAGAGAGAGAGAGAAAAAACGGTACCAAAGTTTCGAAGTAAGCGCTGCGAATTATGTAAGTGAGCTACGGATCAAGTAGAAGTAACACACGCACAGCTGAGGCTCTACTGTATCTTCGGCAAGGCTCTAAGCCGCCATCAAAAGGATTCGAGTTTTTACCCTTTCTCACCTTAAAGGGGCGCAGGAAAAGGAATAAGAACAAAGCAGCAATAGCAACAACAACAAAAAAATTACAGAGGAGTGTAAAATAAAAGGGCATCAACAATGGGATTGCACTGGCAACAAAAACCTCTTTGCACCATAGGAGGAATTTGTTTCCCACGTAAACAAGCATTCTTTTGCATATGCCTCAGGAATGAAGGAAACTCGTGCAACGGCGATAGAAGAGGGAATAAATCTTTCGAAGAAGGGGGGAAAAAACTGCGTTCTATATGCAAATTTTAAAGTTAGGATTCAAAACTTAGAGGGCAAGAAAGGAAGTAAGGACGATGCAGCATCTTTATCAATTATGCATAAGGCGAAGCAACGTGCCCCGTTGGGCTTTAAGGATTCTCGTATGCAAAAGTAAATTCTTTTTTCTTTCTTTTTCTTTTTTTATCAAGCGGAAACATTTCTGATGTTCAGTCTCAGCAGATAAGACGTTGTTTGCCACAGGTTTTCCGCATCGAATACCCAACACAATAAAGACTTTACTTCGTAGTGGTAAATGGCTTTTAATGCTGAAGACCGTTTTTGGTTTACCGGAAATCCGTCTAGTTTTCAAGCAATCTTGCGCATAAATAACTTTTCTGTAACTTGTTTTGCTACAAAAACACATACATATTTCCCTAAAGTGGAACAATTTCCCTATGCATTTTCTGCGTTCTGTCGATAGACTAGTAAAAGAAAGTAATCTTGTGAAGCGGAAATTTTTACTAGTTTTTCCTTTTTTGAAGTTGGCAAATGCGATGCATTGTCCATAAAATCAGTTTTATTGTTTACGTCATACTTTGACTTAGTTTTCTTTCCAAAGCTTCCATTTTTTTCTCTAAACAGATTCTCTATCTGGTAAAAAAAGATAAGTTCTGTTCAGCTTGTTCTATGAATAAGTTTCTTTTTTTATGCGCATTTCAGGCCGAGGTTAAATTTAAATGTTTTATTTAAAATTAAAACTTTATTTATGGCTAAAGACATATTTAAAACCATTTCATCCATTGCATTCTCAATTTAGAGTTAGCTTTATGTATTATCATTCAAAATTAACAAAATCTATAAACTTGTGCATAATTACATATATAATTTAATTTCATAATTGCGATCTCTATTATTATTTTTGTCAAATATAACAATTGGTGCTTATTGTCAACTATTCGACAGAAATTATTCATCTTTTCATAAAACTCTCAACTATAAAACCTTTATTATTATATATTTATTTATCTTGTATAGTATATAAAGAGAGAAAGAGAGAGAACAATTTTCAATTTAAAACAGAATAATTATTGAGGAAAAACATTTAAAAGTAATATTATTAAAGTTTTCATTAAAAATTTAGAACAAACTTATGCACGTTGTGAGGACAAAAAAGACAATAAAGCTTACCAATTTCCTTTTCCATACTTTAATTTATAAATGCTAAAAAAGTGTTTATGTAAAATTTATAAAGTAATAAAGGTAAAAAAAAAAATTGTGTAATGTGAAACAGTAATGATTTAGGCTAATTTTAAATGCTGAAATATATAAATCCACCTCTAAATTAATATATATATATATATATACATATATATATATATATATATATATATATATATATACAGGAAGTCAAAACAATTATCTTCAATATACATATCACTAGCCTCTTTTCGCCTGAAATTAGAGCTTTCCTGACTATAAAGCTATTACTATGCATTTATTTAAAAGTTGATATTACTGGATAGGTGTGAAAATTTAGATAATTTCATTGCACGTGCGAATTAAAAATTGCATATGTTTCGAAATAAAAAAATTGAAAATCCTAATTTGGTGTTAAAAATCAAAGACAGCACTTCTTTTTATATTTTGATTTAAACCTGAGTGAAGGATGCAACTGAATTTTTGATGTAACAAAGAAATTAATTTGAATTACCACATAACTATGAAATCATTTTTACAGATTCTATGACAATTTAAATTTTAAGAAAATTATTAAAATTAGAGAAAAAAGGCATGAAAATGAATTTGGCAATAATAAAGAAATATAAAAAGTCTTCAGGATAGTATAAAAGTCATTTTAATCGGATAATTGTTTTGGACAATGTAGCAGAACATTTTTATTAAATTAAAAGTTGACATTTAGCTTCCTGTCTTGAAGGTCATTTGTGCCAAATTTCTTCAAAATCGGATAAAAACTGTAGAATTAAATAAAAAGAAACACACAAACAAGCATTCATTTTTATTTTAGCAGGTATTCTTTGTTGGAAATATTTAGAATCTATTTATAATAACTTAATATTTAGTTATTTAATTATTTAATAATTAATTAATTAGCTTTTTATTTTATTAATTCATCGAATTTATTATTTACACACATATTTCAAACATTGATTCGTTTCGTATTTCATTTGATTTCGTATTTCATTTGATTTCGTATTTCATTTCGTATATTTTATTCATTTTAGAGTTACCTCTTAATATCATTTCTTTAAACTATAAAAATCAGATATGTGAATTAAACTTACTTTAGTTATAAATATATTATATTCAATTTCATTTTTTATATATATTTTCAGTTTGAAATTATACTTTTGTTTTACAAAAATGAGTACATTCTTAACACCTCTATGTTTATATTATTAAACTACAAAGAGATTATTTAGATTCATTTAATTTATTTTTAAATGAATCTACGTCATCTCTTTGTCATTAAACCCGATTCATATTAAAATGATAAAAGTTACGAGTGTATTACTAAATGTATTTTGAAATCGATTCCACCTCTTTCATAAGAGTAAAAAATGTTCGATTATTAGTATTTAAACATAGTTTGTTTGTTAACTTTCCTTATGCTGATCTTTTAAACGATTTATTGAGGCCACTAAAGAAAATCAAAATGTTCTAAGTTATCAAATGTAAAATGTATTTAATTGAATTTTGGAGAAAAGATAATTAATAAAATAGCTAATTGGATATAAAAGATGAAAATAATCTGTGAAATACAAACGCTAACTACTTAAAATTAGATATTTGTTGGAAACTTCATTCTGTTTCTAATATAATAATCTAATATTCTTCATTCTAAATATAAATTCACCATTTCTTAATTTTTATATCGCATTTAATTAACAGAATCCATATGTAAAGAACAATTTTCATTAAAAGTCATTAAACTGTAGAAAATTTGAATTATTAATTCTGACTCTCAAAGATTTTTACCTTCTTATATACAAAGGAAAGCTATTGCAATCATCAAAATGTTTGAACTTTAGATTTTGACGAATCTCCACGTTGCAGAACTTACTAAGTCCAAAAAACACATTTTTGGAACTGTGCCAGGCTCTCTGTTCGTCTATCTGTCTATGAACACGATAACTCGAAAACACTTTGAGCTAGACGAATGAAATTTAATTTATGGTCTCTATTCCAAATTTGTAAATTGGTATCAAATTTTGAATGAAACATATTCAGAAAAAATCGATCTGTCCGGCTGTTCTAATGGAAGCTAAGATGATAAATACAAAACTATGAAATCTAGATATATAAAATTTGGTACACAGATTTAATATCAAAAGTGTATTTATATTTCAAATTCGGTACCAAATCCATCGAGGTACCAAAATCTGATCTTACAAACTTGTCAACGTGATAAATAACTCAAACACAAAATGCTTAAAATATATGAAACTTCGTATATGATTTTGTGATTACAGTTGTAGCTCTGTGCCAAATTTTAATTTTAATTGGAAGGAAAAAATGCTGCTCAAAATATACATACGGTTTTTCGGTACACTCCAGTAACTAATATCCAAAATTTTTATCTCTAATAGTCTCTTTTTTATCGTTCGTCAATGGTATATGTTTAATAATTTTCTGGCACAATTAATAGAGAATATATGAAAACGTTTTGGGGAGAACACTACGGTTTGTTTATTTGTACAATTTATTAAATATTGCCAACGATTATGGGCATTCATAAATGTTTCATATAAAGAAATTATATTGAACTTTTTAATAAAATGTTCTGGATATTATACATTATCTACAACTGGGATTAGTGAAATGTAATACATAATTTTGCTTAGCAACTTCTATTTGTTAAATTTCATTTACTCACTTCATGCTGATCTACAGCTTTGCTTAACAACATCTTTTCACTTTTGTACTTATAATTTTGTACTTAAATTTCAAATATATTTTTCTCAATTGTCTTATATTTACAGGATTTTTTAAATATTTATATAAAATATTATTTAATATTATTTTTTAAATATGTATATTAAAATATTTATATTAAACATTTTTATTTTTATTCGATTACATTATTTATTTTATTTTATTAATAAATACCTATGAGTCAAATAAAACATATAAACTAAATGCCAACTTTACAAAGAAACTAAAAAAGCAGGATGTAGTTAACCGTATACCAAAGATTATAAATACTGTAATTAATTTATTTTAACAGAATATTATATTGTTTATAGTAATATGAAACTAAGCAATAAAGAGCATTGTCCTTCTTGTTTCTGCAGTCTGTATTTGTAGTACGAAAAAGTATTGATTTTATCTAGTTACAATTTTTGTTTTGGCAATTTTTTATAAATGAAACTTTGCCGTTAACTTCTTTTTTTTTATAAGAAATATATTTAACGACACTCCAACTTTTGAAATATAAGGCAATCTGTTTAATGCGCTTTTTAAAGATTTCAGTGCAAGAGAAATATCGCCTGAGGTAGTCAACAATTTTAGAAACAATAACTCTCACTTTTACCAATCGACTTTCAATTCGTTTGAAGCCATCTAATCTCTTTTTTTTTTGTCAAGTTTTTTTCTTTGAGCATATCAGAACCCATTTCTAAAGGTTTTCGAATCCATCTCATTCGTTCTGCTAAAAGGCCATTTCGTCCCAACAGGATCCAATATCCAACTCGCTGCTTCTATTCTTTTTTGAAGCAGAAAGAGTGATTGCTTGATCCTTTTAGAGCGAACATTAAATGTCTGCTTTGGTAGATAATGCAACTTAAGGAGACTGGATTTTATTTCATCTTTTATTGAGGAAAAAGTTTTCTTCTTCTAAGAGAAAAGAAAAATTGCCACGAGCTTTCTTTTGAACGATTTGTTTTCGAATTTTGATAGAATATTAATCTTAATCGGAGTTAAGGATGTATTATAATCATAGACTGATTTCATATAATTTTTTTTTCTTAATCTGTTTTTAAAAACTAAAAATACACTTGTATGGATTTTATGAAATGGTTTTGCATATTTAAATGACAAAAATATATTGTAAACAGTAAATATATGTCCTATTTATGAATGAATTATATTTGAATCAGCATTTGCTATAACTTAAAAAAATACTCTTTTCTTTAAAATGTGTTCTTAATAAATTTTTAGCATTAAAAAGGAGTTTTTTAGTATTTTAAAAAATTTTATCATTTTCCTTTTTGAAATGCTATTAAAAATTTACCCATAATAAGTATGAATTTTAATTCAAAATGGATAGAAAATCATTTTCCAAATAACCGTAGCTTTTATTATTAATTTTTTTTTAATTCTAACTAATACAACTTAAATAGAATTATGATATTTAAATACCATCGGCTAGAAATAAACATTTTTTTAAAAATTATAAAATTCTAATTTACAGGATAGAAATTATAGAAATTTCATGAATATAGAGACGAGTATTTTGTAATTTTTTTTTAATTTATAAATATTTTCAATTATTTATTACATTTTATAAATTTTTTGAAATATTAATATAAATAAAAATTCATGTGGCTATGTAGGTATATATTTCCACCGAAAAAGCAGAGTTGAATTCAATCAAACTTAACACACTTATTATTTAAGGCAATAGATTTGGGTATTTTTAGTACTTAAAACTGCTTATATTTGAAATAATTGTTTAGTGCTTCTTTTATTCTACTTAAAAAAGGAGTATATTATAATTATGTATGAATAGTGCCCTATTATTTTTTTTCGAAAGTGATGTTTCATTATCAACTGTTCAGAAAAAATATTTCGTTTACCGTAAAAAGCTAGTTATCATCATTTCTATAGAGCAAAGAAAAGAAAAGTTTTATTTGAAATATAGGTCCAAAGTTTCTTATAAATACTGTGAAGTTACATAATATATTTGCTTTAACAGTATATAAAGGAAAAATTATCTATTTAAAACTTGAAAAGGCAGACAAAAGTAAACGGAAGGCAATAAACAAAATTTTTTGAATCACGTGACAAAGAATAGTTTATGAAAAAAATATGCGAGTTATCATTAAATCATTTTGAAAAAAAAAGTAATTATTACTGCTAATATGTAAAGAAAGCCTTTATCTTAGGATAAAATTATATATGATGATGCTGGGTTTTTTTTTGTTTGTTTGTTTGTTTTTTTCTTCTAGAAATGATACATAAAAGCATTTTTGAGCTTGAGATTCATTGGATGGAAGAAATTAGCTTCGAAAAAGAAGTTAATTTCATTCGTTAATTAATCTTATTAATTAATATTTAATATGTAAATCAGGGCACATTTATACGATTTGAAACAAGAAATTAAGACATCTAGCAATATGTTTGCCAAATTTCTCATTGAAATTCTAAGACAATTTGCACCGAACAT
The DNA here is from genome assembly GCA_026543865.1 of Argiope aurantia. Taxonomy (NCBI): domain Eukaryota; kingdom Metazoa; phylum Arthropoda; class Arachnida; order Araneae; family Araneidae; genus Argiope; species Argiope aurantia. The sequence goes on along the minus strand of JAPMOR010090782.1, from coordinate 382,505 downwards.
CTCGAATAGTTTTTTTTAACATCAAGTATAAATAATAATAAAATGATAATTAATTTAATCATGGTATGTGTTAATATGTATGCACTAATATGTAGTATGCAGTTTGCTCTAATTAATAATTTCCGTTATTTCTAAAGTTATTAAAAATAGCATTTCTAATTAAAAGTAATAATATAGCTAACCATTAACATTTAAAAATTGATGGATTTAAGGATAAGCGTTCTTACACTAACCGTAAAATAAAACTTTCATGAAAGAGGTGGACAGTTTTAAAATACAGATTCACAAATTTGAGGCATATTTTAATTAGGGCTATTTCGAAATCGTTACTTCGTTTCAAAAAAAATAATACCAGTAATGAAATTAATTAGCTAAATTATATTCTTGTTCAAATCTATACATGAATAAAATTTTATTAAACTTCTAAAAGAATACAAAACTAGCAATACCTTTTAACTAAATCATCAGTCATTTAAAATTTGTTAAAATAAAGCACTTGTTTTGAATTGAACCATGAATAATAATATGCATTTTCAATTTCCACTCTCTTACCAAATCTGTCATTTCCTCATTGGATTCTCAGATTTCATAAGTATATTGCCGGCACATGTAAAATGCTAAAAGCTAATTAAGAAATCATTAGTGAACAATGAAAATTTAGGAAAAAAGAATAAACATAATTCTTTTTCAATACTATAAAATTCATTTTGTTATAAAAATGGTATAAAAAATCAGATCTATTATTCGTAAAGTAATAAAATATTTATGCTGGAGGAATAAAATCAAATTTTATCAAATTTAGATTATTTTTTTAAAAAAATGACACTGATTATTAAATATATTATTGTCTATCAGATTTAAATGTATCGCATGAAATGATTCAGTACCATGAGAGTGATGTATACTCAATGAGATCATTTTTACAGCAAAACTCATTAAACGAATAATGTACATAATCTTGCTATTCCATACATAATTTTAAAAAACTCTTCAATTTTATTACATTTTACTAGTTTTCCCAATGATTTAACACATACGGCAATATATATTTTTTATTAATGGCAGTTTATTATAAATAATTTATTAGTATTATTTTTAGCGATATAATAAACATATTTAATTAAATTTGTCTGTTTAAGTAAAATATATGATTGTAATTATTTGTTTAAAATTAAAGCTATTTAATAAAGTAAAGGAAACAAATTTTATCTCATTAGACTGCTTTTACAGCTAATTTTGTGCAATTGGTAAAATATAAATTATAAATTTTGATAATTTAAATTTTCATCTCCTGTTGTAAATAAAATACATTTTGTGTAAAATTAGACAAAAAATAATGTCATTAATTCAATTTTATTTACTAAATAGATCAATCCAGAGGACGTTAGAGTCATATTTATCAAGTGACTGTATCATATAGTAACTCATTTCAATTGATATCACCTGACCTCTACTTGGATAAGACGTACGATGAATTCCAGAATTTCTCGCATTTAACTTATATCATGTGAACATGCATTGATTCCCCTTATTTACATAAGAATATTTAAGCGGTGATAAGATCATTAAAACCATAAGGATGAAACATTACATATACAATAATTTTTATTGCATTAGATCAAAAATCGCAACGTTTTGATAAAAATGCATATTTTTAACTAAATCTGGGTTTTCTTAGAATACCACTTCTAAAACTTTGAACTTGTTTTGGATATACTATACTTACAGCGTTAAAATTTGAAAGGATATTAGATGATTATAATTTTATGCATTAAATTTTGAATGAACTCATAAAATTAAAAATAATTCATCTCTTCTTTTTTTCAAAAAAAAAAAATCTTAGGTTTATTGCATGAAATTTCGATGAAATTCAAAAACCTTCTGATATGCAAAATTTCAGTCCACGTTTCAGTATTTCATTTCATACAATATAAGTGTAGTGTGTCGTTTGCTAGCATGAGGACAAATCGCGATATATTTTCATTTAAAAAAATACGAATATTACCACAATCCAATAATACTTAGAATTGGCTGTATAGCTATGTACATAAAATGTTTGAATTCTCTAAATGTATTTTAAACAACATATAAAATGCAAACTATCGCTATAAATACATGCATTTTAATATTTTGGATATGTTTCAAGTTCTTCAATAAACTTGGAATTAAAAACATAGAATTTTCAGTGCATAAATTGCAATCTCTTACAGCACTTTTACACAAAATAATGCCTCCCGAGACCTTCGTTTATTTCTTGTAATTACTCACATTTATAAAGTAACATTCTTGTTACAAACTAGCAAAGTAATAAATGCATATTAAAATTATATATTCTTATTTTTCGAGTGAGCCTTGAAATTTGCCCAAATATAACAAAATATTTTTAGCAAAAAACTTCGAGATATTTTCGAAGACATTAACTTTTAAAATAGATTAGATAAATCGATTGGAAAGTTTCTGAAAGAAAGTATGTCTCAAATAGAATGGTTTTTAAAAGGCGAATTATTAAATCTATTCCAATGCGAAGTCAATTAAATTTTATTTATTTATTTTATACAACAAATGTATGGGGATTTTAGCAAATGGTTTCTTTAGTTAGATGGATATGCCACGAATATTTTTATATCTAATAATAATGTCGATAAATGAATTTCTAAAACATTAAAATAACTTTAAAGAAAGGAAGAAAACAGAACGAATTGAGCATGGTTAAAGGAACTTTGAGCTTACTTTCATCTTAAAATCAAACATGGATCATTGATCCCGATCTAATAAATCGAACGAGATTAGCCACAGTCTTTAAAATCTTGAACAGGAATAGATATTTACGTATACATCTTGCAGTTTTCTTCTTTTTTCGATTAATTTTTGAATGATTTAATAATTGATATTAAAAGTATTTTTTAAGTAAAGAGGGGAAAAAAGATTTATTAAATAAATTGTATGAAACAATAAATATTTTTAATGATTGATTTTAGTTAAAATGAGTTTTAAAATAAAACGCAGATTTATTTTTCCTACGTTTATTTAATTTGCAAAACTTTTTTGAACAATTATAATGTACTGCAGAACAGAATATAATTAACCATATGACGTATCACATTAGTTTCATAATTAGTCTCTTACCTAATTATAACTGCATTAGGTTTTTAAATAATATGTATTAAAAATTTAATCTTATTCCAGGTATGGTTCCAGAACCGACGAGCCAAGTACCGGAAGCAGGAAAAACAGTTACAGAAGGCACTCGCAGCGCCCTCTGTGCTCCCAACCTGCAACGGCGCCATGATGCGCAACATCTACCCGACGGCCACGGTGGCTTCGAGGGGCTATCAGTACCCACCTCCAAATGCCATGAACAGTATGGGCGGGAGGTACCAACCTATGGCCTCCAGCTACCCACCCATGGCAGCTCAGCCCTTCTCCATGGGCCATGCCAACCCTAACATGGCTGCGGCCATGAGGCAAGACGCAGATGAAGACTGGTACAACAAGAGCTTTCCTGCCCTCAGAATGAACACGACGCCGCATCCAAACCTCTCTGCGGCGCCTATGCTGCAGTACCAGACGTAATAGCATTGTGCAGTTTTGCACAGAAACATAAAAGAAAGTGATCGGGTGTTTTTTTTATGGCGTTCGGCAAGACCTCCTCAGCGAACCTTAGTTTGAAACGTCAAGGTGCTGGAGTTTCTTATCTATTTTACCCATGAAACAAGTATTTTTTATAACACGCTCATTGCCATTCGTTGGAAGAAACGGAACGTTATATTCACGGCAAATGAATAAAGAAAATATTAAGTTATGAATCTCAAAGATATGAATATGTTAAGTTCATATTCGTTAACAAAGTTCCTGATGAATGGACTGGATTAACAGCACCTACTTTGTGTTCAGATGCGATGAATATTCTTGAAAGTCATTATACTCATCACATAAAAATAGAAGAAATGTAATTAGTCATTAAATAGTACAAGGGGAAAATGATATAAAAATCAAACAAAATCAGGAGAAATATTTGTAGGCATCAAGTAAAATCAGGGGAAGTGCATATAAAAGCAATAAATAAATAAATAAAAGCGCCATAAGCAAAAAAAAAAAAAAAAAAAAAAAAAAAACAGAAAAATGATTATTAAAAATAGTTGCTCGCCAATAAAAACAAACAAAAATAAACTAAGTTTTTCTTAAATATCAGCTTTTTTCCAATTTCTAAATGTTATATTTCATATTTTTAAAACAATACAATATACATTTATATACATTTAATGTACATTATTTAAAACATTATTAGATATTTAAGACATTATTAGATATTATTTAAGACATTATTAGATATTATTTAAGACATTAATATACATTTCATATATTCTTTTCGTCCTTCTAAATAAAGTCTATAAATAGCTCGAAATATCTTCAAATTTACTTTAAAGGAAAATATATTTTTTCCACGAGCAAGTATATCCATATCATTTTGTCTGCAGCATTTATCCGTATGCTGATATATATTTTTTGCAAAACATTATACATAAATTTATTTACTTATAATTTGTTAGCAATAATATTTGTTAATTTATTACTTAAATAAGTAAATAAATGAAAACTAAAGTAATATGATGATATACATTATTTTTCATTTGTTTGGCATGCACGTTATACACTACGATATAATTAAATATTTTTGCATTAAATATATTCTTGTTTTCGATTAAATTCTGCTAAAAATATATATATATTTTTTTTTATCATCATAAGGTCTTTTTTAGGAACATACATGCTTATCATTTGATAAAAGCGCCTGTATTTTCCTTTTTCATGAAAATTTCAACAATCATTTTTCTGAAATTTTCCAGTTTTACTCTTTGAAAAATATTTTTTTCTTGACATTTTAAATTTGATATGCTAAAATTTTAAAATTTTTCTTGGAAATAAAATTATTTACTTTCATATATTATTTTATCAAAACAATTAATTTTACTTCACAGGCACGTATAACAAAACGTGAAAACTTTCAATAATGTGAAAAAATTCAAAGCTAAACAAATTTCAGATGTTCATCATTCTTCATTTCCTACTCTCCCATAATTACTATAAACCTCGTAATTTTAAAATAATACATTATGGACTAGATGCGATATCAGTATGATGATGATATAGTTTCTTCTATGGCTCTGAACGTGTTAATACAAAACTATCAAATATCTACTAAAATAAACTTTCGTGCCAGAGCTTATCTTGTACAAAAGAAAAACGGACACAAGCTCTCTTTAGTGCACTGATGTAACTAACTCATTGAACTGCTGTGTGTGAAGGACTTCTCTAATGAACTTTTCTGCTGAAGGCTTCAACATCAACTATCAACTTTTAGATACTGTTGATAAGTGTAACTTATTCACACTACTAATCTCCATTCTGAACTGAAATCGTCTTGAAATATTTCATATTTTAAAGGAAACTCTCTGGATTCTGCACAAGAAAGACTGAACTAGAATCACGAGATTGGAAGTTGCTCTTTTTTCTTTTTTTTTTTTTATCCTCGAAAAATCCCCAACGATTTTGAGCATCGATTAGTTTTCAGTGTATAAAATGCATTTCCTTCAATTTCAAAATAGTTTTGTATCTGTCGTTCTATTCTTTGGAAAACGAACACTTCACTGTAGCGGGTCTAGTCATTTCATAATCTTTTTACATCATACAGATTATTTCTCAGTGTCTAGAATCCAACTTTGGAGAAAAATAATTCGACTAATATTAATATCTTCTGTATTTCATGATATTTTGAGATAAAATCAACGCAAAATTTTATGTTACAAAATGTATTTATTTGCAAGTTAATTCTTCCTTATTATTTGATTTCTAGTAATTGTTTAAACCTTAGAAAAAAATGATCAAAATAATATTTTTATTCAGGTTTCTCTAATTTTTGCTATTTAATTTACCTTAAATTTTTTAAAAAAGTATTTAAAGTCTTTTAATTTAAATTTCCATGTCAAATTTGAGTAAAGAATGATCATTTTCTGTAATTATTTCGAATTAAATATAAATTAAATTTGTATTCTAGCTCAGTCCTAAGCTATTTTGAATGCATTAGTTTTTAATAAACAGTTATTTGAAAAAAAAAGACAAGAAATTGGTATTGCATAATTTTTTAACATTCTTCATGCATCTACAAACATGCATGAGGAATGTTCCTGACTATTGATAGTTTATGTTGTTTTTTCCAAATTGAAAAAAGTATAGGCATGTTGATTTATAATTGCATATCGAAATAAAACTAAGTTAGACCAGACAAAAAAAATTAATATTGAAAATTATAAGCAAATTTTGTCATTAGTACTTTTAAGGTGTTTTTTTTTTGTGTGTATTTTTAACAAAAGAAAATAATCAAAAATCTGAGGAGCTGATGTTTAAAAAATTCAGTATAAGTGATAAATAAGCATAAAATTCAAATCTAATTTATTTACCACGTTTAAAAATACTTTACTGTGGTATCGGTCTAAATAACAGTTATCTCTAATATGCTTATTTAGAAAATTATAACTGTTTGCTATAAGTTTTATGAAGTACAGATTTTAACTAGTAATTTTTATTTGTAGTTTTATAATGAAATACAGATGATAATAAAAGCCAAACTTTTAAAGAAAACTTGCTATAAGATTTAAATATTATAAAAAGGCAGCACACCTTTTTTAGATAATATATTCCCTGCATTATTATAGTCCCGTTATTTGATTTTAAAGGGTAATAATGAGAAACGGAATTTAATATAATTTAAATGATGATGTGAGTTACAATTTAAATAAATTTTATATTGTTTATGTCAATAGTGTTTCTTTCAATCTGTATTTTTTTCAAGTGAAATTAGAAACATTCAATAGTATCAAATTCATTGACATAAATGTCGTAAGCCCCAACAAAATACGTCCAGATATTTCTATTGAAAATGTCAACATTTAAAGGGATTTTTCCTTTTAAATAATTTCAGTTTATTTACATTATAGATGTCAAGTTTCTTTAAAATTCATTTATATACTAGAAATTTACTTCATTTGTGTGTGTTTTTTTGTCAATAATATGATTAATAATCTAAATATTTTTAAAAGAATCCAATAAATTTTAATGATTAATGCATAATTAAAATTAATATTTTAAGAGGACAGAATTGAAGCGTTAAATCATTTTCTCTATGCTATTTTGAGTTACTTTCTCACGCAAAGTCTTTATAAATTATTCAAAATTAACTGTCTTGTACGGTATAAAATTTAGTAATTAAAAAAAGAAAAAGTTTTTTTGTTTTTTTTTTTAAATTTTGCAACAATTAATTTTAAATTCCTTTATTTTTATTAATATTCTATAAATATGTTTTCTTTAATACATCAGTGTGTTTTAAATTTCTGGATTTATAAATTTTTGAAAGAGGATGAAAAGATTCCATTTCATTATGCTTTGCATTATTTATAATTAACAATACTCAGTATTTCTTTTTAGAAATCCACAGAATGATATAATTTTAAATCCTAAGTCTTCAAAAGTCTAATGATATTGTTTTCATTACAGTATTGATTCTAGAGCAATTTGTTTTGAAATCTTGTCATAAAAATTTTAAATACGAAGGCACTGCTAATAGCTTATTATGAATTTATTATTCGTCTCTTTATTTCTAGATGGCTGATAAATTAATTAAAAGAAAGAACCGTATATAACGTAAGATATTTTAGAGTTATTTATTATGTTATGCGAAAATTATTTTAAAAAACGCACAAATTTCATCCTACATTGGAATTAAAAATAATAACCAAATAATCTAATGGTTGAAAAGTAATGGTAAACATTCAGTGAAATAACATTCCATATAAGATTTCTTGTTATACTTTCTTAGTGAAAAAAAATGGCAAGAAACATCTTTGAAGTCATGATGTTTAATATATCAGTTATAAAAAAACACATATAAATCACATTTAATTAGTAATTGAAAAAATAATTATCTGACTTCGTGCAAGAATATAGCTTGCAAGATTCATTGATATGTGATTTTAAGTTTTGTGATGTTTGTTATTTTTATTTATTACTCACAACCAAAACGCATTTTTTAAGTGACTGTTCATTTAAAGAAATGCTTCCTGGACTGTTTCAATGTTTTTAAGTTTCAGTATCATTAACCTGATGTATTTTCAAATGTGTCTAGTCAATAAAATATGTAACTCTTAGCTTTGTTTTATTTATTGATTCAATGCATATGATGTTATTTGCTTAAAACATGTAGTTTACTTAAACAAAATGGGATACAGGTATACGACAAAATAATAGAGACGCCCATTTCGTATTGCGTCGTATCACGATCAACAGATCCTCCACTTATCGTAACAGAATACCAACTAGTGGTGGTAACTGGAAAGATATTAACATTCGTCAATCTGTATGAAAAAATTCTGCAACCAGTAAAGCGGCATTATGTCCGATGTGAAAAGGCATGATCACTGGAAGTGTGTTTCGCTGGAGCATCCTTATTTAGAACAGTAAACCTTGTTGATATTTCAAGGACTATTGCATCAAGGATTATGACAGTCCTCCCAAATTCGGGAAAGTGTCTTTTGCAAAGCGAACATTGGACGAAAATCTAAGTTGGCTGAACGAAATACGTGAGTTTTAAAACATTCAAAAAGACATAAGAGTGCACTGCCTTCAATAACCCTCGATATGAACATCCATCCTCAGTATCCCGTATCGGCCAAAACTACTCAACAGAAGTTGCGTATAGAGATCACTGCTGAAATAGTGGTCATCCCAAAGCTGTTAATATCACCACGGAATGCTACGAAATAACAATAATGGCTCCGAGACTGTCAAAACTCGGAGATCAAACGAATCATAATTTGCATTATTTCAATACACTGTAGTGTGTTAGTTTGGAGAATACTAGCATAAGCATTTAATATTGACTGTCTTGTTACTATAATTAAAAAGGAATGGGGTTATGACGCAATGAGAAATGATATACTGGAGTGGTTTAGGGACACATGCCCTGAGTAAAAATATCACAGCGAAGCATTAAAACATATTCTTATATATCAATTCCACCCTATTCTCTACTCCAAATGATAACTGCCCTCTACACACAACTCACTACGTTCAAACATGCTTAGACGAACATAATGATAATGTGATAAATAACTTAGAGTCCTTTGATTTACCCTTAACCCTAGCGGTATTAACCCTTGATTTTAATAACATTGATATTTTCTGAGATATATTAGGGAGTAAAGCCTGCTTTTAGTTTTCTCTTCCCTGCACATTACCTGAACTCGGAACAACTCTGAATGAGGAATGTGCACGACCTTTATTTGTGCAATCCACATCGAATGCAAGGTGTAATTGGAGCAAATTGGGGCTAACTAAATGTCCTCTCAATTAATCAAATTAGAGGAGGCAAAATTATTAATTAAAACTATTTCGTATTCATTATTTTTCTCAGGCATTCCTATTACTTCGTCTTATATCTGCACTTTTCCTTTCTTTTTTTATTTTTTTTTAATTTTGAATTCTTTTCTGTGTTTTTGATTATTATATGAAGCATTTACAAGTATTCGTACTCGATACCATATTTACCAAATATACTATAGGCAAAGGTAAAAATGAAACCGAGGAGGAAGTTAATACATCATTTACCGCAGTTAAATAGAACTTAATATACTTCTAATGTACTTAAAAGTAAATGATAGATTTAAGTAAAATTTATATTTAAGAACAAATAAGAAATCTATATTAAAAACCCGCTTTTCATAGAACAAATATATCTATCATCTTGAGATGATAAGATTACAAGAAGATCTGTCTCCTGGTAACAGTAAAATTTTAACACTCATGTACATCAAATTCTGTAAGTATTAGTAAGCAAAACTTTTATATTACAAATTAGCCGCCTTTGACGACCAGCTAGATCACCAGAATTAATACTGGCTGTATTTTCAATATTTTATGTAACTTGATTTCTTAGTAGTTTCTTCAGCAAAATATTTTTTTATCTACACATTTTGATTGTTCACGTAACTTATTATTATATGCCTTTCTGCTCGTTGCATTATATATTTTTCTACTTTTTTGTCAAACCACTTAAACTTTAAGCTTTAAACTGAAACGGAAGAGATTAAACTTCAATTAAAACAAAAATCCTTTTGCTGAATCCAAACATTTTTTTTTAAATGTAGATACAAAAAAAATTTGCAACACTAAAGTCATATGTATTACAAACTATTTCTTATAATTTGTACAATATCAATAGTAATCATTCAATAAAAATTTCTCTGATTAATCCTAAAATTCAGTTTCTAATTTTGAATTCAAAAGAAATTTATGGCGCAAATAATAATACTTTATTTTATTTCAATTAATAAATTTTCTTTTGAAAAACGATGAAATCTAAATTAGATACAGTCCTTAAGGAATCATATTCAGCGACACTCCAACTTTAAAATAAAATAAAAATAAAAAGTTTCTAATTTCTGCGATTAAACATGATCGAGTCATAAAATGTTGAATATCACTATTTGAGAACAATTAACAATTTTATAACTTTAGGTTAATTAATGCGGGGAAAATTCCCCAAAGCTGTTTAGCTTAAAAGAATAATCAAACTCACAGCGTTAATCATTTTTTGAAACGGAATGATTTAAGTTGCGAGTTTTTATAAAATAGTAACATTCGAAAGTTCATAACTTATTCAGTTTTTAGTCATAATTGAATAGGCCTTTTTTGTTATTTAAGATATTAGTGTTTCAAGAATATTTTACTAAACATGACTCATAAAACTTAGAGTCTGTATAAAAATGTAAAATTCGTAATTCATCCGAACATTTATCGACTCAAACTGCATAAAATAGTATTCTTTACTTCACTTAGACTATTTTTGAATATTAAATATATATGCCTATTATTAACAATTTACAAAGCAGCTGTTGAAACTCAAATTAGAGGATCGCCTGTATATAATAAATCCTGTTTGCCTAAAATAAGACAGAATGACTCAATTAATAACGTAGATATCTTAAAGTCACAAAAGCTGTTTTCTTGCATTTTTTTTCCAAAAAATGTGTTTCAAATTAATTTATCTCTTACCGACTCGTGCTAAAAATTACGCTTTTCTCTGTTACACTTTTTTAATCTTTTAATTTGAGCTTTTGCCAACATGATGACAACTTGTTTAAAAAAAAAGCTTTTTTGCATAAAAAAATTAACTTTTATCAACATATTTTCTTTTTCTTGAAATATACTGTAGGAAAATACGTTGAAATATTTTTTTTAATTGAAAAAAGTTATAAGGCGAAATAATGGAAAGCACTGAAAAGATAATTTTTTTTTGAATTTTAAGATGATATAAAAATCAATTCTTTATTGCAATATTTTTGAAAATTATCGCTGGAAAACGCCAAAAATTCACTTAATTTTTAATCAATTAAAATTTCAAAAACTAAACCCTCTGTACATATCCGCACCCTTCAAAATATATATGTGCCAAATGTAGGTGCTGTAACTCAAACTGTTTGGCCTATAGATCGCCCAATACACATACATTCACAAACGCATATATATATATTCATCTTTATTGCAAGTAAAAATTATTAATATAAAATCTAAAATTTCTAATTGCTATTTTAAAGCTTAGCATAATATATATATATTAGTTAGTAAGGCGATCCTTGTGTACCACAAAGTACAGCACAAGCCTTACAGAAGTAAGTAGAAACAACTACATACATAGATAAAAACAGATAAAAATAAGGATAAAAACAACAAGACTAATTAATGACATATATTTGGGAACAGAATGCATGTGATTTGAAAAAATGTTGTTTATAAATATTATTTCCTACAAATAGAAAGTATTGTAATCATCAAAAAAATTCGAAATCGAGATTTTGAATCCACGTAACTCCCAGAATCCAAAGAATACATTTTCGGGATGACGCCTGTCTGTCTGTGAACTTGACAACTTAACTTTGAGCTAGATAGATTCAATTTGTTATATAGTATTAGCATCAAATGTGTAGATTACTACTAAATTTTGAGTGAAATCCATGCAGTGGAAGTCTGTATCTGATCAATTGTTCGAGTACAAGTGGACAAATACAAATACGAATAACTGCAAAACATACCATATCAGCATACGATTCAAGCTAATAATTACTCGTCTTGCTAATGTGATGGAAGGTAATTTAAATCCTATCTTTTCATGTGTTTCTTAATTTGAGTTTTATAAAATTAAATTCAAAAGATTTATAAATATGAGAATTTATAAATCAGTTGAAGATATTTATAAACTGAGAGGAACAAAATTGTTCATTTAAAATTCGTAGCGCCCACATAGTCTTAACTCCTGGCAATATCTTTAAATTGTAAAATATCTGAAAAAGAAAATTCTTCACGAAAAAATATTATATAAATCACGATTTTTCAATCATTAATTCGAGTATGGTCCTTACTTTCGAGACAATAATCGCATTTATTAGTGATTAAAATTTTCATATTTCCTATGGTTATATCACATAAATGATTAACGTAAATTAATACTTACGGATATTTTAAAATAAGGAGAATTATCATTTTATAAAATGCAATACTAAAAATACCAATAGAAAATTTAAAAAAAAATTGTAAAATATTTATTTGTAAAAGTTTCGAAACCCTTAAAATACACTTAATAAATGTTACATGGGAAATTTAATTCGAAATGAAATTACTTTATGCATAAAATCCTATAAAAAGAAGGAAATGCAACATTCATAAGCTGTTAAAATCATTTACTGCTGTTTTATAGTTTAAGAGTTAAATTCTTAATTAATTTTTTTTGACATTTAATGATCTTTAACAACAGTCATGCAACGAACGATTTAAAAATATGTGGGAAAATGAAATAGGTTTGATTTAAATTTGATTATAATTTGATTTAAATTTCTACTACTGCAAACTGCTACTGAGAGTCATATAAAATAAAACGTTTTTTTAATTATTAAAAATATGGCAAAATTGCGTAAAATCTAAATTTATGTCATTGAAAAGATAATTTTGGGAATCTGAAGGTGGTGTGAAATTTATTTTTATGAAATGATGTTTTTTGAAGTTATTCACAAAGAAAACCATCTTGCTTGATTTTCGATTATTTAAAATTTTAATTAAATTTCTAACAAATTGCTTCGAATTTCGTATTTCTAATCTTCAAAGTATATTTGGGACAAATTTGGCAGTTTTAATTCAAAAAGCCTCCTCTACAATGCGCCAGTAGATAACAAAGACATGCATTTCTTTTTAATATTAATAATGATGATGATTGCACAATAAGTATTATTTATAAGGAACTCTTTTAATTAAAAAAAAGCAGCAAAAACATATAAAAATATGTCTAAAATGCAAATAATTTTTTATCATCTCGAAAATATTTAAGGAAATTAATTTTACACTAATTATTTAAAAATTGCCCAAATAAGCTATTCATGAACATGTGTTATGAAAATTGCGTAAAAATTTGTGTCATAAGAAAAACACGAAACAAAGTGCATTCCATTGGTCTCTTACTTTAAAAAAATTAGGACAAAATATACTATTCACATATCATAATCTACCGAGGAAAAAAAAAATCCAGAAATATCAGTAATGGCAATCTTTTATCCACATACCCTCTAAGTAATAATAACTTGATATAGACTCACTTTACATTTTTACCAAACAAGAAATATTCTCTACCCTACTTTACTACATTCTTTAAAATTTGAGATCTTAATGAAACATGGGAGCAACCTTCTCAACTGACTCAAAATCAGAAGGGTCAGATCACCAATTTGAAAGGCGTCAATAAGACGAGAATATTCGTACACTTCAATATAAATTTTTCTTTATTTCTACTAATGGTGATGAAACAGTAGAATTTTGAATATTAAAAATAAAATTAATATGTAATAACAAAGTAAATCTTCGTTGCCTTGTTACTGCAATTTTCATCATTTGCAGTATGCTAGGTGAGTTATATGCACTCGTTGCAATAGGAATGCCACTTTATTCCTACTTAAGTTTACATACGAATTTCAGAAGAGGCCGACATCCAATCAAGTATGAATATGAAGGCTATAATTTTTTTATCTCCATGTATACATAACTATTAGTAGGAAAGGTTCAACAACAATGTTGCAAGATCTTTGAGACATTGGCTGGCATTAAAAATATTGGACAATATCTTGGAGATATCGTACAATATCTTATACTAATGGATAAACAAATGAAGTTACTGTGCCTCGCCTAATTCAAGGCATTCGGATTAAATATGAATGACCGGACCGCTGCGACAGCATTGGTGAAAACTAAGATAAAAACTTAGGCCAGAGTCCTAAAACCATCACTGGTCACGGTACAACTTTTCCCATGGGAAGCACTTTCCGTTATCATAGTAGGTAGCCGATCATCGCAATTTCTGTACCTGTTGGCATGCTAATGAAATAAAGAAATCCAAGGAAGCCAGTGGTGTTAATTGATATATATTCTTCTCTGAAAAGATCTCAGTATAGGATTGTCAAGTATAATTTCTACAATGAGACAATACCTTTGGAAAATCCCTTAGCAAGCCTTCTTTGGAAATAAATTTAATTTTGATCATCATATCTTACTAAGATAAAACTATTTGTCATTTTGCTTTCGGAACACCTTGCTAGTATTAGATCTCAAAGTGAATTGCGTGCTCCTACTTTTGAATTGGAAGCATTTTTATTTTTAAGAATCTTAGAATAAAAAATAATAAAAAAAATATATATTTTGCTGTTATGCACAATTAATTGATTTCTTAATAGTATGCTCCCTGCTTATCGCTCATATCTTTCTGCTTCATTCTAGTTACGTTACCGAATTACAAATGTCTATTACAAATTGTACTTGTCATAAACTGTACGATCAATCCCTTTAATTAAACGGTTCCAGTTTATCTTGATTTATTAGCGAATTATTTAAATCCTTGCATTCATTTGATAGAATTTTATAAAAGAATAGTTTAGGTTAATATTTTCTCACGAAACGAAATTCTTGCCGAAATATTGCGGTTGTTTGTTACAACTTTAAGCTAGAATGATTCATATTTAACATAAGCAATAAGTGACTTACATTCTTTATTTTGGATTTATGAATTACAAGATACAGAAAAAAATTAACTGATTTAAAAATTGTCTTTCTGAAATTTGTATCATATTTTTCATAGTACCAATAAGTAACACTTAAAATAAAGTTTAAAAGAATTCCACAAAGAAACTAGAAAACGTCGCAAATAAGCGATAAAAGTTTGTTAATTAAAAAATGACTTTAAAACAAACAAAATATAATCTGTTGTTTCGTTCAATTCAAAAATTTTATTTTAATAATTTTTAAAATCCAATTTGCTTTACTTTATTATTAATGTTTTTTTTTAAAGTAAGAAAATATTTATATTTGCCTGATAGATGGCAGCACGAATTTGCTTTTCGCCATGAAATGAGTTTTAGGTGTATTTTGAAGGCAGCATTAGGTGTATTTTGAAGGCTTTCATGTAGGTATTTACTTTAATTCTTGATCAGAAATATGACTTCAATACCAAAACTGTATTAAAAAATGAAATGAGAAATGGAAAATAATAAGTATATTTTTGAACGAGTGTTTTTAAATGAATTTAATACAGAATAAATAAATTAATTCTAACATTTTTTACTTGAATTCATCGTCGATTCGCATTTATTCTTTGTCCTCCTTGAAATTTTTACCAGAACATTAAAATTTTCCCCTAAGATTCGCATCTATTTCGGTTTGTTCGATATGGCAAAAATTGTTTTTTATTTTTAATTGTTTTAGATAACTAAACGCTTGATCGCGAAATGCTCTACAATGTTGCTAAGATATTTTTACGACACTGCCCGATAAATATATATATATATATATATATATATATATATATATATAT
>JAPMOR010090782.1:219221-366450 GCA_026543865.1 Argiope aurantia | reverse complement strand
ATATATATATATATATATATATATATATATATATATATATATATATCAAACGTCGTACTTCTGCTGATAAAACAGTGGTCTTAAATGAATCATTTTTACAAGGTTCTGAATTCATTTGAAAGTTTTTCTGCTCTTAGCAAGTATTCAATCAAAATAACAATTGAAAATTGTGTCACTTTATAAAAACTGTAGAGTACATTAAATGTGAGTCGAAAAGTTTATACTTACATTTTATACACTCAATGACTGTACAATTTTCATTGTTTAAGTCAATCAAAAATGTATCCGGATACTGCTCTTTATTATAAACTAGCCGCCTTTGGCGACCAGCCGGTTCGCCAGTATTACTGCTCGCTACAATTTTCAATTAAATATTTTAAGTAACTGGTCTCTTAATAGATTCTAAAACAAAACATTTTTAATCTTCAAATTTTAATAGTCATACCAAACTTATACTGTTCTTTAGATCGTTTCGTTCAATTTACTATATATATTTTGCTAATTTGTTGTCATTTCCGGTAAAACTTCAACTTTAATTTAAAGTGGAAATGATGAAATTGCAATTAATATAGATATTTTTTAATAAAACCAAGCGTTTTATTTTATTTATCATCTTTATTGTTATTTATTTATTATTATTATTATTGAATATGAGTATTCCAAACAGAATTGCTCGGTATTTGAGCCTTATGTGAACTACAAAATATTTTTCATAATTTATGTAATATCTGAAAGAATAATTCAACAAAAACTTCTCGGATTCAGCATAAAATTCAGTTTTTAGTTTTGCTTTCAAAAGGATTGAAAGGAAATCAATAATAATATTTTGTTCCGGCCTATAAATATATTTCAAAAATTATGGTCTAAATTTAATGCAGTAAGGTATCATATTCTGAGAAATATTCTGGACACACCAAATTTTAAATAAATGAATGAATGTTTCTATTTTCCACGATCAACTAAGACTTATTTATGAAGTTTTGAATGTTAAAAATTTAGAAAAACTCAACATTTTCATAATCTTAGTCCAATTAATCTTGAGAAACCTGCGCGCTGATTGGCGTATTTTCTTTGAAACGATCGATGGAAAATCTAAAATTATCCTTTTTTTTATTGAATAGTGATATTCAAATTCTCATAAATCAGTCAGTTTAAGTGATTGATTTAGTTGATTGGAAATTAACTGTTTTTATTTAAAATATTAGTCTTTCAAGAACATTTTGTTAATCGTGATTTCCACAGCAGAAGCTTTATGTAAAATCATCGTTATCTAAAAAATTCGTTATTTATTAGAGCATTTATTGAATAAAATTACATAAAATATAATCATTTTCATTTTGGACTATTTTAGCATATCTCTGTCTTACTAAAGGTTTACAAATTAGCTGTGTGGCCCTAATTTGAATGGATATCCTGTTCATATTAAGCAAAACTTGCCTTAAAATAAAACTGATTTATTGGATTAATAATATAGAGAGTGCAAAAGATCATAAAATAATTTTTCTTGAATTTATTTTTTAGAAAAAAATAATATTTCATATTCGTTTCATTTAATACAGACACGTGCCGAAAATTATATATTTGAAGATTTCATTTCCAAAAAGATTTAAATAATTTTTAATTGAAGCTTTAATCAATGTGATGGCAACACTTTGAAAAAGGCTAATTTTTTCCCATGAATGCGAAACGTGCTCGTGCAGCTTAAATTTTATTTTTATTTTTTACGAAAAAAATTGTTGAAAAATATAGTTAAAATATTTATTTAAAAATTAATTAAAAATAGAAATTTAATTTTAAGGTTAAAACAGTGGTATCATTTAAAAGATAAATTTTTGATCTTTAACTTCATGTAAAAATCTTTTTTGTGCTGTAATATTTTCGGAAGTTATAGCAGAAACACGCCAAAATTTCGCTTAATTTTTAAATAAATAAAATTCTAATTAAAAATTTGAAAAAATAACCCCCAGGTGCACATTCCCGGCCTCCAAGGTATACACGTGCCAAATTTGGTAGCTGTAAGTTTAATGGTCTGGCTTGTAGAGCGCCAACACACACACACACACACATTGAGCTTTATTATAAGTATAGATATAGATATAGATGAAAACATATATGAAATATTTTTTTATGTAAGGGAGCGTCTCCATATTTAGATTTACATAAACTCAGCATTTTTTTTTTAAATTGCAACATTTTGATTTCGAATTCATCACTAAGTACTCCAGATTAAAATAATTTAATACATTTAACAATTTGCAATTTTCAGCAAACATTTAATAAACCGTAAACAATTGAAAATTTAAATTTCTGTATTCTATATCTTGTTTTTTCAATATATTTCAAGATATACGAATTCTTTGACAATAATTTATAATTTACATTAAAATACTTGGCAAGAAAAAACTAAAGCTATTTTCCAAAATATAAAAGTATATTTTATATTTTTTATTTTAACTTTTATATTCACAAGTTGAAAATAGAATAAAATTTCTTGAAACATTTTGATGCCAATCGAATGAGCAAGGTCGAAAACGTCACTACTTTAAATTTTATCCATTTCCATCAAATAATTTTTAAGATATAAAGCAATAGCCATAAGTTTTCAGAACAGCACCATCTACCCATTTACGGAGTGAAAGGGTGACAGCATCTCATTTCGCAAAAGAATTCTGTAGGGAAAAATATTGTTAAAATACAATGGAAAACGAAGCATGTCTTTAAATATTTCTTTTGATCAAGATACTTTTTTTCTTCTTTTTAAAATGAATGCTAAGATAAGGAGGAGGAGAAATTGATGTATTTTACAAATTCTGCTCTGATTACATTTCAAGCGAAGTTTCGTTTGAACCGTTTACAGTTGAAGAAATGATTTATGAGATCTTAAATCAATAATTAAAAATAATGCACAGAAGCAAAATTATGTACGAAGTACAAAATTTATATAATATTGAAACATATGAATACATTTTTAAAAAAAAACTGAATAAAATACAAAAGCAACTCATTATGCATGGATAAGACAATGTAACAAGATTTTCACAAAATGCTTTTTTTAATAATGCAAAAACTTGTAAATGTTCCTGAAATTATTTTCTTTATTTAATACGTCTTCTGGTGAAAAGAAATCGGAATAACAAAAAACAATTCTCAAAAATTATTCAAAGTTGGCGGAAACCTGAATATGCAAATCAACAGCATAATGTTTTCTGTGTTTCATCTTTAAAGAAATGTTTCTGTAAATAATTACCGTCTTTCATTTTTCAGTTGCCCCAGAAACTTTTTATTTAAATCAATTTTATAAAAATTGATAAATTGATCTGAAATTTTTGTTTATTTTAAATAATATGCCTCGGAAATACTGTTTATCTATTATTTATTTGCAATCAAATATACAAATAAAAGAATGGATTTCAAATTCTTGTTTAATCTTGTTACATTGCTAATAACGGTAAACAAACAACAACAACAAAAAAAAACTTATCTTTTATTGAATTAACTTACTCTTAATCTCTGAAATGAAAACTTGAATAAAGAAAAGTATTAATAGAGTGACCTATTTACTACGTTATATACATTGAAGCAGTTCTTGTGTCATTTTTTATGGTATATGTCCGGTTATTTTGAACATGCTTGTCTAAAATTTTGTATCTGTGGTTTTCTCATTATCAGTAAAAGTATCAGTAAAAATATCTCAGAATCAGTAAAAAGACGAAAAAATTAATGGTTGCAAATGGAAATTTTAAAGATCATGAAAATATAAATATGTAGATGGATTGTTATTGCGAATACAATTTACATGTTTTTAAAGAAGGCATTCTTCCAAATCGAATGACATTCATACCTTGAATTTAACTTTCATAGATTATGAATAATGAATAATAACAAGTGTCCTGCTTCATTTTTAAAGGAGTCTACGATAATTGTATTCAAAGTAATATTGCCATTGTTTAAAAAAATTTCTTACTTATTTAATACTTTTATACCTCTTATTTTATAATTTTAATTATTCTGAACTATTTTAAAATTTTTATCATTATTTTTTATTAAAATTACTCGCTATCAATTTATAACTGCTAAATATTAAAATAATTTAATTTTCCATTACCTTTTTTCTTAGAAAATTGCTTTTATCCTTGTTCTAGTCAATTTTAGATAAAGCTTAATTTAATTCGAATTTCTGGAAAACAAAATTTTTATTGTGATCTCTTGAGTTTCGAATCAACCGAGTTCTACTGTGATACAACAATTCAGTGAAAGATATCTTGCTATTATATATCAAAACCTAATACCTGTTTTAATTATTGTTTTCAAGGACCCCTGTAAAGTCACAAGATGTCACATTTGCATAAAAATATAACACACTAACATTTTTAACCAACTAATATTTTTCAGACTAAAACTGACCGAATTATGAACTCATAAATAACACTGTTTTAAACGAATTTAGACCATTTCAACATAGATCTCGAAGAAGATTCTGGTCTTCCTTCGTTTGATCTAAAATAATGAAGTTCAAAGCTTCGTTATTCAATCGGTCTTGGTAGTAGAAGAAGTGACTTTCTTTTAAAAAATAAATGTTAATATGTCAAAAATATTTTATCAGATATGCTTAATAGAAGCAGGGACAGCATAAACATTTAGACTTCATATTTCATCTCCCCCATTTTATTTATTGATTCAAACAACATAAAATATAATTTTCTGTGTCATTTAGAGCATTTCCAGTTGAAAATAGGCACCTATTTCCAATGATATAGAAAGTAAATATTGGATCACTATTAAGATGAATTTCTATTTAATTAATTCTTAAATACTGATTTCGTTTTCAAAAATAGCATCAGTTTCTTATAATAATAAAGAAAGCCGAATTTCTGGTTCAGAACAAACATATTTTAAACAGACTTTCAGAGCAGAAACGAAGCTATCTGATCCAACTCTACAATCAAACTCGATCATCTAGCAAAAAGACAATATAAATCTTAAGTCAATTCAGTAATTATAATAAATCTTTTAAATCAAGTAAATTTTAAATATAATTTTTCTAATTCAGAAAATATGTACTTTTTTTTTTAATTTTGCCTTGCTCAATTTCCATATCCATTCGTATTTTGTGTAAAGTTCGGATTTCACCCTTTGTAACAATAACACAATAGCACAAATCGGAAAAGTGCAACAAATCTAATCAGCTCAATCCTTCCAGAAAAGCAATAACAAACAGTAAGATTAAATTGAGAGATAACAAAGTTAACAATAAAAAAGAGCAGTTTAACATCAGCGCAAACAATGCCTTCTGTACAATAAATTGTTTATTTTATAGAATGTTTTTACTTCCACATATGCAGAAAAAGTTTGTTTCAAAGAAAATATTGCACGTGGCTTTGTCTTTGGTGTTTTAAATCCATCTAGATTCCGAAAAAAAATTACATTTAGATTTATATTTTTTGATTGTCAGGTCTTGAATATACAAATATTTTAACTCAGAAACGAAGAGGCTAAAGAGTCAATTATTATTATGGAAGTACTTTTCAGAATTTCAATTAAATCTTTAAATAAAAATTTATCAAAATTTTAGCATCTTTCCCCAATAACTTTGGAGCAGATTATTACACAAAAACTATTTTACATCGATTTAAAATTTAAAAAGTAAACTTTTCTGTTATTAGATTTTATTTCCGCCTAATTTTTTAATCCAATTTCAATATGTTAAAAAACTACTTATTTGTATATTTTACAACAGTACCTTCAATTATCTAAGTTAGCTGATTTATAGACACACTTAATACATCTTTTATGTGCACTTATTGCTGCTATATAAATAATAAATTTAAAATATAGATTAAAAAAAGGAGGGGATTCAAGTTAAAAGCACCTCAAAGAATCAAGTTGAGGTACCTGACTGTAAAATAATTATATTTTTGGATTTTTATATAAAATTAATCGAAAAAAACTTTGAGATCAGAACTCAGCAGTCAATTGCTAAAAGTTTTTCTTGAAAAAATTTCTTTCTAAAAGGAGGTATAAAGCTAAAACCTCTAGTTTAGAAGTTTATTGAATGAATAATTCAGAATCGTGCAAATCGCTTAAGAAATATATCATGTATTTTCTAAAATAAGAAATAAACTGTATTTCATTCCAGTTTTTAAATATTGGGGTTAGACAGATAAATAATATGATTTTTTTTCTTTGCATTATGAAGTATTAAAACACCCACAAAATATCTCTAAACAAACAGACTGCTTTTTTTCTAATTTATAACTTGCAGAATATAATGAGAAATTTTACACAAAACTTGAATACAAAATATTCTTTATATTTTAGATTGAGATGTTTCTCAAAATAATTCTACCAACATTTTAAATTTCAGAAAATGACATTTAAAGATACCAAACAGCATCAAAACATGTTATAGAAGTATAAAAATTAATGGAACTTCCCAAGGAACGAACTGAGAATAAATTCAACGGGTTTGAAAGGAAGACTGTTCAAAAATCAAAAATACTAAATTAAAAAAAAATTTTGATATTTTTTCAAAAAAAAAATCGAATTTTCAATGAAGTTATCTTTCTTTAAACTTATTATGTTGGGATACAAAGAACTAAAGGTTGGAATCTTCATTTTTTTTTTTACTACACAGTGACAATATTTAACGGATTATTTGCCTTAGCATTATCTACAGATAATTCGAACATATTACAGAAATAAGAAATATAATAATAATAAACATACTGGTATAGAAAAGATACATTATTATTATTTGAAAATGCCAAGAAAAATATTTCCTTTCTTTCAGATAGAGGTTTCCGAAGATATCACAAGAAAATATTAAAAAAAAGAAAGAAAAAAAGTAAAAAAACATAAAAGGCTACTATGAATCCACTCAGAAGAGTTTTATAGACGCCATTTTTAGAATGTTCGTTTTCGTAATATCAAGGCAAAATAATATTTGATCACAGATTTTAAATGACTTCCTTAAGCGTAAGCGTACGATAAAGGCGCAAGAATATTTACGTATTTTTATTAATAAATTGTTCAAATACGTTGCACATGCAGGTGTTCATTTTTCAAATATGATTAGATTCCATATCTTTTCCAAAGTACTAAAAACATTTTATATAATTTTAATAATTTTACTTTTACATAAAATAAAATTTATGACATATTTATACGCAAGCCACATTCATTTCCTTTATTATTCATAAGACTGGAATTAACATTTGATGAAATCCAATTTTATTTTTAAAATGTCAGCATGTGAAATTTTTGCTATTTTCTCTAAATATGACTCAAATGTTTTCTTTCTCAAAGATTTCGTTTTGAAAATAAAATCGTTAATAGAAAAAGAAATGGGAAATTTATTGAATGTAAACGTGCTATGTTTATCACTCAAAAATCTGCTATTTAAAATATTTTTCTAAAATTGCCTTTTATTTATCATTCTAAATGTTGGATGCCATTATTTATACTTTTTAAACAATAGCAATTAAATGCCCTAAATATAATCTTTATAAAGAAACGCCGCTTTTTTTTTTCCATTTTCCGAGTTTTGATTAGCCATAAAAAAGTCAAGTGATGCACACAAAACAAATTTATCATCAAGAATTACGTATAAATATGATTACTTTCCGACATAATTGCCATAGATGTTCACACATTTGTCATATCGGTGGTTCCTCTCTTCAAAGATCATTGCTGTCACTAATATGAGATGTACTACAAAATCCTTAATTACGGGGCTTAAAAGGTTATAAAGTTATGCTTGTTGAAAACAGAAAGTATGGACGTATTTCACTCACAAAAACAATTCTAAAATACTAGTAGAATTTTCAATATTGACTTTGAAAATACGAAATTATCCATAAAAATTTAATTTGAATCATAGATGATGATTTTAATGTTATTCTATCTAGAAATTTGAACAGATGAAACATTTATATTACAGTCTAATTCAAATGAAAAATGTACGAATTTGGTTTTAACTACTATATTAAATTTATTTAGAAACCTTTATCCATAGAACGGAAAAAATTTGTGCCCTATTTATTTATTTCTGTATAAGGCATTTTTAAAGTTTAGATGTTGAGCATCTAATAGAAGGTACATTAAACTAAATAACCAGAAATTATACTCAACAAATAAATTTGAAATAAAAGATGGTATTTTAACATTATATTACTATGAAATGTACGGTACTTAAGAAATATCCCAACTATCGATGAATATAAATTTAAAGCCAAGTTTCACAATATATTTAAGATCAATTCATTTATTTGAATAGAATTATTTCAATCAACTTAAATCATCATCATGGATAAAAAATATGAATTTGAAAGGACTTGGGTTTTAATTTATGGAGGAGATTATAGATATCCCTAAATCGCTCAGAAATACGCATTTTGGTGATGCATGACTGACGATGTAGACGATCGTATCCGTCTGAGCGCAATAAATTAAAGTTGTCACCACTGAAATAAAATGTAAAAATTTCATTCAAAAAATATAATAAAATTTTACATATATGTAAACATATTTTTTAAGCAGTAACGTGGTCGGAGAGAAGATACTTTAAAACTTTCAAATTCGATTTATTTCATCACGAGATGCATAATTTATGTACAAAATAAGTGATAAGAAATACGTCAGTTCCAATCGCAACACAAGACAAAAAGATGATTTTTTACTATGAGATTCTGATAGGGATTTCTTTGACACGTGTCGATTTAGGAAAGGGAAATATAGGTATCTTTTAAAAGAATTTGCTTAGCTTGACAGATTTTTATCCCTTCACTCGGAGCGTGAGAGCCTGCTGCTTGAAACAGTTTTACAGAGCCTGTGTAATATTAATTAAATTAAAAGTAGGAATTGGATCGAGAGATAATAGACGGTTTTAGAATGAAATTATGGGTTAAATTAATTTAAAAATTTGGAAATTAATTAATATTTAAATTAGATTAAGAAATATCATTACATATTTATATTTGCAAGAGAGATTCAAGGAAAAAAATCCTATCAAACAAGGAAAAAAAATGCACTCCTATTGCCTTCCTTATTCGTGAAAGATTTGTTTCAGGATATAGTATCATTTATTACTCTTTTTGACCTCTGCAAACTTCAGCTTTTTTTTTCCTTTACAATTATCTCTATTATAAAGCAGAAAGTATATGTTTCTTTATTTGTTCGTTTGTCACCCGAATTCCACCTAAATGGTGACAGCAACGACTAGAAATTTCACATACCAGTCTAAAGTTTGTTAAAGGTCAAATGAGCTATTTTCCAATTAATTATTTCTTAGCAATTCAATTATTTAATAAAAATGCAGCCAAAATTTCAACATTTTTTTTTTTCAATTTTTCACTATTAAAATTTTAAACAATTATTTTGCAGAAACAATTTGTATACCAACTTGAAGAACAAACAATTAATGAAGCTTTTTAATGAAACTACTTTAATTGCCCTATTATACTTTATATATATATATATATATATATATATATATATATATATATATATTTCAAAATTCACTTTAATCATGATTTGTAACAATACCTTTTATAGATGTAAATAAATTCAAATCAATTTTATTTCTTTCATAAAATTCTTTCTCCAGGTATTATTTGCTCTGAAATTCATTCATTATTATAAAAATAATATTTATTTATTTCGACATTAACCCTAAGTCAGAAATTTTATTTCCACTTTCATTTCTTGACATGCAATTCTTTTAATATGTACATACAATAATCCATTGACATTAATGTATTTACTATGAGATTACTATGTATTTTTACAAATTTTTGTAAACTTCTGATGAACATATTATTATTATTATTGAGTTTCGTTTTTAAAGAAAACAGAAGAATTTGGGATGAAAAGAAGAAACACTTTATGGTATTTTTTCAATCAGGCATACAAACACCAAAAAGAAAAGAATGATACTACTCCAAGGTCAAGGCAATAAATACAACGATATAAAAAAAAAACTCCTTCTGTTATCAACATAGCAATGAAGGGGAGGAAAAAGGATTCTAAACATTTGCTAGGCTTGCGTCAGGTGGTTCAAAGTACGGAGACTAGAAGATAGAGAAGAGGGAGAGAGATTGTTATCCGAGAGTCAGACGACACGGAAAGAAAACGAAAATCTTAGAAAGATGCTATAGTGCTATATAAATTTGAGAAGTGAAAATATTTTTATCCCAAAGAACGCCCATATCAACTATATTAGGGCATAAAAGACATTTATTTGTAGTGCATTTACTATAAATTATAATACAAGACAATGATTTCGATATTTGTTATATATCAAAGCATTATTTTATATTTTGGACTACTTTTTTGTCTTTAATTGTTTTTTTTAATAGAAATATATAATTGGGACAACGTTTGTACATAAACATAGATTTTGCTTTCAGTGTTATTTTGAAATTATAAAATCTGCAAAAAGGGAAAAAAATCTTTCATTTTTTTTAAAAAATAAGTAAAGCTGCATGGATATTCTTCAAGAAATTCATGTACACTTTCGCTATACAATGTATTTTATGTGTAGATTCTTTGTATACCTAAAGAAATCATATTGAATGCATTTTGAAAATGCATTCAATATGAGTCAACAATACATCCACCTTACTACTGATTGAATTGAAAATTTGATATATAAAATTTATGCAATTAAAATGTCAAATCCATATCTAAAATTTTATTTCATAGTTTATTCTGTTTTGAGTCAGAGCGTTCAGAAACACGCTAATAAATATAATAACACTCAACTCGCTGATTGATTTGGTTCAAATTATTATTATTACAGTGAAATCTCGTTTTGTTCCCTAATTTTACTCGTAATGTAAAACAAAATTTCCATAGAAATCCATTAAATGGGCAAAGTGTCCTATTCCGAAAAAAATTACCCTCATTTTTAATAATGTAATTCATTATTTATAATACATGCTTTATTCTTACCAGAAAATTAGCAAAAGACATTTGTTTTTGGTTAAGTTTAAGAATTTGGCGAAAATCAGACACAGCATTACCGTTAAATGAATTTGCACATAGCTACTGCCTTATCAGTTTGATGCTTCTCAATATACGATGCAGTAATATTTCAGACATTCAGCATCTCCCATGTTTCACTGGAAAGTTGTTTCTCTGTTTCATCTATTAATAATTTCCTACTTGCCTGATCAATTCACCTCCGCAGCTTTTTGAAATCATTCAGACTGAAGCTGCATATACTCTTTGGTAATTCTGATTATGTGCTTCCATCAGCTCATGGATGGTGTTTCTATCCACCTCTAATCGCACAATCTTCGTGCGCGACACAATTACTTCTGTTATAGTTCCACGGGCATTTTCTCAAATTCCTCAGAATCGCGTTCGACAATACTATCCGAACAAAATTTCTTCCATGTATATGTAAGGGTGCTCTTCAAATAAGTGCTCATCACAAACTGATACAGGTCAATAAAGCATGTAATATCACGATTTCTCCTCATTTTGCAAAAGTGACTTGCTAGTTAAGCAAGTCCCTTTTTTTTACATTTTGTTTTGCGAATGATTTTTTTATAAGAAATTATCGTTGAGTCAGGTTTGACTATATTTGTAATTCCACAATGACATTGTTTCAGAAAGGCAAGGAAATACGGATGCCTTAGGCGCCAACTCTAGAGGTTGAGATGCAGACAAAATACTCGAGAGTTTATATAATTTATTAAAGATATATCATGATGGTAGAGTGACGTTTAGTTTAATTGTATTTAAAGCCCGTTTCGAAGTATTATGAGGTCTATTTATGAACATACGTCATCACTTTACATCGCAGTCAAAAGACAAATACGATATTTGAATCGGTACCCCCCAGCTTCAATCTTCGTTCCGCGTCAATATTGACAAATGAGCTGTAAAAATAGTTTTTAAAAAAGAGACGCCGTTTATAGTTACTATCTAATGATAACTAGGAGCAAAAAAGTCACATTCTCTTCTTATACTATTGAAATTCTGATGATGAAACCATATGCCGAATTTCATTCAACTTGAGCGTCGTGAACAGAATTTACATGTGAGAATTTTGTTCAAATTTTAACAGAAATTAACATTTTCAAAGCAAAAATCGAGTACAATATTTCATATGCATAACTGTTTCCCTTTTTCCAGTCAATGCATTCATATAATTATAAGAATAATTTTTTCCAACTAATCTAGTTTAAATTTGTCAAAATCTCAAAGCCGGATTTTTTTTTCTTCTGTAATGCAAAGTGGTTAAAAATTATTTTTCTTGATTAGAAAAAAAATATTATAAAAAAATATAATTTTATTTGTTGTATGGTTGTTTCGATATATTATAAAGACATTTTTAAAGTTTTTAATAAAAACATTTACGTCGGTAAATTTTGAAGTGTGCACCCTTGATAGCTCGAAAAATTTTAAGTCTGTATTCCATTTCCCGCCAAGTATTGTCCAACATTTCAGTTTCCGGACTAGATATGTTATCCTAATTTTGAATGCATCTTCAATTGACACTGCAGACATTTTATCCTTTATAAGTAAACCGCTCTCACTGGGGAGGAGGACCTCAAAAATGAGGATGAAAAACTTCCGGTATGGTGGTTGGTTTTCGCCAAACTGGTGGGTACAGTAAAAGGTGGAAATGAAGGGTGTACTTCCCTTCATTTCTTTCCCTTCACAGGCCACAGTACAACCCTTCCCACGGGAAAGGTTGTACCGTGGCCAGTGATGGCCTTTAGGATTCAACCATAGTTCCCACCAATGTTGCTGTCTCGGTGGTCCGGTCATTCACTTCTATCTGTGTGCCTTTTGGCTGGTCGGAGTACTCAATTTGTGTTTTATAATCAAGCCCAAAAGTGACATTTAACAATAACGAGGGATTTGAATTCATGGATCTAAGAACACATTAAATATGTCTTTCCTTTGTTGAGATTTTGATATCAATTAAAAGCAAAATCACTATTTCTGCCTTATTTAAATTAACTGCTGAAATAAATTTTTTGAAAAAAATTAAAGAACACGGTTAATCTCATAAAATGTAGTATTATATTTAACCACCACATCCTGTTCTTTGTAATATATTTTTTTTTATAATCAAGGAAATCATACTTTGTGATATAACTTTATAATCATAATTTATGACCAACCTAATGCTTTTATACTTAAAAATAATTTATTACCACATTCTGTATACAAAGTTAGAAAGAATATTTTAATTCTTCAAATATTAAATAAATGTACAAAGTGAGAATGGCTTTAAAAAACGTATGTTGACAAGGATTAAAAAAAAATAACATCCGCAAAAAGATAACAAATCGGATTGAAAAAAAAAGAGTTCATTTTTTAAAAATGAAAGTAAGCATTTGGGAGCTATAAAGATATCTATAAATAAGTGAGCTTGCTAGGTAAAATTCTCAAAGCTTAAATTTCCATTAGTATTATTTTTCATTTATTCTCAAGTCTGCTTTTGATTCGAAAGCAGATGTACAGATACATCAGATATTTTGCAAGTCGGGATTATTTCGCAAGCAATAATAAGGGAAATAGCAGACGATAAGAAGACTTTTACATCATTTATATTCACGATGACTGAGTTCAATGAAGCCGCGCATAAACGTTTTCACTCATGCATAAAATGAAATGATTCACCACATCCTGTACTTAAGTTTTTTCGAAATCATTTCAAGTGACTGGAATTGAAGTTAACTTTGTTCGCGCAATAATATGTCTAGACGAGGAATATAGAGTAAACTCTAACAAAACATTTACACTTTGTTGTATTCATTCTAGCTTTTTCTACACAAATTTCCGGATATCATTAAAATATTATTTAGATATGCCAGAATTGATCGACTCAGCGCTGATTTTATGGCCAGTGAAATTGCAATGATATAGGGCAATTTCTTGATTATAAATGTATAATTGTTTTTTTTAAGTTTGGTTCTAGCTTTCGAGATATGTAGCAATACAAATTTTATTTGTTTAAAACAAATGGTGCAAGAAGAATGGGGTAAAATATCTACAGATATCACCAAAAATTAGTCGAATCGGTACCACGACGCTTAGAGGCCATTATAAAAGCCAAAAAACATGCAACTTAACATTGACACTTTGTTTCTATGCGAGATATTACAAGAATTTCATTGGTGTATTCTCAATTTTTGGGGGCAAAATTCTGCGTATGTTTATTTAAAATGCTTCCGACGCTTTTCAGTTTAGAAGTTTTTTCGCTGATTTTCCTTTATTTTTACTCTAAATTAAACCATTTGATATGTTTAAAAATAAAAACATGTTTGCACTTCCCTGTATTGTGTTATTTATATTGAAAGTCGGATTTATCAAGTGAAAATAAGGTGTACTCACAATTTTTTGAGTCACTGTACATTCAATTGGAAAGTTTCTTTATATGACAAAGAATTGTTTGAATCGAAAATGACTTGTTTAAGAAACTATAACATCTCTATTCTTATCAAATCTCCCACAGTGTCAAATATATTTAGCAACATATTTTAGTGCAAAAAAATTCCATATTTAGCCAGTACCCCCTGTATACAAATTTTTAACTGGAATAGCAATTTTAATGTAAAAATGGACAAAAGTAAAGCTGGTGAAATATCAGAAAAATAAAATCTGCTAAGCACATATTAGAAATTTAAGCGCTCAACGTAATAATTCACAATGAAAGTTAATTTAGTGATAAGAATATAATTCTGGAAAGATTTAAAAACCAAATATTAAAAGAATTCTGAAATCTCTTGGTTGATTTTGATCAAAATAAAGAAAAATTCAGTTTCCGGAAAGCAGGTTGAGCTAATTATTTCTTCAAAAATTAACATTTTCTTGAAAGCAGGCACACAAATGATTTCAAAATGAAACATAGGAAAGCGCGTGAAAGAAGATCTAATCTATAGAATTTCATAGTTCACTGAATTCTCTGAGCTTGAATATAAAGACGATTAAAAAACAAAATTGATTTGTGATTCTTCACAATGAGCGGGAGCAAGAATTGATATTTAATAACTCGTTGAAGGACACATTAGGAATTCACTAATCTCTGTCGATTGTTTCAGCTGCCGGTAATAGCCTTGTTTATACCACTACATCGTATACGAAGTATAGAGAAAGTATTGTAATCGTCAAAATAAATTTGAACTACAAATTTCGACAGATTTCCTCGTTCCAGACTTTCGTAAGTCCGAAAAACACATTTTTGGACTCAAGTAGGTCATGCATTCATTCTATATGTCTGTGAATATCATTACTCAAAAACATTTTGATCTAAATAGCTGGAATTTAGTACATGGATTTACGACCAAATTTGTAGATTTCTATAAAATTTTGAACGAAATTTGTGTCACAGGAAACAAAGTGCTAGGTAGATAAAATCTGGGATACAAGTTAAGAATTTAAAATACAGTAAGTATCAAATATTTAATCAAATCTATCAAACGGTTGAATGCCTATCGATTTGCATGCTGTATTTTCTTATGCATGTAAACGCAACGACTTAAATTAATGAAATTCCGTATATTGTCTTGTGATTGCAATCGTAATGTGAATGCAAATTTTGGTATCAGCCGGATGGCAAAAAGGCATCCAGAATTTATAATCTCTCTAGGGAATCAGTAAAAATGTTAGATTCAGGCCAAAGATTGATATTTTGTAATTATCGTTCCCCAGTGCCTTGCAAAGTATTCACGGCTTTACCAAAGATCCACAATTTTATGCTAGGAGGGGGATAAAAATTTTATTTGAGATTAAAAGAGGAGGTTTAGGGCAGACCATTCCTGCTGGTTGTAAATATATGTATCCATCAAATACAATAGAACTCTATTGTAATGCTAATGGAAACTATTCGGATACGTCATGGAATAACTCTCTTCTCTGTTCTTACTGTTTCCCGAGCTTGCACACCAAAAGTTGAAATAAAATGAGAAAGAACTGTTAGTTTTACTTTCTCGTATACGAAGTATACAAAGAGAAAATATTGTAACCCTGAAAAAATGAGAACTCGAGATTTTCTTGAATCCCCAATTTTCAGACATGCCTGAGTCGGAAAAACATATTTTTGGAATGATCTATCTGTGAATGTGATGATTTAAAGGAGCTTTAAGCTAGATTGATGAAATTTGGTATTTTATTTATAATCCAAATTTATAGATTTTTATTAAATTTTGGGCGAAATCCATTCTGTAAATTTTGTCAGCCCAGTTCTCCGAGTTCTCCAGTTCTAAGTTAACATGACAGTTACAAAACAAAAAGAGATGAATAAAATTTTGCACTCAGATTTAACATCTAAAATGTAGAGATGTATCAAATTTAAAAACAAATCCTTAAAGGAGCTGACCGTCTGTCGTTTTATATTTTGACTATAATGTAAAAGTGATACGCAAAAACACCGTGACTCAAATATATGGAATCTAGTATGTGACCTTGTGACTACAAGTGTAGTTCTGTATTCAAATGTGGTTTTGATTTTTATTATTGGTTTTAGTTTAATTTTTTTTTTAAGTTGCCCAAAACACATATTCGTTTTTTTAGTGCTTCTGTATTAAATCTGAGTGATTAATCGCTGAATATCTCACTATCATAGGCACTTTTGTAATTATTGTGCACTAATGGCATATAGTTACAAATAAACAAATATATTTATTAGAGAAAGGTTCAGAGAGACCCTTATCGGTAGGTTAATGTAAGTTTTGTTTCAATCTGCAAGTGATTTTATTAAGATTGAATGGTCAGTTTGAATGCGATTAATATTTTATTTTTCTATGATAAATTATTTTAGGCCAAAAAGCTGTGATTTTATTCTTTATTTCTGCTCCGTTCATATCTTGCAGTTTTAATTTAGACTGTCGAAAGATGGATTCATCATATATTTTGAAGTGATGCAATTATCAAAAAAAGACGCCTTTTTCATTGCCAATTTCAAAAATCTTCTGTTTCACTTTCAATAAGCTTTGAAGCTTATCGTTTGCTCCACATACTTGAATCTTTTGCATTCGTATATCGAGTCTGATTCGCCGTTATGAATGCTGTACCGTTTTTCTATTTTTGTTAAATAGCGATTATTATCAAACAATATAATTGAGAAATCGTAATAACTTTTTATGAGTTAATATAAATCAACTATAATTTACATCGTCATAAGCAATAAAAAGAATCATTATACTCACACATGGCTAATTAATTATTTTATAACCTTTCCCATTGAAAAGAGGTAAGTATGCAGTATTTGAAGTCGACTTTCATTATGTCACTAAGTAATAGCATCCCTCTCAATTGGACTTAAGTAGGAGCACATGGGCCAAACTCAGATCAGAGATTGGTTATGACATTTAACCAAATGTATTTCTTGATGTTGCTCTCAATAAAAAATTTATTAAGTAAGACTCAAATTTAAGGAAAATAATAGAGTTGATGGAAGTAAGACAAGAAAGGTAAAGTTATATTATTTGAATATTCTTTTATTTTTAAATATATATTAACAACCAGCCACGGATTCAGGCATTTTATTGCTTTAGGTTGTGCATATTATGATCCCCCTTTTTATTTAGGTAGTTTAATTTACATTTCAGCACACATTTTGAAGGCATTATAAATTTATGGATTCTAGTCCCATGAGTTTATATTACTACTAAAAGCTTTTCTGGATATTATATTTTAAAGTACACTTATCACTTGCCATAATGTAATTTTATTTTCTGATTCTTCATGCAAATTGTGCTGTTAATAAGCAGAATCTTTCTCCATTGGATCTAAACAACAGAAAAAAATGACTATATTAAATACCTGCAGCAATAATAAAAATGACTGGAACTTTATCGCTGAAATTTTGCAGAAGAATAATTTTAAAAATTGTCAAAATTCGAGGAAAAATATTACACTTCAGTTATATATATTTTTCATAAAATTTGGTTCATTTTTAAAATTTGACACGGTATAAACATAAATAGACAAACTCTTTAATATTTAATTAATTAAAATTCTAATAAGAATTCCTGATACAAATTTTCTAATTAAAATTTTAATTCGAAAATTCTGATAAGAATTCCAAAAATTCTCTCAGAGATATTGACTCCTACCTTCCAAAGTATAGATATATGAAATCTGGTAGCTCTATTCTGTCCTATGTTAAATGTGATAAATGCTGGAGAAGGGGAACCAACTCGAAAATTTACAAATTATTTAAAGAGCAATGTATTATTAAAATTAAAGCAATGCAAAGAATTAAATGGACAGGACACTTAATAAGATCGGGTGACAAGCGAGTCACTAAAAGATCTTTTTGGCTAACTCATTTGGTACTCGAAAAAGGAGACCAAAACTTAGATGGAGTGACTGCTTGGAAAATGCAAACTATTAAAATGATATATTGAAGAACAGACGACATGAAAATGGAATCCCCCGGAGAAAGGCTATAGCCCTTCCAGGCTGTGACGCCAGTAAAGAAGAAATTTCCCCTGTATAGTGCCAACACACATCCATTTTATTGTTAATAGCGATTTATTTTATGTGTTGGGGATCTCAAATCTATATTTTCCACA
Source organism: Argiope aurantia (assembly GCA_026543865.1). NCBI lineage: Eukaryota > Metazoa > Arthropoda > Arachnida > Araneae > Araneidae > Argiope > Argiope aurantia. Next base: position 347,911 of record JAPMOR010090782.1, on the reverse strand, counting down.
GGTTCTTAAAATTCATAAGATGGTGCTGGTATTAAATATAAATAAGTAGCCTTGAAAAAACGCAATATTCAGAAAGTCATTAATGCAGTAAAATTTAGCTTTTTTTAAATAACGCAGCTACTAAATCATAAACTCTGTCTTTCTTTTCATTGTAAAATCTGTTATTCTTTATCTCAAAACAGCTGTGCTCAGAATTTTTCAGAGCACTTTTTTTGTTGTTGTTTTTATTATTATTACGGTGAAAAATAGACTCCTTATCTTCGGGAGCTTTTTATTCTGAATTCGTTTTCAGAGCAATTCATTGGCATAAAATTTGCGTTACGTTTCCTTCGTATTTTGTTAAATACTTGTGAACTGAAACGCAATGAAAAAATTCTATAAGGAAAGAAGATAGATTCTTTAAATCACTTTTTCGTATCTCATAAAGAAAATATTGTTATTGCCGAAAAATTTAGATTTAAAATTTTGATGAGTTTCTAAATTTTAAATTACCCAATACCAAAATTTTTTTTTAATTGCGTTTTTATGTTTGTCTTTTAGTCGATCTTAGAAAATACGGTAAGTGTAAATTGCAGATAGTTACATGACTGCAAGTTTTGTTATGTCATCTAAATAACAAAATTATAGATTGAAATGAAAATTCAGACAAAAATCATTCAATATGAATATAATTTTTTAATTGCTTATTCTATTTCTTCATTATATTAAAAAAAATACAAACCAAACATTTTTACAAAGAATTTTCAGCCAGTATTTTGTCACTCAAATCAAATGAAAATATTAAATTTATTTTTAATTATTGCATTTATGTCTTGCCACTTAAGAGGAAACAAAAAGATATTACTTACATTTTTAACCCTTGCATTTATTCATATTTGTGATATTGTACTTTCTCTCCTTGAAAACGTTTATTTTTGTGCAAAATAATATAGAAATAATTGAATTTTATTTTAATCCGGAATTTGAGGAAAAAAATAGCATGACAAGCAAAATGTCTAAAAATACTAAAATATCGGAATTAACAAAAAACTGAAATGAATCCATCAGTTAAATAAACAGTTTGTTCATACTGTCAGACGATTTTATTTGATGTCATTCATCATTCGGATGTCATTTTTGAAGTACAATATGATTTTTGATCACGTGTTATAAGCGATTGTCTTGTCTGCAAATTTACGAAAAGGACGAGACAAAATTCTCCAAATATTTTAAATCTATAGTTTAAAGAAATTTTTTTAATAAAAAATAACATCAAGATATAAAAGTTGAGATATTTAAAAATATATACGTAATTCTATAAAATTACGTGTTTTTCAAATAACTCTCTATCGGCTTTTACCAGGTACTTCAAGTTCAGATAGATATTTCCTTGTTTATCTCTACATGCTCAAAAGTTAATCTTGCACTTTAAAGATATAAAACTGTACAAAATATGAATCATATTCCTCAATCTCAAGCTTGAAACTTACTATTGACAAAGTACTTGTCATTTAAAATGGGAAAGCATTATCTAAATTCTGCCACACTTGTTCTCTTTGTACTTGAAAATGAATATCCTTTATCGTTGACGTACGTTTCAAAACTAGAAACGTTTTCGTAACAGAGAAATGTGGAATTGAGAAAGTCAAAGACCATTTGCCAAAAAGGTACCTATATATGAAAGAAATGCAACAATGCAATAAATATTCATCTAAAATTGATAAAGAAATAACTATTTTAAGCAACATTTCCAGAGATCACTTGATAATTACTTTACTCGGATGCAATTGCAATAAACTTTCACAAAGGAATTTCCAAGAAATTTTAGTTAAAAAAATTGGATTAGAAATTTAGAATTAACCGCTTAAGTGTTTTGCCCGAATGCCATACGTGCATCGATTTATCGAATTTTGATAGTTGCAAGCAAAAAATAAACTATTCATAACGATTATAATTCAATATTAAACATACATAGATAAGTCAAGCATTCAATGGATTTCCATTTGAATCAAAATAAGGAAATATTCCCAAAATAGAAGGTGCCATTTTATTAGATAGTAAAGAAAATAAAACAGTTAAGGGGTTAATCGGCAGTGGAAACGTTCTCATTTTCACATTTCTAGCTATAACAACAGTTTATTGAAAGAAAGAAAAAAAAAATAAGAAGGGAAAAAAAGTGGCAAAGTTTTAAATTTTCGGAATTTTTAAAAACATTTTTTTGCAGAATTAGGCCTTCTGGGATAAAATTTCAGCATATTAATTAAATTGATATTTCAGACTTTAATACAAAGTTAAACCAGCTTTTTATAATTTTCTGTTTTAAATTAATAACTTAAGAAAACGATTATCATGGTAAAGTTATGCTTTTCTATAGTTTCACTATCTATTAACAAGAGTCGCATTCCATAGAATTTTTTTTTTATTGAAGGACACCTTTAAACCTTAATGATTACAGAAAAATAATTAGAATTTATGTAAATCAATCGATTATATATATTTTTTTCCATTTGGATCGTTTTTTATCAAGTAAAGTAGTATAACTATAATGTCACAAATGTCATCCTTTCATAAAAAAGTAATAAGTTACAGGTATTTCAGATAAATTTTTGGACAAATAATGTAAAATATAATGATGATTTTAAATTTATAATTATTAAAACGAATTGATTCACAACCATTTGTTAACATAATATAAATAAAAGCTATATTTCCTATGTATATTTCCATGAATGTAAATTAACCAAACTTTACGAATTTTTTTTATTTAAGACACGAGAAAAAGCACTGACAACTTTCCAAAGTACAGAAATTAATTAAATATTCAATTAATTATAAATTATTAGATATTTTTCCATTTTTTTGCAATATTTCAGAGCAAATTATAAGAAAGAAAATTTTACTTTTTCATTGATATCAATTTCATTTCTGTAATATTTCTCCTCTAATTTTTATTATTTTTTAAATATTTGATAAATCTCTACTAAAAATAGAGAGGAATTTTTGTGTGTCTGTTTGTTGATACTCTACAGGACAGATTGTTAAGTTTACAGCTACCAAATTTGACACAAAAGATGGAAATATGCAACTCGGAGTTTTTTTTTTCAAATTTCAATTAACTAAAAATTAATTGAAATTTGAAGAAAATTTGTTGAGTTTTTTTCCCTTTATTTTTTAATCATAATTTCCAAAAGTATTATGTCACAAAATTGTCTTTGATATCAGCTAAAAAAAATTTTTTTTAATTATATTTTCGCTGCCCCCAATTCAGCTGCCGTGCAAGCTTTTTTTGTTTCTAATTTATCGTTTAAAACATTTCATGCATACTTTATAGCCATATAAGTACACAGTTTAATAAAACTCAAAATGGTTTCAATGATGCTACAAATATTTTATGCTGGAATATTCTTCCATTGTTATTGACGAAGATACAAAATATTATGGTGAGAATGTTTGTTAAGGTAAATTTTCAATAAAATTTTCAAATTTGATTGGACTAACAATTAAGATTTAACTTCAGAAGTATGTAATCTTTACAACCCATCCATTTTCAAATTTGATTGGACTAACAATTAAAATTTAACTTCAGAAGTATGTAATCTTTACAACCCATCCATTTTCAAACATTGCTGCTCCCTCTTAATATATAAGCAAATGAATAAAGGCAGAATAAAGGTCTTCTCAAATTCGGAATAAAATCTTTTGATATTTCGAATTCATTTTGCAGAAAAATGTTCTGAAATGTTCAAATTACGTGCTAGCACTTTTGATTCGTCTAAAAATGTGTTATATTTTGTTCTCAAATTTTGGGATTTCAATTTTAGTTTTATTGACTAAATTGAAAGAGCAATTGTTTTTGCTTAAATTAGTTTATTGATAGTGTTAATTTTGGATAATATTGCAAACCATACAATTAAACATAAAATAGATGGTATTTCTTGCATTGCATCCAATAAACTTTTAGCTTCGGATAAGCTGTATTATAGTTACTTACATTAATAAATTCTTCAAGGGCATTACAAGTTTGTTCAAATTGTGTATATACTGCTTTAACCGAATCTATTTCAGCTTCCCAACGAGTGTCATATAATGCTTTAAGAATAATCTATATCTATATCTATACTTATAAATAAAGCTCAATGTGTGTGTGTGTATTGGAGCTCTACAGGCCAGGTCATTTGACCTACAGCTACCAAATATGGTACATGTATACCTTAGAGGTCGGGAATGTGCACCTGAGGTCCCTTTTTTCGAATTTTTAATTAGAATTTTAATTATTAATTAAAAACTAACTTTTCCGCCAAAAAAATCTTCCATTTTCCTCACCGCCAATTGAGTAAGGCTTCAGTTTTTTCCCCTAACACTAATGAGGCTAGGGTTAACATTTTTCGGCCGATTATTTCAAACGATTCTGTTTATTTTCTTAATGTTTTATGCATTTAAAATTAAACATTGTTAATTAATCCATCTTTCAGATTCATTCTGAAGTACTTTTTAATTAAAATAACACAGAATAAAGCAAATTAAAAATGTCTAATCTGCATAGCGTTACCCCAACTGGCGTAGAAAAATTCACGCATTTGCGTTACCGTAACTGGCGTTGAAAATTCATGCATGCGCAATGTGTTCTGATTGTTGACATGACAACTATTATCAACGGATGATTTAAATTATTTTTAGGTTAGTTGCATGCTTTTGTAATTAAATTGTATTTATGTTAGTTATATATTTTTTGTATATTTTTATAGTTTTAAGTACATCGTTTTTTAAGTAGTTTTTTTTTAACCTGTTTTCAATGATTTAAATTATTTCTAGGTTAGTTGCATACTTTTGCAATTAAATTGTATTTATGTTAGTTATATATTTTTTTGTATATGCTTATAGTTTTAAGTACATCGTTTTTTAAGTAGTTTTTTTAAACCTGTTTTCGACCGATTATTTTAAACGATATATTTTATTTTCTTAGTGTTGGATGCATTTAAAATTAAACATTGTTAATTAATCGATCTGTTCATGATGAATCTGAGAAAATTTTGTTGACAAATTCTTGAGATATTACATAAATTAAGAAAGATATTTTTTAGTGCCCATAAAGTTTAAACGCTCAGTGACTCTGTTATCAGTAATCATATTATAAAAAAATGCTTTGTTTCAGTAAAAAATATTATTATATTAATTGCAGATTAATTCTTTCCACTCTAATTTAAAGCATAAATTCTACGAGAGGTAACAGAAAATTAGTGAGATACATATTACGTTATGACACTATCAAAATTTGAAGTTTTAATATATTTTGATGAAGAATCTATTAAAGTTGGAATTGCGTAAAATATTTAATGATTAAAATTTAAACGAACATTAAGATTGGCGAACCGGCTGGTCGCCAAAGGCGGCTAGTGTTTAAATATTTTTGAAGAATTTCCATCTTTTGGTAGATGCAGAAAATAAGCAATATAAGCGTAGCAATATTCAAAAAAATTTTTGCAATATATACTACTGAAAGCGGTATCAAAAATTAATAAATTAAAAGAGTGTGATAGGCAAGGCACATAAATTGCATGCGGGTTTAGAGAAAGTATACTAGATTGTACACCTTTATATTTCTCTTTCATGCTGTTACCGTTGTCGCAAGCTTGCCCTCTAAAATTCCTAATATCTAAATCAAGCTCACTTAATCTTTCTGCTAGCCTTTCTCCTGTCACTTTAGTTACTTCATAAACCCTATAAATGACTCGTTTATAGTTAACCTTTTCTCTTCAAAATTTACATACCTAATAATGATGGAAGTTTGTTCTTTATGGGAAATATCAGAAATACAATCCATTTGGATATTATAGTACATGGCTGCTTTTATATCATGTTTAATTTTGTTAAGGACTTCATTTTCTAAAGCAGAAATAATTTGTTCTTGTGACCTATGTGTTAAATGATGCACAATTCTATTTTTAGAATTTATTATTTTGTTTATATGATCCATTAGCACAGATCGTATTTACTTAATAATTCGATTAAACTTAAAAAATTTCAATTATTAGGCGTACCTATTATTTCGTGAGTTCCTCAAAGTGGAAGAATATTACACGCTAAAAATAGAATCACGTCTACAATTCTTTGAAGTAGTAGTTTGAGCCGTGCCGTTTCCTTATTTATATTAACTTGATTTGTTTTATCAATAGTCGAACATAAATTTAGTCGTTTTAGTAATTTTTTTTCAAGCAGTAAACGAATTAAAAAGACAAGTAGAACGCTCAATGTTCTTGGATTACAGTCGACAGCTTTTTCCAGTTATTATAGCCACCTATAAATCGTGTAGTTTGGTCATTTCCTCTTCTTTTGGAAAACAGTATACAACAAAAACAAAATACAGAGTCTTGCGTTTTTGAATAAATTAACCAGTTGTGAAGTTAGGTTTCACCATTTGACATTTTTTTAAAGATGTACGTAATGGAAAATGATCTACCTTCAGCATTTTTAGCAAAAACTCTTTTGTGTTGTACAGGTTCGATTTTAACACAAGGCATTCTAAATTTATCAGTTATAATATTTGACTGTCAACCAGGATCATTTATACTCACTTGACCATATTTGTTATTGTCATTTTCGTCATTATTTTCTGATCCGGTCACATTTGCAAAAACATACGGTTCTTCAACAAATTCCACTGTTTCAACATTTTCATTGCAAGATTATGTATTTTGCGCGGAACTTTCTTTCCCAGTTGAAGTTTGAATTGTAACTTCTGAAGTCGAAACAATTTCTTTGCCGGAATTACTTTGTAGCCAAGAAAACAGATCTACTTGTGACTTCTTGAAGTTTAGCTTTTCTTCCTTTTCTCTTTTCTGATAAATTTTCTTTTTAGACACCCAAAGGGATATATCTTTGGCATGGACAATGTTATATCTAACAGTATTCAGCAGTTTATGGAATGAATTACCAAATCACTATATGCTATACTATACGCTATTGCCTATTAAATGAGGTAAGTGACTGTAAATCTACTTTTCTTATATTAACAATACTGTAACTGTAAATCTACTTTCCTTATATTAACAATATTTTGCATACTTGCCCTAGACTATAATATATACTGTAAACTTCGTATATTTCCAAATCCGTCGAATGCTCTATTTAAACTTCTTCCTTAATTGTTTTCATTCCGATCGTGGCCAGTGAAACAGTGCATTGCTAGGAGTTGATCGTTTTATTTATCTTCGCTTTGCTTTTTGTGTGAACAAGTTAATATAAACAAACATGCACAGATACACGTATAAAAATTATTACATTAGATGTAGAAGAAAGTAAATAGCTGGTGATTTACAAACCCATTTGAACCCAACCTCAGTCTCCACTTCTGGGCGATTTTTGGCCACCGCTTAGCCAAAAAGATCGCCGTTCTGTTTTAACATGTTTGAAGGGGATTCATAAATGAACTTTCCCTCCCCCCTTTTTATAGGTATCACTGAGAGTTTTGCCTAATAAAGGCGTTAATCAACGCTCAGCCAGCCACGTGGAAACAAACTTGTATACTTTCAGAACGTGTAAACGCTATTATTGTTCAGAACACTATTTTAATTCTTAATCACGGTGGGGCCCTCCTCAGTCGTGGGGCCCTGGTGCATAGCATCCGCCGCACCCCTCAGATGGCCGGCCCTGATTTCAAAAAAGTCTCTCCTAGGCGCATATTTTCATCCTACAAGGTATATATGCATGGACCGAATTTAATAGTTGTATGTCAAAAGGTGTTGCCTGTAGAGTGCCAACACACATACATACTTCTTTATATTAATAGAGATTATTAGAGAGATATATTATTTGTAGAATAGATATGCGTTTTAAATATTTTGGCAACTTTTTTCATTGACTTTAAAAACAGTGTAAAGTTTATTTATTTCTATCCCTACTAATAAAGATGTGTGCGTTGAGTATCTGTAGAGCAGAACATTTGATCTACAATTACCAAATTAATAAATACAATTACCTATTAAAAATTTACCAGTTTAAAAAAATGTCTTTTTAACAGTGATAATTGAATAATCGAGAGAATTTTAGCTAAATTTTGGCATTTTTTTTTAAATTTCTAATTTCCAACTATAGATTGCATTTTTGCCTTAAAATTAAATCGACTTTTATTGTTTTATCAAATATTTAATCACGATTTTCCATCATTAGTGAGAGCTAAGGAAGAAGAATTCTGTTTAATATGTATGCAGTTTATAAGACAAATAAAAAAATGAAATTACAAAATACTTCGGAATTTGTAAGATAAATGAATATGAAGATATGCACATTTTAATAGCACTGCAATATTATAGATTGTCTCTTTTAGAAAGGTCTATGTACACAGTAGCCAGAGCTTAAACAAGACCATTAAAATAACACAATTTTAATTCATCTCAATTTGACGGAATCATGAACAGGAAATTATATCGATTTATCTGAAAACAAATATATTCAATATTCCTGGAAAATGAGCATCAAATAATTACATTTGACCATTTTTTAGGTAGTAGGACAAAAAAAAAAAAAAAAAAAAAAAAAAAGACCTTAAAATCATTCTTCCAAACTTCTCAGAAATTTCAAATCTTCCAGAAATGAAATATGTATTTATAACTGCAGCGATATTTCTAATGTAGTACATACAATGCAAAAAACTTCAATTGATGTTCTCAATCCCTGCCATGGCGATTTCGATTTTATTTATAGATGTGATATCTTTTAACAGTTTCTTCGTATACCAAATCACAATAAACACCAAAATTTCTCTCGCCACCTTCTCTATTATACCCAAACTTTTACACAAGAAGAATCTGTGTTTATTTTAACTTCCATGAAGGGAGAACGAAATGTAACTCAACAGCTTAATAAATTATGCAAATATTGCCTGAAGAAAGTGCATTTGTGTTAAAAATTGGGAAATACACACTTTTCTAGTTCCTTATTTTAGTAAAGATGATTTATTATTATTATTATTTAGTAAAAATGATTATGATTCATTATTAAAGATGATATTTTATTTTCATTGCTAAAATTTTGTTGGGATTCTTTTCTCACTCTGTGTTCATCATAATCACGGCATGATTGCCTAACCAGACTGTATTTTCTGTCTAAAAAAAAAAATAAACTTTTAGATGCATACATGCAATTAGTTGCATAGTGACAGGAGAGCAAAAAAAAAATCTGCTCACTTGTTATACCTATATGTAAGTTATTACAATTTTGTTATTAAAAATATCCTATTCACTAAGCCGATGCAGAAATGGTTGGATTACATTTTATTTTACAACATATACTCATTTCCTAAACTTGTTATTTAGTGCCCTCTATCTATCAAAACAAAGTTTGAGCATCTGGTTTCAAAAGATCAAAAGGCACCTGTCTTCACTTTCAACATTTTATAATTCATTCTCACATCGTTTATTACGAGACTAGATCATGGATGTTTCGCACGCATATCAACTTGTGTTGAAAAGAGGTAATTTAACTTTTAAACTTCATACAAAATATATTTTTTTAAATAAATAATTCTTTAAAAATAATAGAAATTACTGAATTATATGTCTGAAAGAATTATTTTAAAATTATTCTTAATTATGTAACGAATTTCGTGCGCTCTAAATGTATTTAATATTGTCACAATCTATGAATTCACTAAGCCCAACAATGAAAAGTGTTGTTGTAAAATATACCTTATTTAAATTGGACAGAAATATATTTATATCAATTAAAAGTTAAAATTTTTAAATTTTAAAATAATACACTAATTGTTTTTATTTTATAATTTACCGTCAAATTATTGAGAAAAGCTTTAACCTTTTTATTTATTTTTAATTAAAAGTCCATTCAAAATTCCGATTTTTTTTTTCTTTTAAAGAAATTGCTGTGTGCAGATTAAGTTGCTTCGAATGCAAAAACTTCAGTTGCAATAATCTGTCCTGTTTCAACACCAAAGTTTTTTCATCATTCATATCACAGATTTGATGGAGTTTACTGCCACAAAAGCCAATTTTGATTTTGCCGCTTTAAACATGTGAAATGCGTATATGTATGATCTACAAAAAAAAAAAAAAAAAAAAAAAAGGAAATGATTCCAGAACTTTCAATAATGCAAATGTTTACTTCTTTTATGTGGAACTTTTCAGAATTCTGTCTTGCTTAATTAAGAATGATATTAATTGTGTAAACAATAATTAATATTACAAGAATACTATTAAACAATAATAATTATTATTATTGTATTTAAACGTCATACGAGTTAAGAAAATTAGCCGGGAAATTCTTGATAAGTCAGCTAGAAAAATCTTAAACAAAATGTTATAAATATATTCTTTTTAAAAATTGTTGAAAAGCAAATTTTGTCTTTTTAAAAAAATTTCTTATGAAATTTTATGTACATATTTTGATATTTTAAGAAGTTATCAGAATGAAACACTAATTTTTTTATTTATAGATTTCTAAGTTTGTTGAAAATTAATTTCATATTTAAAATTGCAAACTTATCATTTAACTCATAAATACACTTTAAACATATGATTTCATATTTATATGCTTTTCGTGACCGGTTGATTCTCTGGTGATATCGATTAATTTAAATCGTTTAAGTATAACTTTATCCGTTATTTTCTCAAATTGTCTGATATTAAAGCCGTGTTATTGTAATTTTCACGCGTCGTGTTAAATTTGTACATGGACTTTTCCAATGCAGACCAATTTCATGACATGATAGGGCCAATAAGAAAGTAAATATGCGATTCATCAACCTTCTACATTTTTCGATGTTAACCCCCCCCCCTTTTTTTTTTCTTTTTCTTTTTCTTCTTGTAAACTGCACATGTTTAACAGAATCATTTTTCCTTAGTTTTAATCAATGGAAAAAAGAATTCCTCGATTAAATATTTGATGCAACAAAGAAAACGGTTTGAATTTCAAGAGACAACAATGTAATCTATCTTAAGAAAATAGACAAAAATATTTTTAAAATTTCCAAAATTCACGAAAAATTAGCGTAATTATTAAATTAATATCAATTAGACTACATTTATTTAAACTTTGAAATGATGTAAAATTAATTTTTGTACTATAATATTTTCGAAAGTTACCGCAGAAAACTCTAAAAATTTCATATAATTATTAATTAATTGATAAAATTGTTTTAAAAAAAATCTCTCCGAGGTGCACATTGCTTCTATCTAAAGTATATATGTGTTAAGTTTGATAGCTACTCAAATGACCTGGCCTAAAAGTGTCAAAACAAATTAATATTTATTATTTTTAGAGTGGAGATTCCTTTTTATTCTTGAACAAATAGTCACTTTCAAAATATTTAATGCATAACTTTAAAGGTAAGATATACTGATAACTCATATACTACAGTTCTCAAAATTGAGTATGCACCATTCATGCTGTTCATTATACGTCTAAAATAGCACCATAAAGCGCTCAATTTGATGGTTATAGAAATGTTAAAATTCTCATTAAATAGTGTACTAAGAAAGTAAGTTAAAATAAAATACAGAAATGATAATTTAATCGAATTAATTTTTATATGAAGTTCCGAATTTTGAAGTCTCAAAATTGAGAACCTACTTGTTAAAAATTTCAATTTGACCAGAATCAGTATACTAAATGTTATTTGCAATGCACCTTTATTTAATAACCACGGGAAATTATTTTTTTTTAAGTTCTCAAAGTGAATTCAAAAAATGAAACAAGTGCTGATACATGAAACTTGAAATTTCTGTAGAAAGGGAAAAAGAAAAAAAAAAGTATTAAAGAATAAAGTAGAAAGCATGTGAAATTTCAAAGAATGTTCGTCGCAGTCATGGATAAACAAAAAAAATCATTTAAAAATATGAAAGTATGGACAATCAGTTAAATGGATATACGTGGAAAGATAGATTTAAAAAATACGTTACTGATCACATTGAATACACACATCACTACAACAACTATACAAAACACTATATATACAAAAAAAAGCAGTGTTTAGTGAAGAAAAACTATTTTATGGAATTTGATGTAAAGATTAATTTGTTTGAAGAAGGGCTCGACTCGAGATGTCTATGAAACAAATTATTCTGGGCTTGAAATCTGGAGAAAACAGATATTCGTTATCCTGCAAAAATCGCACTAGTTCAAACTAAACCTGTTTATCTTATTTTTATCTTGAGCACTTAGCTTTTCATTACACTGCTCGACCAGATTGGTTCTAGGTCATGGGTAGATTCGCTAAGGGGAAAATTGTGGTGAGAGTGCAGCTAGTGGCGTATTGAAGTGGATCACTAGCTTTCCTATAGCCTTAACTTTAAGAACCTTTGGTATGGAACCGCTTGAAGTATAAAGGGAATGGGTCGTATCACGCCTGTTCGAAGATTTTTAGAATAACGTTCTATTCAAACGAATATTTATGAAAGTAAATGTAATATTTTTGGAAGTAAAGATCGAAGCTATGTATAGAGGAAACAAAATTCCGAACTACTTCCCCTAAATCCCTATTCCCATTGTCAAGTAAAGGTGAAATTCGATCATTGTATAGAGGTGTACGCCTGTAAATAAAGAATTACGCCTGAAATTTAGTTTTTACAGATGGTATAATAAATGAAAGGAAATATTTTGATATACTAAAGAAAATTTTAAAGGAAAGTGCAACGGAATTTAGAATCAAATTTCATTTTTCAGCCAGATATGGAAAGATATGCATCTAAATTATGAACTCCAAAAGATGCAACCGAAATTATGAATTTATTGAAATTATGCAACTATGAAATGGAATTGCATATTTCACTTTAGTCCTCAAAGTTATCGAAACTTTTTTGTCTGAATTTTAGTCTGCTTAGCACATAATATTACGAGGTTTTGGGCGTTTAAAAACTGAGTTAAAGGTAGAATGAATAATGCAAGATCTTGTTAATTCAATGACACGCCGCTTAGATTTTCTTTTGAAAGCAAAAGGATGTACACAAAAAAAATATTAATTCCTGTTATTATTATTTTTTTCTTTTTGTTCACTATAGTTAGACTGATTACTTAACTTTGTGACTAAGAAATTTGAAACTATGACATAAAGTTTATATTGATAAAAATATTTAGCTTTATAATAACACATTGAAATTTATTATAAGTATAGATATACAGTGGCTCAAACAATTGAGAGTACATCTTACTTTTTTTTGATAAATCCGACTTTTAATATAAATAACACATTACCCAGAAGTGCAAATGTGTTATTTTTACACATAACAAATGATTTAATTTAAAGTAAAAATAAGGAACAATCAACAAAAAACTTCTAAATTGAAAAGTTTCTGAAACATTTGAAATAAATATACACAAATTTTTACCTAAAAAAATTGAGAATATCCCCAATGAAATTTTTGTAATATCTCACATAGTGTCAATATTTAGCTGCATGTTTTTTAGCTTTTATAACAGCCTCTAAACGTCGTGGTATCGGTTCGACCAACTTTTTGGTGGTATCTGAAGATATTTAACCCCATGCTTCTTGCAACGTTTGTTTAAATTGGGTCTATCTTTTAATTTTGTGTTTTTGGACCGCTATTTCGAGTGTGGCCCACAGATTTTCAATGACATTGATGTCGGGGGACTATGATGGTGTATGTAACTACTGTTTATAATGAAAAAGATACCATGTTTTGACGTTACATGCAGTGTGTTTGGTGTCGTAGTCCTGCTGGAAAATGAAATTTCTATCAAAATCTTTCCTCTGGATTGCTGCGTACATCAAAATAAAGAAAGTTATATTTAGTGATAAAAGTAAATTCAACATTACTTGTGACGTCCGTCGCACCATGTGGAAAAAGCTCAGTACTGCCAAAGGATCCAAAAATGTACGTCCTACAGTTAAACATTGTTGTGACTCCGTCATGGTTTGGGGTTGTATGGCTTCATCCGGGGTAGGGAATTTAGTTTTTATAGACGACATTATGAGCCATATGGTTTACATGTATATGCTTTACAGCAATCTAAAGGAAAGTGCTAAAAATTCGGATTTCATTTTCCATCAGGACAATGACCCCAAACATACTACAAGTAACGTAAAAATGTGATTACTTTTTCATGGTAAAAAGCACTTACACACATCACCACAATCCCCCGACAAAATGTCATTGAAAATCTGTGGGTCACACTCGAAACAGCGGTCCAAAAACACAAAGTTAGAAACAAAACCCATTTAAAGCAAGTGTTGCAAGAAGAATGGGTGTAAAATATCTTCAGATACCACCAAAAAAATTGGTCGAACCGGTACCTCGATGTTAAGAGGTATAAAAGCAAAAAAACGTTATGTTATAAAAGCTAAAAAAAACATAGAACTAAATAGATACTTTCTTTCTATGTGAGATATTACAAAAATTTCATTGGTGTATTTTCAATTTTTTGAGGTCAAAATTTGCGTATGTTTATTTAAAATGCTTCAGTCACTTTTCAATTTAGAAGTTTCTCGTTGATTGTTCTTTATTTTTACTTTAAATTAAACCATTTGTTATGTGTAAAAAAACAAAAAACAAAAACACGTTTGCACTTCTGGGTAATGTGTTATTTATATTCAAAGTCGGATTTATCAAATAAAAGTAAGGTGTACTCTTAATGGTTTTAGTCACTGTATATTCGCAACAATAATCTCGATTATCCAGAATATAAATGAAAATAATGCACTTACTTTTGAAACTTTTTGTCCGCTCTCAGAGTTCATAAGTACACAATCCATTATATTTTTATTCTAAAGTTCAACTTCTCAAAATGCTTTTTTATAATTTATATTCAGTAAATGCAAAATATTTCATTTACTGAATACAGTAAAAATAAATAGAATACTATTGAATGATTTTATCAATTGATGACGAATGTATTTGATAAAGCATTTTCATTTTCGTTTAAAAAATATAATTACACTCAAATGAAAATAAATTCGAGATCTCAGTTCAATTCCTGCTGGATGAGCCATTTTCAAAAATTTCATAAATTATGGTTGTATTCTACTAAAGAAAATTACACCAAACGAAAAAGAATTTTGAAATAAAATCTGTTTTTCATTTAATAAAGTCTTATTTTTATTTCTTTATCGAAAAATTGAAGTATTTGCAATTAATATTCTCTTATTTTGTTCTAAATGCGAAGGGATTAATGTTGTTTGAAATTAATAATTAGTTATTACATTTTCAAATTTTTATTTTTTATAATAAGTCAAGGGGCTACTAAATATGTATTCCGCATTAAAGAGTTTAGAACCCTATGATCATTGATTTTGCAGAATGTTAAAATAATGGTTCCAAGCGTGAGTTGTAATTATATGCCGATTATTAAACTACTTTTAATAATGAATGTGTGCCAGTGCAGTCAATCTTAGAAGAGAATAGTAAATTTTTGAGGAATTATTCGTGCATGAAGAACCAAATAAATATTCTGCGATATTATTTTTTTTAAGAAGTTTGAACAATAATACCAATTCAGTGAAAACAAAAATATTCATGTAATTGCATAAACTTTTTATTGCTAAATCCTATGAAGAAAAGACTTTTTTCACTTTTTGATTAACAATTAGAAATCTTCTGCTTCTCGGAGGCGTAGAACACAAATAGAGACCAAAATTTTAGAAAAGAAACTGGCATCAGTATTTCCGATAAATATTAAATTCTAGATTTTGTATTTTGTAAACTGCGTTTCTAATTTTAAAAGCTTGTTTTTCTTCACGCTCGCTTATCTTTGTTTATGAATATGAAATGAAATTAGTCATCATTTTTAATTGATTTATTTCGCACAAATCCTCCAATTTTGTGGAGTTTTTCTTTCTTTCTTTATCTTGGTTTTTTCTCCTGCATTCACATCGTCGGCCTCGATGTGAACATCCTATGGATCAAAGGTTGTCCTTTGAGTCAAGAGTTTAATATTTTCCTTGATGGTTGAATTTCCTTGATGTATATGATAGCTCGAGTATCGAGCAGTAGGTAGTTGCAGGCGGTGTTTGTATCTAGAATTCGCCTCGTATTTTCTTTAGTCATCATCTACAAATATATTTTCTAAAAATGTCGCCGTTTCTTAAATTAAGTAAGTTTTAATTATTTTTGTATCTTCTTGTAATGTTAGATATTTTGTGCGCTATTTTAATTTCGCAATGAATCAATCTTGCTTTGATATAACATTTTTTCAATTTTAAGTGTGTGTAATATCTTACGCAATCCAACAAGTTACCATTCGATTATGAATCAGATGTTACGCTATGACTACTAAAAGCTTTTATGCTTTTAAATCATACCTTACCCAGTCAAAAGTCTGTTTTGAATAGTATTTTGAATTTCAGTGAACCTTCATTTAATATATTAATTTGCTAAAATAATATGAGATATAATTGTTTTTATTTCATCATTCGTCTGATGACTTCTTTATAGATATTGTTTTCTGAAATGATATTTATTTTTTTAGTTATTAACATAGCCAAAGAAAAGACAAAATTCAGTTATTAGAATCTCAAAGATCATCTAAATATTAAGTGATAGCTCAATCTTATGATTATCAATTTGCATCATGTTAAAAGTGTAGTAACAAAAATACATTTATACTGTTGATATTCTATGAATTACTTTTATAACATTAGAATATTTTCTTCTAATTGCAATTTTATTTTTAATGGTAGCCATGGAAATTGTTTCGCTGCCAAATCCTAATTGTTTTCTTCCTTATTTCAGTTTTGAAAGCAGCTCGTTTGATGGGCCTTTTTATGTTGGCATGCCACATGACAATAGTGTTTCTGTTCAGTGGATTACTATTGAATTTTCTGCAACTTATCTTGTATTTAACACTTTATAACTCTAATCGCAAATTATACAGGAAAATCAACTATTACTTAATTTATTTTTCATGGATACGTAAGTATAAAATTATCATTTGCAATATACATTCTTAAGCATATTCCTATTTTCTGAGTGTTTTGTTTTATTTAAGAATTGTTTATTATAATATAAACAACCAGGTATTACATATAGTGTATATTTTGAATATATCTCTAAACTCATATGCAGGTAATATTATTTTTATTACTTATTGCAAAGATGGACTCATAATTAGATAATGAATAACTGCAGCCGCAACTGAGTAGTTAGAATTTGAACAGATTTAATATGTTAAATATGAGATTCAATAACTCTACTTATTTTAAGTCTGATTCTTCCAACTTTGGTATGTTTCCATTTCACCGGTGCACCAAAATGATACATTCAGTGATGAAAATGATACAATGGAAGATAATTTGCAATTCATAGAATTAAAATTTTTTTATGTGTGTCTTTTTTATGTTATGCCAATCAAGTCTGCTTGGTAATATTAGTGCCAGCGAAAGGGAAAAGTACCTCATTTCCATTTTTAATATATTCTAGGAGGGAATATATGTAATTTTTCATATTATAAAATTGTTTAAAAATTAATAATTTAAAAAAAATATATCATTCAAAGGGAAAAAAAGAATTTATAAAATTTTTGTTTATTATTCGCTTGACATTTTAAAATAATTATCATGGAATGTGAGTTAGCATTTTTGTGTAGATTCTGGTATTTTATCATATATATGTGGATTTTTTGTATTAATTTTTAATTATTATATTAATTTGATTAGAATTTTGCTTTACATTACAAACACAATTTTGAAGACTAAAAAATTTTGTGTAATTTTAAATTAAGTTTTTTTCTATCTTTTTGATCAAATGTAAAAAATAATTACCTTGACTTTAAATTTCAATACTTATAAAATAATATTAGAATCTGTTATTAAGTGATTTGCATATTGACTTGGTATTTCTTTGATTGAAACTGTAAATTTTGTCTTAATTGAAATTTATTTTTGGTAATATTAAATAATTTAATATGAACTCTAGTATAATTTTAAGTAGAAAAAAAAATAATAAACTGTTAAGTTTTTGTGATTTTTTTTCTGGAATTTTTATTTCTTTGTGTAGAAATATTGATTAATAATTTAATTATTTTGTATCATATAGGAAGTGTTATTAGTTGAAGATCTTTTGATATACATAGTTAAAGTCCAATAACATATTGTTATTGTTTTTTTTTTTAATTTTTTATTTTAATGAACCTTAATTTATATTTTGCATAAAAATTTTCTTTATATCTATGTAATTTTTATAAATACCATATTACATTTTTTAAACTTTGCGCTATTGATCATTGCAAAGTATTTCAGTGCCTCTTAAATTTTGTATGACAGACATATTTTTTTACAATTAACAGTCTTCTCATTCTCCATCCTTGTATATTGTGAGAATTGTTATAGAAGATATTGTTTGAACAATTTTGATTTAAATGAATTAAACTGCATTTCTATGATTTCTTATTCTCCATTGTTGTATATTGCAAGAACTGTTATAAAAGATATTGTTTGAACAATTTTGATTTAAATTAATCAAACTGCATTTCTATGATTTCTTATTATACAGTCTTTAGAATGATTCAGAAGCAGAATCGATTCTTTACCCAAAACTATTAAACATGTTTTGAAAGTCCTTTATATATATCTTCAATTTTTAAAATCAAATCATGGTTACCTTTTGTTTACCCTCATGAAAGAGTAAAAGATGCATAAAATTCTTTGGCTTTTTCTAAAATCTATAATATTATAACATTTTCAGTAGTGCAGAAAGTAGAAATGTATGTAGATTATTAAAAAAAGATCCACAATGGAATGCCAGACAGCTAATAATGTTTTGGAAATTACATTTTTTTTCTCTCTAACAGTAACTGGAGATTCATGGCTTGAGGAGCTGTAATTCATTTTAAAATTTGTTCAAAAAACATGTATAATATAACTAATCATTTAAAAATTTCATTTGGTGATATTTCATTTTTTTTTATCCGTATGTAATAGCATAACTTTTTATATAATATTACATGTACAAAAACATTCAAAATATTTTCTCTGTGTGATGTACCTGTAATAAACTTTAGGTGGTTCATTATAGTAATTATTTCAAGATTCATGTGTAAAAGAGGGTATATTCAAGGATTCTTTTACAAATTTAAAAAGGTTTAAAGACTTTTTTTTAGTAGTACATGGGATTGGAAACAATTAGAGTAATTGGTGAATTAAGAAAAAGGTGAATAGAATATGATATGCGAGTGAAGAACTGGAGAAAACAACAGAAGATAATTTGCATTCACCTTCTACTTGGAAATAGAAACCTAAACAGAAATAGGTCATACTTTCACAAATAAGAATAAACATCATTTGAACCCTTTTGTTGTTTTCAACTGTTTGTTGTTTCTTATAACACTTTTTTTTAAATCTTAAAATAGAGTAAATGCTTTTATTATTTAATTCAGTTAATATATATTTGCTTGAATTTTCAAATTATAAAATTTGATATTTCTAGTTCTTTAACTCCATTTTATAATTCATAGTTTGTTTCATCATAAATTTTAAGCTTTATCTTTAATGATAGTTTCATATAGAACAATTTAACAGATTTTTAGATTTATTACATGGTTTTAATGAACATCCAGACTTGACATCCAGGTTTAAACAACAGCCAAACTTGGCTGTTGCACCCTTAAACCAATCAACTAACCAGCCAAATAAAGTGTGCAACACTTGTTAAATGGAATACAAATAATTTGTATTTCATTTACCCAGTAACTGTTTTAGCTTTATTTTGTCTCACCAGATGATATCATTCATTTTAATGAACATGTATTCATATTGATTTAACCCATCAAATGCCTAAATTCAAAATCATTATTTCTTTTCCATGCAAACAATACAAGTTATTATTTTGACCACTTATAATAGTAATTTAATGTAAAAATAAGGAAATTGCACTTGCCTTTAAAAATATAGGGTGTTGTGTTGGCGCAGCATCAGTGGAAAAGAAGTACGAATGTTGATCGTTATCACCGAGCACTACGGCGCATTTTCTTAACGTTTTGAAAACTAGAAATTTTTGTGAGCTTATTAAAGGGTGTAAAATAATCAAAACACTTCTTTGAAAATTTTAATTTATTAAAAACTAACAAGTAAATGTAGTTGACAAGCTTATTATGTAAGAATAAGGTGACATAAATTTCAAGTATGATATGCTTCACTACAATTGTGGTGTAAACAACTTCACAAACATTGCAGCGATAAATAGTTTGGCTGTGGCAATACTTGCAATGTAGCCTTCTACTGTCTGTAGACTTAACAATAAAATGTCCTTTGGATATTGGTTTTGTAAGGCTGAATTTGCTCGGACGTCCTGTAGCTGATCTTTTCTTATTTATCTCGCTAACCAAGGGTTTCTGTAACAGATGAAGCACAACCTCTCGTCTAAAATCCAACAGTGACTTTTTACTTCCTTCTTCAGAAAATCTTGATATTCTTCAAGTATTTGTTAGTGTAACATCGATGAAATTTGAAAATATCGGTCACCACCATCTTTTGCCACGGACCCTAATTCTGTAATTGGAAACAAAATTGTCACACAAATCTGCAAAATATATTGTCACACAAATCTGCAAAATATACACCACCTTTTTTCTGATTATATTGTTCAATGCAGTGAGGTTGGGCTACTAATATTTTCTTCTTCTGATTTTTAGAATATCTTGAAACAGTTTTTAGTGGTTCAATTTTTCCACAACAGAGTTGTCATTCCACCGAACAACAAGTATCTTTTTGTTATCTTCATATTGAAAAAAAAAATAAAAAAAAAGATTGAAAATATTTGCACTAGCTTTATCTTCTATGATTTGTTTGATATGATCAATTGAAGCTTTTTCTTCATTTTTTGGTTGAGGCCTATCAATTGGTTCCTTTCTTGTCAATCGTAATTCTTTCTTTTTCCGTTTTTGTTTTTTCAGCAGAACTTCTGGGAGGATCTAACTTCTTCTTTACATGAACTTCAACTTCCCCTGCAGTGTCTAAGTAAAACAATTATCGTTATTTAAAATATTTTCATTACCTTCTTCTTCATCACTGGCATCTGCTGTTTCTGGAGTTACGAAAACAATATCGGTCTCGTCTGCATCTACATCATCTGAATTTTGTTCCAAATTTTTTTTTCCAAAGGTACTTCTAACGTAAGATATCTTGTTCTACGCATTTTAAACCACAGAGGATAAAAAAGTTGCTACCAATAAGACGCACAGTACTGAAATGAAATCTTTCAAGAAGGATAACAGTCTATCCCCTTTCCGCTGACGTTGCACAAACGCAACACCTGTTTTTACTTTCCCATCATCCCCCACAGAAACACCTGCTTTGTGGAATCTACTGACAAAGAGTGACCTTGGCTAATGTATTTCTCAACCAAACCCCATTTTTTTAAATTTTTATTTTTTCTAAGAAAAAATGAGTTTGGAAATTTGAACAAAAAATGTTTAAAGTAAAACATCAATTATTAGGTGTGAAATAATTTATTTAAGTCAATTTTTTCACTGATTTGTTAGTAGTACTATTCTTTAACATAAAACTGTAATTTATTCAAAAATTTGTGTAATCGTTATTTTTTTATATTTATTTATATTGACCGTTGCGTCAATACAACACCAGCGGTTAATGGGTTAATTCAGAATTTTTAGAATGATTGAGGTGTTTGTGTTTCATATTTAATTTTTGTATCAAAATAAAACATCTATGTCAATTTTCTTGTATTTAATTTAAGTCTTCTTGTAGTAATTGCTTCTGTTTGTGACCCATATTCAATTGTAAAAATGTTGCATTTCAGCATACTTGATCTGCCTATAAATTTGTATAAGGATTTATAAATTGCCCTATAACATATTTTAATATACTATAAGTTAGCTGTGCACCTCTTCATACTTACAGTTTAATCCCTTATAGTAGTAGTTGAACAATATTAGATAATTCATCAGATAATTAAAAAAAATCAGAATATGAAAAAAAAATTTAAATCATTATAAGCAAGTATTGAGAAACTATAATAACTGTGAACTACTATGTATAAAAAAAAAAAAACTATTGAATTCATTGAAAATAAAATAAAGGAAATTGGATATTAATTATTCAACATTAAGTTCATCATGACTGTCTTCTTTATAATCAAGTTTGAATGTTTCAGTATTAATTTCCCAAAGCTGACTACTCAAAAATTTATTCTTCTCTTAATTATTTTTATATGAAAAAAAAAATCCAACCCTTCCAGCATTTTTTGATAGACACCAGTCGGAGGATTTATAAGGTTAATATTGATTTTCTAATTAAAATAAATAATGGGAATTTCTCTGCTTCTTAATTTTGAAAATGCAACCTCAATTACTTTTCAGAATATCTCATCTTTTTTTTTTTATATGTATTTTCGCTCCACCTTTAAGTTACTAGAAAATGATCTCGCTCTGCTTATAGGCTTTGTTGCATATTGAAATTTTTTTTTAATCTATAAAAATTCAAGATATTGATTTAAGATTTTTTAATTATTCTAAAGCTTTATTGTAAATTCGATTTATAATTCGCTGGAGTTTTGCATTTTTCCTTCTAATAATAAATCTAGTGTAGATTTTAGACTATCTATTATGGGAAGTATTTCTGTAATCCAGTAAAATTTTTTTCCCCTTCTTTTTAACCTTCCTTTCAACATTGATTTTACTTTTGGAACCATTTCCCCTCTACGATCCCATTTGATTAAGGAAAGATAGGATTTTGTTGCATCAATCTCTCCAAATTTCTAATCCTTTATAACTATATAAAATATGCAATTACCATATTGATTGTTACTGTTTAAATAAAGAATCTTGGTAAAACAAAATCTTTTGAAAGTAGATATTACCATCTCTTCTAATTTCTGTATATTTATTGCAATAATTAAATAATGTTAAATAGTTTCAAATCTGGCAGTAAAAGAAATAAACTAAGTATTTCTCATAATATGTAAAGCATTTTCTTTGATGTTAATAATTCTTCAATATTTGATTTTTTTTTTTAAATCACTATCATTAGAATTATTGCAAAAACAAATCTATTTTTCTTCTTAACTCCGACCAACTTAAAATTCTGATTGTACAGATTACATTTCTTTACTCCTTTGTGTTGCAATGAGCTTTCTTTAAGATTTATTACAACCATTTTTTAAAAGGTTTTTGAGTATTAATTTATTGAATTTTGAGAGTTTGTCCATTAGTTCTGCAGACAATGCTCTTCTTTTCTTAAAATTTCTCTGCTCTTTTTTTAAAAATTAAAATATGATTTTACTTAATTTAATTTTTGAGATATATTTAAATCAAATATCTAGTTTTCTCTTTTACTATATCTATTTATTCACTTATAAATATGTATAAATCCTGAAAAAAGTGGTAGGAATTGAAAAGTTGTAAAAACTTTTTCTCATTTTTTTTCTTTTTATTTTTAATTGTAGGCTATTTTATTCATTGTAGCTATACATTTGGCTAATTTTTTTTTATCAATTTATTTTTTATCCTTCATTTTGCAGTGTTATCAATTTTCAATCAATAATGGCTACAACTAACAACTCTAGTTGTTGAAACATCTCATTGATAACACATTTCATCCCTTTTATTATGACCCAATTTTTACACCGAATTGAAATAGATAAAAAAGACATTACATCATTTTATCAACAAAGGAAGGAATTTTTTATTTATCTTTGTGTCGCACTTAAATGATACTTCCCATGTTTTCAAGGCTAATATGTTATTGATTGCTTATTATGTGTGTTACATTATATGTCACTGTAAAAATGTTATGTGTATAATGACGCTTGTATAAAAATACTGCATTAAAAATAATTAAATAAAAATTATCCATAAAATAAGAAATCTTATTTACTTTTTATTAAGATAAACATTAAAACACTAATAAAAAAATGTTATTTAAAATCTTTGGATTCAGTTTTTATGTGAATATTTTTAATATATACATGAAATATTTTTTCATGTTTAGAAAACACTGAATGAATATATTTTTTCATGTATATAAATTGTTATATGAAGATTTCCATGTCAAAAAAGCTGTAATCATGCAAAAAGTTTTAAAGAATCAGATACAATGATAGTACTTTATAAATTAGTTATTTATCTTGTAAAAATTTGTTGTTTTTGCAATTAAGTTCTTCTTTTTTGCAAAAATTAAACATATATATATATATATATTTATATATATATTTGATGTAAGGTTTAACTTTATTCTCTCTTTTTCAATTATTTTCTCTGAAGTTTAGTTTTTTTAAAATAACTGATTATTATTCATGACTAATTTGTTGAAATATTTACATATGCACTTAGTCATTTATTCAGTTAATTTTTTGATTTTAAAAAAATGTCAAAAACAATTCCTTTGTAAAGAACTAAAATAATCTGCAATATAATATAGGAATGCAATAAAGTGATGTAGATATTCTCGAAAAAATTATATCTATTCTGGAAACTCCACAATAGTTTTTTTTAAAAATAGATTTGTAATAGTTTGTAAAATTAAATAATCATTTTTTCCCCGATATTTTAAATGCCATTCCACAGCCATATTTGAAATGTTCATAAGGTGATGGTGGTCTGGTGAACATCAAATAATAAATAAAGAACATGGAATTAACTCGTCTTTTTATTGCTTTGAAATAAAGAGTACTTGTATTTACTAATTTAGAATGTAAGGAATGCTATCTATTTTAAGTGACTCTCAAAATTGATCAGGAGTAAGAATTGAGCTAGGGAAGTGAAAGTCACAGTTATTAAAATTCCAAACATTTAAATGAAAAAGATTTATCCTGTATCTATTTAGGGATTGGAAGAATTTAGAATTCGAATCAAACTTTTTAATGGCTTGAATTTCCTGAACTTTTTGTGTGTGTTTTTTTTTATTCACATAAATTCATCTCCTTAATGCAATAATTGCTACATTTTTATGTGTTCATTTTTTTAATGTTATAATCAAGGAATATCTACAGATATGAGGCAAGTGCAATTATATCTTTTTCACAACTAAGTAAAATTGACAATTTTAATAACGAGACATCTTTTGATGTAATGCTTGTCAATAACTACCTTTACTCTGATATATAAGTGTCATTTTAAACTTGAGAAAGTATTAAGCATGTCAAATTTAAACTTCTTGGTTAATGTTATTTCCTTCCTATCTGCTAATATATTTAAATACATTTAAACAAAAGTGATGATAAAAAAAATTTAATTGAAAGATGATCTGAAACTAAATGAACAATCAAAATGGAAAAAATTCTTTGTAATTACTCTAGTCATCATACTTGATAAATGAGCTTTGCAAATCTCTTTAAATTGCCAAGTCAGCTATATCTTGTGATTTGCATTCCTAATCTTGTATATTTCATGTTATAAAATAGCTTATTAACAGTCTCGTGATTCGATTCTCCCTAGTTATAAAGCTATGAATTATGACCTTCAAATGTCATCTGAAAGTACTAATTGAATTGTTTATCTCTAATACTGATATTAAAAACCATTATAAAATTACAATAAAGAAAAAAAAATTTCAGCATTTGCTCTATTCTATTATATTGCTAGTCTCTTCAAAAACCTATTGACTTGCTAGTAATATAATTAAATTTTACTTCAAGTTTATGATTTCTCAAAAGTGTCAGATATTATGTTATTTTATTTGTCTTACATATATTCTATTTATTGTGTACATGAACCGAAGTAATGGAAGTTGATTTTTATTTTTAAAAGAAATCATTCCAGGGTGCACATTTCCGACCTCTCAGGAATATCTGTGCTAAATTTGATAGCTCTAGGTCAGTCTAGTCCACAGTGCTTCAATACACACATATACATTTATCTTTATTATTAGTAATAGAAATATATGTAAATTTTTGTTAAAAGTTTAAAATATTTAGTTCATACATATGCTGTTCAAATTAACAATAGATTGAAAGGTGTTATTGATTTCATCATCATTGATACATAATATTTTTTTCATATGCTAAGATGTTCTGAATCTAAAATTCCATGAATCTGAATTTTCATTTTGAATTTTGGGTTTGATTCTATAAAATCTTTGATGAAGTTTAAATAGAATTCTGCTCAATTATGTAAATTAATAGAGCATTTCACCAAATGCTTCAGGTTGCATTCCTTATGATATAAATTTGACCTATTTCTGAATTAAGAAACCAGTTCAGTAATGTATTTATTTTATATTTTTAAATTATTTGGTATCTTTATTTAATAATGGATTCTTTAAAAGTAATTATATTCTGTTCACCATGTAATGATTTGTTTTTATATATACAGAAATACTAGCAGTGTATGAGTGGAGGTCTAATTCGGATTGCAAGTTGTATGGTGATGAAGTAAGCATCAGAGAATTCGGAAAAGAACATTGCATAATTGTTATGAATCACAAGTATGATATTGATTGGGTTATCTGTTGGTTTATTACGAATCACCTCAGAATGATGGCTGTAAGTAAAGTATTTCTTTATGTCTTGTATTTATCTTAGATTACTATTTGTATATTCTTGAAGACTGTTTTTAATTATTTTCCTATAATGTTCAAGCAGTGAATTTCTGCTGGTAAGATTTTTTTTAAGAGAACATTTTTATATAGCATTTAAGAAGCTAGAGAAATTTTATTTTGAACTAGCTAAGGTATTAAAAAATGAATTATATAGATGACATTATATCAGAAAGAATATAAAATATTTCTAAATGCTGGTAGTATTAGTTCTATGCTAAAGTTGAAATATTTATTCTCTTGAAAAAGAAGTTTGATGAAAAAATACTTCTTTAAACTTTATTGAGAGAGATTTTGCATAGGATGATAAATATGGTGTTGAGAATAGCTATGAACGATTTTATAAAATTCCTTATATTGTGTGAACTACTATCTACTAACATTCTTTCATCTCTAATACTTTTTAAGCATACTTCAGTTTTACATGTAATGCTTGAAGGATGAAATGAAATGTTATTGTCAACTTCAAAATGCATTGCTGATTCTGAACTTTCAACTGCATTTTTTTTATTGATGTACAATCATCTACAACAACAACAAAATGAAATTTCTCTGTAATTTTTTTACTTAACACATTTTTACAAATTTAGTGTCGATAGAAAGTACTCCAGAGGACAGGTTTGCTGAGATAGGCTAACTGATTATTAAACATGATTAATTAATTTATTGAGTAAAAAAATTGATAGTCATAATGGAAAAATATTGAGATGGTAATTAACATGGTTAATTAATTACTATCTCAAAATTTTTCCATTATGACTATCAATTATTTTTTTTTCTCAATCAGTTTGATGTAAGGAAATTAACCGCTTAGTAAAATTTTATGGAATTCTCATGATGATTAATTGCGAAAGTTATAGGATTCCAAAAAATGACACTTTTAATATTAAACAAGTCTTAATGAATTTTAGGTGATATGGAATATAACATTTATTTTAATTATTTATTCTCTTACATGTCAATAGTTTTAGAAATAAATCTGAAACAATCCAAAAGTAATTATAAAGCTTAGATAAATAATGTGATGAATGGAAGCAATAGAGAATTGTAAAATTAATCTGAAATTTATGAAAAGAAATTAAGAATCTGTAAATGATAATAAAAAATTTGGAAATATGGCTAACTTTTTATCTATTTTAAAATAATGATGATTTCTTTTTATTTCAGAATTCAAAAACATGTGCCAAAAAGCAATTACGAAATGTCCCGGTGATTGGATGGGGTTGGATTTTTGCTGAGATGATATTTTTAGAAAGAAGCTGGGAAAAAGATAAGTTAATGATGGGTGAAAAACTTGACAAACTAATTGAATATGAAGATCCTATAATGGTGAGTACGTTTGAAGAGCATTTTCTGGAAATTATTTAAAATTGTATAAAAAGCTGTAAATTTAAGGGCATAAATGATTTTACTTTATTAAATTCTTATATAAATTAAATCCTAATCAATTTCCTAATTTTTATATTCATTTACCCTTTATTAACTTCATTTCAAAATGTTCTCTTATTTCCTGATCCATTTCCATTCTTATTTAATTAAGGCTACATGAGCTCTAAAATTGCTGAAATCGACTCGTTCACACACACCGAGTGCAGGGATAAAAATCTGCCAGTCTAAACAAATTCTTTTAAAATATACCTATAATTCCCTTACCTAAGTTGACACATGTGAAGAAATCCCTATCAGAATCTCGTGGTATATAACCATTGGGAAAATATTTCTGTCGTTCTTTTCTTTTTCGCTCTTGTGTTGTGATGTAGATTGACGCACTCGTCATTTCTTGCTTGTACATAAATTATGCCTTCCAGGATGGAAGAAAGTTAAGCTTTTAAAAATTCAAAGTATCTCTCTCTTTGACCTTGACTCACTGTGTTGGAAAACTTTTAATCCATATATGCATTCAGTATGTTTGACAGACATTTGTTGCTAATAAAATTCATATTCAAAATCAAAATAGAGAATGTTGCTGAATTAAAATTAATCCATTTCACTTACCAGACTAAATCTTTTTAAAAAATTAGTTAATAATTAATTTATCATTCATCCTCTCTACATAACATTATCCTGAATTTTTATATTTGAATTGAATATAAAATTTCTTTAAAGTAGTCTTTCTCCTATTTTTGGGCACATCTAATTAGTGTTCATATTACTTTAACAATCTTAAATTTACTTTTTAATTAAATTGGAAGTGTGTGTTTTTTTTCCCTTGAAAAACTGTTTCTTTCTGTAGTATTACAGTATTTAAATTAACAAATGTTTATTATTATTATTATTATTTTTTAGATTCTCCTTTTTTGTGAAGGAACTAGATTTACTCCTGAAAAACATAAAGCTAGTGTGGAATTTGCGAAGTCCCGGGGATTACCTATATTGCAGCACCATCTTTGCCCCAGAACTAGTGGCTTCAACTTCACTGCAAAACATTGCAAAGGGAAAAGTAAAAAAAGCTTCTACTCATATTTTTAATTATTCTATGTATTTTTTTTTATTTTCCCCTCTTTGTAATTAAAAACATTTACAGATATTGGGCCTAGTCCCTCTGGGGATCCCTTAAATATGGTGAAGTATAACCATTTAATCACCATCTCTAAAACAATTAAGCAATTATTCTTATATTATAAAACTAGCTGCCTTTGGCACTTTTTTTTTTTTTTTGCTGGGATTATTAGTTATGTAAAATTTCAACTGAATCTTTGTTACATAATTGAGTACTCAAGATTACCGAGTTAATGGCTTCCCCAAGTTCAAATTTTGATATTCAAATGATTCATGTTATAATTTATACAGTTTATATTCATCGTGATGAATGGCTCTAATTTTTTGCCATATTTCCTGAAATTTAAAATTTAATTTTAAATTGGAAGTGAATTAATTTTAGTTAATCTAATAATCTGTAAGCTGAAATGATGTACATTCATACAAAAATGTAAGAATATTAAGAAGAATAAAGTTTTGTATGAACTACAGAACGTATTTCATGATCTGCATTATATGTCATAAAAATATTCAATAAAAATTCTCTTATTCAGAATATGTGAATTCTTCATATGTTGATTGGCAACAATAGAAAAAAAAAATAGCAGCAATTATGAAAACAATTTGATTTCATTTGCAACATTGAAAATATTATTAACTCTTAACAGTTGTAAATCACCTCTCAGGTGGCAACAGTACTTAGTTGCTGCAGTCATAAAAGGTTCCATCTTGTACACAACTTAAAACTCGCTTTTTATGAAATGCAGACTTGATTATCTTGCCAATTAAGCATCAGCAATGGAGCAGTTGAAATTTTCAGGGATGTATCACTGTTTTTTGTGTTCAATTTTTAATATAATAAGCTAAAAAATGAATTATTTTTTTTTAAACTTCAGTAATTATAGTGGAAGTGAATGCTTTGAATATAATTTTCAAAGTGGTTTTGATACTATTGGTGAGACTAACTGTGACATCTTGAAACTTTAGATAAACTATATTTGGAAAATATTTCAACCCCTAATTGGGAATTTACTTAATGAAATTGCTTGACTTGGGATGCCATCAACAATAGACAGGAAGGAATGTTTAGATGGAATATGCTTTCATGTCTTGCAACTTGATACTAAAAGGAAATATAATGAATGCTTAGTATGTTCTAATTGTAAATTTCATGGAGTAAGAAAAACAACAGTATACTTCTGTGAAAGATGCAGCCGAAAACCATTCCTTCATGTTGGAGATTATTAAAAAAAATATTATTATTTAGAACTCATATATTTATAATACTTCCACAAATAAATAATTTGTAATAAAAATGCTATTTATATAATACTGGAAATGTTTCTCATATTTTCCAAAATCAATTACTACTTAGTGAGAATCATGTTTAAAAAGCTCATCCCATAAAGATTAAATGCATTTAAAAACATCTTATTATTGCTCTGAGGTGAATATTTCCCTTCTGCAACGTATATTTGTGCTACCTTTGGTAGCTGTAAGTAAATTGGTAAGCCTCTAGGGCACCATGATATACACTTTCTCCTCTATTAATAATAGAGATAATCTTATTGATATAATTTGTTTGCTCAAATAGCAAAGTAGAAAACTGTTTATATTTATAGTATTTTGTTTACATATTTCAGTGATTTTCATTAAAATTGGTGTCAAATTTTCTAACAAATGAAATATTTCAATGTATAAAAATAATTTTCTAAATTAATAGAATCAAAATTAAACATTAATACTTAATTTTTTCAGTTGCTTGCTAGTTTATTTCAATTTTCTTTTTATTGGCATATATATATTTTAAGCTATTTATTATGTTTCTAGTTCCATGGGTTTATAACGTTCAGCTAGGATTTCCAGAAACTGAAAAAAAGCCAACGTTTTCAAATCTGTTGAGAGGTTACAGTTTTACTGCTGATGTTTTTCTTGAGCGAATACCTCTGAGTGAAGTTCCAACCGATTCTGATGAAGCGACTTCACAATGGTTGCATCAGCTTTATGTCAAAAAGGTGCATGTTTTTAATTGATTGTTTAATTTTCTTTAAAAGGTGATGATTTTTATTTTTAAAACTTTTTTCAATACTTGTTTTATGAAGTCATATATATTCTGACATTATGAAAGATTCATATTAATACATTATCAGAATTTGAGTTTTCTTAGACAAAAGTTTTACCTCATTTTAATATTTTAATTATTTGTATTAAATTGCTAGGAAAATATTGACATCATACCATATTTATCATCAGTTCCCATCTTTTTTTACCTTGTGTATCCCTTTCTTATCCTCTTCAGTCCTGCAGTACATATATGTGTATCTGCAATTTTTTTCATTTTTTCTTATCTGGTAAAGTTAAATTTTGACGAAATAATGCATGCATTTCAACATTTATGAATGTAGCTTCCATTTTTTATCAATAAATAGCACTACAGTTCGGTATTATTTTCATATCCATCGCTATTAATCAGAGACATAACGAAAATGGCATTGAACAGAAAACACAGCAAATGTAAATACATTTTTTAAATATTTATTATTAAAATTAAATGCTTGTATATATTTTTTTTATAAAATACTAAGTGTCTGGTTAAAGTCATTACCAAATTATATCTTGTTATCTATAGTAGAATTGGTGAAAACACAAATTTAACTAAGGTACACATATTTGTACCTCGGGCGTTTCGTGACTGCTTGTGATCCATTGAGCTGTTTATCTTTTGAGCGCTTGTTTTCAAATTGTCATTTCTTGTCCTTGGAATATATTGCATATCTTTTTTATAATAAATAATTCTTATGTTCTGTAGTGTAATAAAATATAAATTTAAAAATATTTATTTTTTAACTTTTGTAAGAAATTTAATTTTATAGCTGTCTTGTAGTCAGTAACTGATATTTCAAACCAACATCATGTATGGAATATATGGAATTTTATAAGCTAACAATAATATTTTTTTCACATCAAGTGGCTTTAACTCTGAACTTTTAGGAAAAAGTGATTTTAGAGGAAGCAATAGAATTTCTCATGTATCGAAAATAATGAAACCTGGCAAGTAGAATGAATGGGTCACAGATGATAATCAAATGTGCCTTGTCAAGTAGAAAGATAATAAATCCGTGATTATTACCCACATCTATAGGTAATGAGTCAGTTGGAATAGGCAGAAGACACAAAATAATTGAAACAAAAAATCTGATATAAAATAATCAGCTATTGTAAAAGCATATGATATGGGAGGCATCCACCATTATTTTGCATATTACCGGTATGCAGTAATTACAAAAAATGACTGACACGAGCATTCACGCATTTTGTAGATTTAGTAGTTGTCAGTTACTTGATATACTATAAAATGGTGGCAAAGCACAAGCTGAGCTGTTAGGAATGAAGTTGAAAATGTTATGACCTTATTGCAATTTCAAATGCATATAATTCAGTTCCTGTTGAAATACGAGGGAATTCTCATCATCAGCAAGAAAGGAAACCAAGAACAAGTAAAAAATCATCTTTCAATGAAAACAAATTAATAGAAGAGGGTTCATCAAATGATGGAAATGCAACTACAAGACCATTGGAGATTTCATTTCCACTGTATGGTGAAAATACCTCTGAAAGAGCAAGAAAAATTATCCCTTCCCAATTCAAAAGAAATAAGACTAGATATGTCAAACCATCTACAACATTACATGGACGATAAGTACATATTAGAATGCAGGTATCCAGGATGTAATTCTAGGAGAAGAGTCAAGTGCTCAAAATGCAGTATCTACTTACATAATATTTTTAAAAAATGAAATTTCATTCAAACTAAGGTTTAATAGATTATTAATATAATAAATTTTGCATATTTTTTATTTATAAGGCCTTAGAATAAAAAAAGTATAGTTATTCAGTTACCTGGAAAATTAAATAATTTTGTTGTTGTTGTTGAGGATGCTTTAATTTGCTTAAGACCTGAGGTACACATATGTGTACCTTAAAATTGTGGGTCTTAAAATTGTTTGATCAGCAAATATTTTTTTCCACAAACTATTGAGATGTAACAAAGGTAAAAGATCTTGAAATCAAATTTTTAAACCAGTTTTTAAAAAGTCAGGACTGAAGAGGTTATTCTTATTTTTAAGCATCATCTCCTCACAAATGCCCTCTTTTCAACTATCTCTAACATAAATACGTCAATTAATTATGTTAAGGACTAGGGTTAGCTTCAGTCTAATGGTTTGGATTTACTTAATAACATCTATAGGATGTGTTTTTACTTATCGATTTTAATTCATATTTTTATCATTTTAATCTCTTAAGTTTAGAGATTCTAGAGAATTTCTAATGTTTACCCTTTCACCAACATTAATCTTGCAATAGCCCTAACTGTTCTAACATTTATACCCAAGGATATACATTAAAAAATATTATTTTATGGGATTTAATGTTTATATAATGAGAATTTTATGCTTCCATGAAATCTTAACTATTTCTTCTTTTAGGTTTACTATATTCTTTCATTGGGGGGGGGGGAAATGCCAAAAGTCTTTATTACTTAATAAAGTTTTTTTTTTTTTTTGCTGAATTCAGCATTTATATGTAGAATTGTGATTTTTTTTTTTTAAATTAATATTTGAGTTGTTTTTTTAGGATAAACTGATGGATGACTACTTCAAAACTCAAAAGTTTCCTGGAATGTGTGTGAAACTGAAACGAAGTTATCGCTCTCTGATCAACTCTATCTTTTGGGCGATTGTCATTGGTATTCCATGGTTGTATGCTATCTATTTGGTTCTGACTACTGGAAATGTTTTTCTCACATCACTTGTTTCCACAACTTTTATCCTACGTAAGTCTAATTGTTAAGTTTTTTTTTTTTTCTTCTTTTTTTTTAGTTAGGCAAT
The DNA here is from genome assembly GCA_026543865.1 of Argiope aurantia. NCBI lineage: Eukaryota > Metazoa > Arthropoda > Arachnida > Araneae > Araneidae > Argiope > Argiope aurantia. Next base: position 314,116 of record JAPMOR010090782.1, on the reverse strand, counting down.
CAAAAGCTTTTAACTGTTATTGTAGTGTTACTTTCCATTATTTTAGTAATCATTGTATTTGCCTTCAATTTTTTTTATACTTACATTATTGTATCAATGGTAGATGATATTTTTCTTTATTCTCTTTTCATAAATTCTTCATATGTTTTAAAATATATGCTGATGGATGCTTAGAACATTTAATTAGTTGATATTCTTCCTCCCCTTCCTCCCACCTCCACCAAAAATTGCAATTTTTACAGTTTGGTAAATAAAGTAAGGAAAAAACATCAGCTATATAGGAGGAAAATGTAAAAAAGCTGTTAAGTTTTTGTACGATTTTTTTTCCTTTTGCTAAAAATGATTAGCATTTTTTTTTTTTTTAAGTTTGCAAATTTTCGAAATTTAATCTTTTTGTTATTTGTAATATTTGTCTGTATGAATTATGGCAGTTTTCATCTCTTATTTTTAAATTTATTATGTATCCTTTTACTTTTTTAATATGTTGGAATTAAATTTGATTTATGTAAATTGTAAACAAATTTATGAGATTAACTAAGAATGTAGCTATATGTAACTATTTCATATGCACAAATGATTTTAGTCATAACATTTTTCTTCGATTCCTAATTTTAAATATTTTATTAAATTGTGGGGGGAAATGTTATTTATGTTGATTATCAGTTTATTTAGCCATTATATTAGAATTGTATTTCAGTGAATATGTATAAGTGAGGTCAATAGTAATTCTTTTGACTTATTTTTCCCTCCAGAAATATATCTAATTATCATCCATTTTTTACCCCCTTCCCCCAGATTATTCTTGATAATTTGACTTGGAATCTCTGAATTTGTCTTCTGTATAAGCAGAAATGTAATAAGACTGTTTATCATGTAATCAAAAAAACAAAATTTAGATTAATCTTAGAAAGAAATGTGAAAATGTTAGGGATTTTTATCCTTTTGCTCAGAGCATGCAAAATTGTAAAAGTCATCAGTTTTCTAGAGCATGTATTAGAAATAATTAAATAAAGTAGAAATTGATCAGAAATAAAAGAACATTTTAGGAAAAAGTATCATGGAGTAATTTAAGATAAAAATTAGGAAATTAAGATTTTAATTAAATTAAAAGATATCATTACATATAGTTTTCCTTCTTCAATTTAACATACATGAGGTTCAAGTATTTGAATTTTAGCATTAAAGAACATTATTTGTATCATAAAAACCAACAAAACTATTTCCTGCAATGCTAACCTTGTTTTAGTTATTGAGATTGAAAGAGTTTTCTTTAAATTCCTCTTCATTTTTTAAAAAGAATAAACTTGTTTTCATTAAGATTTCATAGTAGTATATTTGAAAATCTCATCGTTTTTCAGATTGTTTTTGCTAACTAATATAAATTTTGCTTCGATATAAATTTAAAAGGGGAATTTAATTTTTATCACACATGTTAATTTAAATTTTATTTCATTTTTGCAGTATTTACAGTTATGTTCTATATGGTGAGCCAAACCAAAGCTTCTAAAGGTTCTTCATATGGAACCAAAACAAAAAAGCCAATAGATGATGCTAAGAATGGCTCTTTTGGCCATGAGCAAGTCAATGGTGAAGTTGTGAATGATGCTATTCCTGAACATAAAGAAAACCAAGCAAGTGGTGATAATGAAACAAACCTCACTCAGAACTGTGAACAAATCAACAACAACTCATAGTTTGTTAAGTATAAATTATTTGTATGAAGCTATATTATTGCATTACACAATTTTTCAATGATATATATTTTATAAAAGAAATTTTGTGTGAAACACTGGTCATTAAATTCTATCAGTGGACAAATTTGTAAATATTGTATCTCTACACACATAAATGGATGTGAAATATGTAGCTCTGTGTGGAGCTCTACGCTTTCAAGAGTTGCTTAAGTTTTTAAGTGTTTACTCATTGTCTGGCGTGCTTCCTTTAAAAAAAAATACAAAATATAATAAACGGTGCATATGCCAATGTGTTCACAGTATTGTATTTCTGTGAAATCATTTGTAAGTTGAAACTTTTTAACATTTTGGATTTTTAAATGTATTTTATTACTGTTTTGGAGTACTTAAGTGATTTTTCTATTGAAATGCCGTATCATGAAAAACGGCTATAGGTGTTGCTGTAGTAATTCCTCTTGTGGCACAATCCTTGGAAAATGCTTAAAACTGTTCTCTTCTTTTACAGATATGGGTGTTAATTTTAATTATCTGTGATGCAATTTTTAGATGTAAAATGTGTGCAATTCTCTTGTGTAATATTTGAGATATATCCTTACAGTGTCATATTGATGTATTTAAAAGTCTTCCTCCTCAAAATTGAAATCAGTTTCAAAATTAACATTTTTCAATTTCTGGTTTTTAATTTTTTTAAATTTTTTTTATACAAAATACATTCCAAATAAGTGCCTTAATTTTTTTCTTAATAAAAAAACAAAACAAAAACTGTTAATTGAAAATTGCTGTTAGCAAAAAAAGAAATTGAATCCATTTTCAGTAGTTATAGAGTTTTAAGTATAAATTGTTTAAAAATTGCAAACTATTTTAATTTGTAAATTCTTCACATGCATTCTAAATTTTCTTAAATTACTTTTATCTTTCTACATTTTTTTTAAAAATGTATTTTACATTTTTCACAAATTAAGTAATTTATAATAAATTAACTACTTAAAATAGATTTCCTTTTAGAAGTCTGTGTATAGCTAAATAGAAAAGGCACTTTTGGTCATAGAAGCTTGTTTGATGGAATGTGTGTTTATGCAGCTTTACTTATTGTTTTTATGCAGGAATTTAAGTTGTGTACCCTTGTGTATAATTTTATATTTGATATATCATTTTTAACCTTATGCAATTGTTTTGGGAAATTTTTCTTGTAAATAATAATTCATATAAGTCTAAAAGGAATAATGTATTTTTTCATTGCTCAGAAGTGAATAGCCAAAATTTTGATTTGCATATCAACTGGGCATGTATTTTCAAATTTTCTGGTATATTTTTTATTTTCTTTCCTTAATTATAATAATTATGCATTGCACCAATAATTTGGATTTTACTAGATATTGAGAGAATCAGAATCGGTCTTCCTGGATTTATTGTTTAATTTTGTCTTCCATAAGTCTTTTTTTAGTAATAATTTATTTATATTTTTAACTAATAAACTACGACTAGAATGTTATTAGAATGTTGAAAAAATGTATAGCTTTATTTTTTATTATTTGGAGAAGAATAAGTTCTGTGAAAAGGAAGAAAGCACAAAGAATTTTGTTTTGAAATAAACCTTAATGGCAGATTTTTAACAAATGAATCCCCCCACAATTATTTTGTTAATGATATGTGTGCCATGTTTTATTGCATGTCTCATTCTTTAATCATTCTTGGATTGTATATGTGCTGCATATTGGGTATTGAAAAAAGCATGTTTACTGTATAAATTTTTCAATACCTAGACATTTTATCAACATTGAATGTTACAAAATATATATTATTAGTTTGGATTTCAAGTTGTTTTGAGATGGATCGCATACACCTAACAAATATGAGGAAAGTATATTTTGTATCAAAGCCAAAATTGGAAATATTATAATTAAAATACATTCTATTATTATAACTTCTACTTAATTCCAAGACAAATTTTCTTTTTAAATTCTCTACTTTGTATAATAGATCCATTATATTTTTGTCAAACTCTTTTAATAACTATATATGAATTCTGACAGTTTTCTAATTCAGTACCTTCATTTGAAATCTGTTGCCAAATTTCTTACGGAAAATTAGTTTTGCATTTCAGATAATTATTTTAAGTAGCTAAAAATAGATTGAAGTTACTCCTGATATTGCAGGCCAACATTTGCATGAGCTTATTATAAAAGGAGAGATGACTCAAAATAAATTGTTCAAAATTGCCAAATTTTATTCTAAGCTCTGTGTTTTTCAACACAAGTTTATTTTGATGTCTTTTATAAAAACAAATGCTTTAGTGGCAAACTCTGTCATTTTATACCTCAGAAATTAAATTGTATCTTCCCTTATAAAATGTAGTCACCTATGTAACAATTTTTATGCAATATTAATACAATTTTTCAAAAGTTTTAAAATGTTACAATTGGACATTTAAAAATTAATAAGCACCAAACTATTAACTAAAAATTGAGAATGGGTAAATCTTTTTGAAGTGAAAATTTTTTCTACTTTTCTTTTTTATATAATCATTGGGAATTTACCAGTAAAAAAAGTTAAATGCACATATATCTTTAGTTAGCTAAATAACTACTTAGCAAAATTAAAAATGAGCTTTAAGAAAGAAATTGTTTTTAGGAATTCCACCAGTTTGTTTTTAAATGTATAAAAGAATTTGAATGTTTTTAATAGAATACTTAGACTTAAAGATTCATATTATATGAAACAGTATTTATTACTATTTTAATTTTGTAACCTTTTCCATGTAATATCAAATTCAAAATATTATCACCATTAATGATGCTCACACAAAAATTATATGAAGTTTACATTTTTTTATAACTAATTGAAAAATATTTGCAAGGTGTTTTTTTTTTCTAAATAGCTTTCATATTTTTAACATATCAAAATTAAGAGAATATATTTTTAAATAAGTAGTCTATATTCTATAAAAGAATTGCATCAAGAATTAATGAAATAGATAATTCATAAAGAGTATTATTCATTTGTAGGAAAATTGCTATGCACAATGTTAAGCATTTCATCCTGTCATTTTTTCCCCCTCCTGTAAGAAACCTTGTAGTATAATTCATTTTATGTAGTTGTCTTATTTAAAAGTTGTAATTATTTTAACATGTTTAAAAAAGTTCATACATGATGAGTTTTGTACTAGCATAAAAATGTTTTGTTAGTTTTCACAAGATTTATTTTTGAAAAAATAAAGTTTGTATTAAATTGTTAGTGTGAATATTATTCATTCTTATGTATATATTGCCTTTACTGTAATAAAAGTTATTGTTTAATGGCAATAGCAGTTTTCAATTCTTGATTAAAAAAAATTTTTCTAATGTTAAGAAATACATATGCTAACATATTTGATATTTGCACGTTAATTTCAATAATCCTAAAACATATTTTATTATAGAGATGTTAATTGTTATGTTGGGCCTATAAAGATAATAATAAAAGGATTGTGAATTACCTGAGGAAGAAACCTTATTTAACTCCAATTATAGAAAAGGTAATGTATACTTCTTGGAAGACTGAGGGAAGATTACAGTGAATATTATCAGTTTTTATATAAATATGGTTATTAGTTCAGCAAGAGATTAAATTTTGTAACCTTCTAATTAACATCCTTTACATTGAAATGCCTCAATTTTATTTATTTTTTGGGTTTTGTAGAGTATGATATTCTTACTTAGGAAGACAGGTAATTAAACAAGATGAAATCAGGATCAAATGATGAAAATATTTTAGCCATACATTTTTATTCAATTTTTTTTTGTTAATACTTCATTATCCATTTAAGAAACAAACAAATATGGTGCAACCAAACAGGCTTCATTCGATCGGTGAATTTTTGGAATTCGAAATGGTGCCAAATTAATTTTTCATAGTTACTGTCAGATAAATTACAATAATAAAGCAATCACCTGAAGATGTGTCTATTTAAATTTTTGAAATTCTAGATCCAGGTGATTTCTTCTGTGAAATGTTAGTTAAGCATTCATATATATAATTGAAATTAAAAATACAATATCATGGTCCAATATAAAATTAAATATTAGAGGCATTACATATAATAATTCTCAATATTTTTTCATAAAAATTTATGTATAATTATTACTTAACACTTATTAAACATATGGGATATTATAAATAAAATTTCAAATGCTATGTTTGGGAATAAAAAAATTCAATAATTTAAGTTTACATCATTTACAAATGCTTAAAAAAATAGTTTCTATTACAATAAGTCTAAGCTTATTAAATTTTCCCCTTGAATTAACACACTTTAAACTTTGTGCAATAGATTAAATAATGATTTTTTTAAAAATTATTTCAATTAATTGGTAAAGATTTACAAAATGGGTACGAGTATACTTTTCCCCAACTGTTTCAAAGTGATAAAATGCCAATTATTTTTAGATAAATATAATTAAGTTATATTACAAAGAAAATTTTTGGTATCCTACATATAATTTTTTTATTATACTCTTGCTTGCTTTGAGTTCAGAAATTGTGTACTGTATTAAATTGTATAGTGATGTAACTTATTTGCATATCATTTAAAGTACAATAATAAAACCACTATAAATCTAAAAAAGTACAGAAATTTATTTTCTCATAAATACATATCAATAAAAATATATATTTAATCATAAAAATATTAATTCTTAGCACCACATAAAAAACCAGCATCAAAAAAGTAATCTAAATATTAATTTTGGTACTGAATTCATCAGTTAAAAGCACCGGGTAATAGCTTACCAATTAAGAAAGCTGGAATTCGGTAATATAAATACAAGTTTTTCAAGTACATTAACAATTATACACCAATATATAAACATAATAGCATCTTAAATATAACATAAAATATCAAATACATTAAAAAAATTTTAATAATGGGCACATAAACATTAAAACAATCTCAAGAAATTACTAGCACGATAAATATAAAATGCAGTATTACTGAAAGAAGAGGACTTTGAATGGGCACTTATTTACATATATTTTCATTTTTCATCAACTTGATGAAAAATGACATTAAATTGAATCCACACTATTTTATATTCCTTTTTAAATTAGGTAAAGCAGACAAACACAAAATAAAAATGCTGCATTTAACAAATGCTATAAATAAATAGAACATTTTTTTTATCAAAAATGTGCTAATGTAAAACTTTTGAAAATGAATTTATTCTACTAAAATCAATTATGAAATAAATATTTTTTGAAAACGGACGAAATATATTAGCTAAATGAAGAGCAATTATTAGAGATTATATATATATATATATTTCTTATACAAAAAGCAAACATATTAGTTACTTTACAAAACACTCATAATACAAAATATTAGAAAATTTTTAATAAATATAAGCACCAAGAGATATGAATGAAATCAAAATTATAATTAGTTCAATGTATACACTTAAAATAAGAAAATAAATCAAAAGCTTTCTCACACTAAATGTAGCTTCAATACAACTTTTAAATACCTGGATAGCTACATCAACTTTTATGTATTGCTACACAAGTGAAAAATTATAAAGCACTGAAATAACACAATACACACATACAAAAAAAATCATGACCAATTAAAATAGAGAAATGGTAAAAACATTTTAATAGTTCACAGTTTCACAAATTTAGTTCACAATCTCTGAAAGTACATACCATAATACATGATGATATTTTAGACATAAATATCTTTTTTTTTTTTTTTTTTCAAAAAATATATATAATGCTATGAAAGAAAGATATAACTTTCAGATCTAGGGCTTAGCTGTGGATATACAATTCAGGTTTTCTGTGTCATCTCTCTATTTTATGTCTTTAGTCATGTCTTGTATGCTGCAAGTACCTACTACTACTAAAATTCATAGTTTTTTAATCCTTCAATCAACAATACATAAAAGCAGGTATTGCTTTTTGATTTTTTTCAAAATTTTCTAACTATAACCATCTGTTTTTTTATGTAATTCTTAAGAGTATACTCTGAAAACCTTATTTATAAAATTTTCTTTCCATTTGCAGATCTATGGATAACTAAGAGCTTCTTCCTAAGCTATTCTATGTTCAACTTGTAAATTTGAAATCGAAAAAGGTTCTTTCATCAATATTTTGACTTTAAATATCAATTAATGTCATCTTTTACAGATTAAAGTATTGCACAAAAAATTGAACATAAATTAAAAAAAAATATTAATATAATATGAAAAACTTTCATAATCAAAAAATATCTCATGCTTCACAGAAGAAGCGATTTCCAATTTATAAAAAACAATTTATTTTGATATTTATTATGATTGCAACAAAATCTAGCACTGGATTAAAATTCACAAGCAAAATTTACTCTCAAATGTTAAAAAATTCAATGTCACAGACATTTGTTATTATTATTTTTTAGAAATAAATTAAATTTTCTTAGATTATATGCAGAAACAATATTTTTTAGAATTTTTGTATTTGAAATTACTTTTTAAACAAAAATCATGATAAATTTAAATAAGAATTTCATTTCAGGATAAACTGTGTGAGAAGTCAAGAGTGAGAATCTAATTTAGTATCATTTACATGAAACAAAATGACTTAATATACATTTTCATACATTTATAAACCATTTTCATTCCCTTGGGTATTCAATTTTACAAATAAAGCAAAAAGGGGGGGAAAATAAAATTTTTATCCCATATTTATAGACACAAATTATGATAAAATCTTCAAATCTTTTCTCAATTTGAAAAAAAAAATCTTTTTGAATAGTTTTTACAAATATGCAAACAATACTTAAGAAAATTTGAGGTAAAGTAATGATCATATATCTCAAACACTCAACCAAACAAATATAAATTAATCTCCAAAAAATAAGATCCATTGTTATAGAAACAAAACATATCAACTACAACTCAACATACAATTACAAACATTTCATATAAATATTGAGTAAAATGCCTTAAAATTCATAACATTAAAAAAACTATTGCAAGAAAATATGAACGATTTCACCAATATGGACAAATTTATACTTTAAAATGCATTATAAAATGTTAAATCTTTAGTGATGTTGATGACTAGCTTTTACTAATGAAGCAAATATGCTTCCTTTTACTTCTTGCAAATCTTTAGGATTTCCCATCTCTGCAATACGCCCACCATCCAACACAATTACCTTGTCAAAGTTCAAAACACTTTGAACACGATGCTGAAAAATTAAGATTGAAAAATTTTAAAATTATTTTGAATCATAAAAATTCAAATTTTTTTTAAAAAATTCAAACTTTTGATTTTAACAGATTAGAAAAACACCATGACTGGCTCATTACATATTTCTATCTTCAGTATTTTAAAACATAAAATTAACACGCCAATTTAAAAATACTTAGAACTACTACAGATCAGTTAACATGAAATTTTTATCTATTCAAAAATTTTATATTCTAAAAATATGTAAAATTATATTTTATTAAAAATATGTCAAATTATCAATTTTTAAAAAGGCTGAAATTAGATAAGATTATTTCACAGAAAGAAATTTCAGATTTTATTTTCAAATTAATACAATAAAAATTAACTTGAAAGGTCAGATATGCAAAGTAAGTAGAAAACAGATAGTAGGAGTAGATGAATTGTAACTGTACAAGTGTATTTATTGAAACTACAAATGATTAAAAGTTTGATGTACCTCACTCAGCCAAATTTTCCAATATTACAAATGTAAAAATACAAGTGCTAACATATATGCACTTTTGGCATTAACACAATTGTTCACTGCTGAAGCATTATTATTTTTAAATTCCACAGTTAAATAAATGCCTTTAAGACTTGAGGGAAGAAAAAGCACTGAATTCTAAATAAGGTAAAGGAAAATCAAAGCCAAGTATGTAAAAAAAAAAAAAAAAAAAAAAATGTTTTTAATGGCACTTGTCTTAGACAAGCCCCCTGACATAGTGATTTTAAGCCAAGTGTGTGTCTCCTGTTATTTCAGTAGCGCCATCTAGGGCCAAGAGTATAACTTAGCTACACACACGTCACAACCCTTTTTACAAGGCAGACTTCATTCACTCATCCACAGATCATAATTTAGACCTCAATCGGAGAACGATTGACCCCCCCCCCCCCGTGGTATTATTTTCGATATGAAGGACATTATGACCACGGCAAATTTATACATGAGACAGCCATCACACACACACAAAACAACAATAAAAAATGTTAAATAGATTATGAAATATACTAAGCTGACTGTGACAAAGATTATGGCTCTTAATTATCTTAGCAATTTACTATTGGTAGTTCAAGTATTTTAAAAGTAATATCTACAAATAATATAAAAATTATTAAATAAAATTATTAAAAATTATAAATCACACTGTACTTCAGTGCCAACCAAAGGAAAATATAAATGCTAATTTCATTGTTTAAAAAAAACATGTCTAAGGAAAATTTCAAAATTATTGCAATACAATTAAAACAATCTACAAATACTAGGAAACAAACCTAGTGTATCAACTTAACCCATCAGTACATACACAGGTTTTTTTTGACCCCATCATTTTTCATTTGTTTAGACATTTGAAGAATTTATAAAAGTTTACACCTGTTACTTCCTATACCTTCATGGTTCATGCCAGAAGAAGATTATAACAACAAAAACAAAAAACAAGACTATGCATTTTATTTTTTACAGGAGGTTTGGATACAAATTTAACCCTGTGCGATTCTTCCAATATTTTTATACAGAAAAAAATTATTTACATAAAAAAATAATAAGCTTTATCTGAATATAATAGGGAAATAGGAAATGAATATAGTAAAGGTATGAAAAAAACAGGGCCAAGTTCAATTTTGGTTTTTCTTATTAAAAATCGCGTTTGTAGCTTAAATCAAAACATATTTGCATGGAAAAACCTATATGTACCTGAAAATTTGGGGTTAAAATGACCTCTCACATGTGTTAATGTTCAAAAAATGAGTGAGTGTGCTGATGGGTTTAAATTTAAATAATGTAAATTTATTACTGTTTATAAAGGCAATAAAGTATAAAATTAGAGGGAAACAATGACATAAAGAAACAACAGAATCTAACAGAACATTTGCTTTAACTTTGAAATAATAAATTTTCTTCATGCTCTAAAATTAATTTATTCCATTTCATTAATAACACTTACCACAATAGATAGAACAGTACTATCTTTGTAATATTCTGCAACAACATTTTGCAGTATCAAATCAGTTTCAGGGTCTAATGAAGAAGTTGCTTCATCCATTACCAAAATTTTTGATCTTCGTATCAATGCTCTAGCTAATGAAAATAGCTAAAAAAGGATATTAAAATTTATATTTCAAACAGCAATAAATTTGTTAGCCGAAGCAGCAAAATTATGAATGCTTTAACAAACTTTTTTAATGTAACAAGCACATTTTTTATTTTAATTCAACAATAAAATATAAATTCTCATAGAAAAATAATTAAAAATATCGTTTCTTAAACAGAATACTTTAATTACATTTAAGATACTAGTAAAATAAAAATTAATGCATATCAATGTGCCTTTTTTCTTAAATAATTTTTAGTTAATTCAATTTATCTTGTTATATTATTAATTATATTAATATTCTCTTAGCTTTGTCTTAGGGTCTGAAGTATATGCAGAATCATATCGGTTTCAAACATTTTTTTTAAAAAGAAAGAGTATACTTTAGCTGGTTGAAGACAAAAGCAATACTGAATAAGCCTGTTTATATAAATGCTAAATAGATTATTAAAACTAGTAGCATGCATGAGAAAAAAAAAACTCAAAAGCTATTGATAGTTGAATTTAAATATCTCTTCATACGAGTTTCCAATAAATTAGTAAATAGTCAAAATATATTTAGTAAATAATTAGTAACTATTTTTTTAAAAATCATTCTAAGCAAATTTTAAATATCAGTAATCTGTTTACAGTTTTAATCATCTCTATTAATAACAAAGATCGATTTGTATGTGAAGGTGTTTGTTGGCACTTTACAGGCTAGACTGTTTGACCAAAAATTACGAAATTTCCAGCACTTGTATACATTTTGGAGGGTGGGAATGCGGAACTTGAGAGATTTTCTTAAAGTTTTAATTAAAAATAAAAACTAAACAGAATTTTGGCGTTTTTCAACAATAACTCCCAAAAAAATTATTGCACAAAAATAAATTTATAACATTTCAAAATTCAAAAAAATTGTCTTTTTAATGATAGCGGTTTAATAATCATGAAAATTTTCACTAACTTTTGTCAGTTTTTAAAATTATATAATTTCCAATTGTATTTTTACCCTGAAATTATTTCCTTACCCTTCATTATTTCATCAAAAATTATCAAAAGTTTTATTGTTTTATCAAATATTTAACACGATTTTCTTCCTTTGTTGAAAGCTAAAGAAAAAAAGATTTAATATCTGAGTAGTTTATACAAAAATAAAATAGTGAAATTACAATATCACAAGATTTAGAAGATATGTGAATTACCTTTAATAACAATTACGTGTTTAATAGCATTATGCCATTATGGGATTATCTCCATTAGAAAGATTTATGTACATAATAAACAGTTTAAGTAAGAGAAATTAACATGACTTGAATGTCAGGCAACCTGGGGGTTGACCTTTGACAGGAAATTACCTACAAGTTATTTAACTGAAAGTAAAAATAAGAAATATTCTGGGTGAATCAACTGGCCACCGGAGGTGACCAGTTGATAATATAACAATATGCCATATACTTTCAGTTACCTGATGCTGCCCAGCACTCATATTTGATCCTTCATCTGACACTAGAGCCTCTAAAAAAGTAACATCAATTATATAATTACCAATTTTATCTACTGCATGATGAAAATTTAATGAGAAAATGTTGGTTCAAGTGAACATTTTATTTACCTAATCCTCCTGGCAATGAAGTAATAACATGCTTCAACTGAGCAGCCTCTAATGCCTTCCATATCTCCTCATCTGTATGTTCTTTGGCTGGGTCAAGGTTTTCTCTGCAAATTAAAACAAACTCAATTATAACAGCATTTTTATTTATCAAATAAATGGTGAATTTATAAACTTATGATTCAGCCATTTCAAGATGCTTAAAGATATTAAAAAAAAAAAAAAAAACTAATGAAACTGAAAAAAATATATTGTATTATCAATTTTGAAAAAGCAAAAATTAATTTACTTAAATTCAAAAAAGTTATGTAACTTTACACAATAAAATGATGTTATGGACCAAAATATACTTTTTATAGTATAATATTTTTCTTGACTTTTATGCAAGTGAATCTAATTGTTCTACTTTCTTGATATTCGCATTATTTCTAGTATCCAATAAGAATGAAATGTTTTGAGAATTATTTGTTTGAGCTAAAATTTTAGAATACTTTTAAGAATCTCACAAAATATTTATATTGAATAATTACGGCTTTGAATGACTCATAGTTTATAAATTTAAAATAAAAATAATACAATGCACAAGCTTTATTTATTAAAAATATGCCATGGTGTTGTATGTATAGATGATTTCCGTCATTTATACCACTCTAGGGATGGAGAACCCAAAAGTGTAAAAGTGCCACTTTAACTGTAAATGTGAGAAAAATATTAATTGAAATGTATACAAATCTATTATTTTTTAGCTAAAATTTACAGTTTATATTTATACTGTTTATATCAAAAAGCTAAAAATATTTACAATCCTTAATTCTATGAAAAACAACCCTCATTTTTTAATTAACTAAACAAAATAAATAACTAAAATTTTAAAAATAATTAATTTAACTTAATTAACTAAACAAAAACTTTACAAAGATTTTTCTCCCTTCTTAATTCTTTTTTTTTTACAGTATCGTCTTAAAAGTTTTTTGGACTTTATACCTCTAAAAATATTACTTTTTTTCATAATATTTCGTTTGTTAAATTATGTTTTTTTCCCCTTCCTTTATAATAAATTTTAACGGCAGATCTGTCAACCTAACATTTGCTTATTATCTAAATTTTGACGCTCATCAATCTTCAACGAACGTTCGATGTTGATAGAATTTTTTATATCTATCGAGCTACCGATACCGAATGAATTTTGATTCTGATAGAATAATCATACCATCAAGATAAGTCTAGTAATATCTACCGACGGAATTTGGAGACATCGCTTCTAAAGCACTTCAGTACAGCGCTGTGATTGAAACCAACACTTCAAAAAAAGAAAACGAATATAAACAATTTTTTTAAAAATTCATACCGCGGTTCTTTTACGAAATTAACGTCATTCCATTCGAAGATGGAAGGGATGTTCTCATTTTCTTCAAAAGGACTACTGTCAGTTGAAATTTTCTCGCTACAAGATAGAAACGCGTTCACATTGATGAAACAGTTTGTTTTTTTTACAAATTTTGATAGCAAGGCAGAATTGAAGAAATTTTGAAGAGACAGAGGATTGGTCTAACAAGACGAATAAGTAAAAAAAAAAAAAAAAAAAAAAAAAAAAAAACACTACAAGAAACGAATATGTTTTTAAACATCCAGCCGTTGTTCTTACTTAATTTGCTTATTTTGGGTCATTGACTTTTGACAGAGAAAGAAAACCAAATACAGTTTCTTTAATGAAAAAAAAAATCTTCCAAATAAGAATTGAAATGATTCATCAATTTGAATTCTCATCAGAGAAATAAGACCAACCTATGGTTTTTGAAAGTGGCATTTCTTAATTTGTGGTTTATGAAGAATTAATTGTACTCTCATGAGAGGAAGAATATCAGTCAGTGATCATTGAACTTTTGGAAATAATCATCGATATCAGTATAAAAAAAGAATTTTGGTGAAGTTTTGAAAGTCATCATCTGATTCTGTGATGGACACATTTTTGTACTTTCCAAATCTGCAGTCTTCTTTGGAGATGTTTCTTTAACTGCATATACTATAATAAGAAACATTGTAAGATTTGAATTATTCTTACAATTTTTTTTATTAAATACAATCAGCTGTAAAATTATTCAGAAAGACAAAATTAGTCCTAATTCACTGAAAATTGCTCAATCACGAATCGCAGTCAACTTGATCAATGCCTTATAGAACATACATGTTGATAGGCCTTTATTATTCGGATTTATTTCAGTATATGAATGGAATATGTGTTGGAGTAATTAAGATATTAATCATTTTCACTTTTTATTTCATATGCTTTTATGCATTTTGAAATATATAATTTCTTTGAGCTTCATACCTATCAAAAATTAATTTATTTTATTTTGCATTTATTATAAAGAATACTTTTAGTGATACATCGATTCACACATTTGATAATTATTTAAATTTTGATGCTTATCAAATCTAATATAGCATGCAATGGTGATTGAACATTCAAAAGCATAGAAAATCAGTCCCGGCAATATTTTCCTTTTGGTAGCACAGCAATGAAACTGGAGTAATATTAATGGGAATATATCGTGTGATAAAAAGAAATGAAATTTAGTATGAGATTTTGTGACTATAAGTGTAGTATTGTGTAAAATTTTTATTTCAATCATCGGAGAGAAATGAGCTAAAATAACCAATATCGATTTTCGGATAATTTTAACCACTTGCAAAAAATTAATTGCCAAAAAAAACTCGCATTGGATCACATGATAGATTACTCATGAAAAAAAATGCTAAATTAACACCAAAGGTTAATATTTCATAACTATTGTAGGCCAATACCATGCAAGACATTCTTTGAGATAACACCTTTATTAGAGATATCATTGCTGCTGGTTATATTTTAAATCAATTGTATTTTTTTATTTTAAACAGCAGACAATTTTTTTTTAAAGTATATGCATAAGGAGTAGAAATTTATCTGTTTATCCAAGGCAATGTAACCACAAAAACAGGCACTGCCACCAATGAAATAAGTTGTTAAAATAAAAAAAATTACAAGAGCATATGTCCCATTATAAAAGAAAATCAAAATCCTACTCACCTAACAGTACCAGAAAAGATTACTGCTTCTTGAGGAATAATGGACAATCGTGATCTCAATATTTCAAGAGGAATGTTCAATATATTAATGCCATCAATTTCAATCTTCCCTGACATTATATTTACCATCCGGAACAGGGCCATTATTAGAGAAGATTTACCACTTCCAGTCCTGCCACATATGCCAACCTAATAAAGTAATATTAAAAGAGTTGCAAAAAAAAAAAAAATAAATAAACTTTCAGACTTTGAAAACTTACATGCATGCTACTTTCACATTACATCTTGAGAACATTCTAAATAAATGTACAATAAATAAAAACAGAAACATAAATATACAAAAAATAAAACATAATAAGAAAGTCAGAAACAAGTAAATAGCCAAAATAGGATTTTCAAGTATCACAGAAATTGGATAAATATCTGAATTCATTTAGCTTTGATTTCAAAAATTAAAGAATACATAAAATTTTAGATTTTTTCTAATAAAAATTTAGATTTTTTCAAAAATTAAAGAATACATAAAATTTTAGATTTTTTCTAATAATTTCTAATAAAGTATAAAGAAAAGATTACAATGAGAATGAATTAATAATGTTTTTATTATTATTTTTTTTTCAAATTTACATTAACACTATTGGTGTTCATTTGAAATAAAAAATTTCCATTTACAATATTTAATACATATAAAATTGAAAATATTAAATATAGCCTATAATCACAGTTTTCTATATTACTTATTATAGCCACAAATAGATGCAAACATGATGAGGTTTCAGACTGAATTTAAAATAAAAATAGATGAATATAAACTGTATCCTTTAGATATATAAAAGTAATAATATTCATTCGCAAAAATGTTCATAAAATATTTGTAACAATTATTAGCATAAATTTAAAAACTAAAATAATAAAGAGTTCTGTTAAGCATATTATAAAAAAAATCAAGAATAGAATAAATTTCAGCAAATATATTTAGAATCATTAAAATGTTTATTTTTTAAAGGGACATAAAAATGGTTTCTGTGTAATAATGTTTTGAAGTCACTGAAAGAAAAAATGCAAAGATTTTGATTAATTTTTAAATTACAAAAAATTTCTTGTTGAGCACCTGCTACTCAAAAAGAAAAAAAACTATGTAGCAAATTGGGGAGATCTAAATTCAATAATCTACACATTAAAGTATAAAGCATTTGAAAGATTTTTACTATTATGCATATAACATCACACATGGTGCAATTCAAATAATATGAGAGTCTATAAATATTATTAAATTAACAAATATTTAAAAATTACTGATTTAAAAGTTTTAAATCAATAAAAAAATGGTTTTATAAATAGTATAAATATGTAAAATTACAAAAACACAAGCTGCTACTATATATTTCTTTTCACTGTTTGAATATCTGCTTGAAAATATTAATAAGATAATCTTCATTAAGATTATTAGGCCAGCAGAAAATTTTAAAATTAGCCTATTAATCAATGAACAATTACCTTTTCACCAGGTTTTATTGCCAAGGTGATATTTTTCAAGACAGGATCACTATTTGAGTCATATTTCATTGTTACATTCTGGAAAGAAATAGCTCCACTTTCAGGCCATTCATCGGAAAGATCTAAAAGAAAATAAAAATTGTTACAAATGTAATCTAATATATAAAAATAAATTTTTATTTGTTCCTATTTTATGTGCTGCCGTACCATTCATGCGACTGCGATAAAACTTATCGGCCAAATTATTACTTGCACTTGCACGAAGGTTAAAGGCAATTATTAGCACTTTTTAACATAATAAAATTTGCAAGCAAATCGTTTCATACGTTTCTATTATCCAATGTTATTTTTAAATTGACAATCATCCGGAGTTAATTGCATATATATATAAAAAATTATTATCAACGATGTCAATCAATGTGTGTGAAATGAAATCGAAAATATTTAGTGCAAGAGCTAATTTTTTTTCCATTAATGAACAGTCATCTACACAAGATATTGTCATTCAACGTGAACAATATTTTAGCTGCAGCGAACTGCACATATGATTCAGAGTTTCTATCACATATCAAAATAGAATTATTATTATCGATGCCAATTAAGGTAAGTTTTATATAATGGAAATTTTTCAGTGCAAACAGTCATTTTTCTATTTATTCAGTGAATAGACAAACAAAATTTCGGTTTCTGCGTTATCGTGTTAATTGCTTTGTAAACAAATATGCCTCCCAAACGTTTGTCACTTAATAGATCTACCAACATAACACGATAGAGATAACCAAATTCGAGCTTCTCAAACAAATGAAGCAGATCGTTTATGTATTGAAAATTCACATGCTTCAGAATCTGAAGATCAACATGTGACAAGAATCGTCAGACAAGGTTTATGTGATACCCGATCAAATGCATTCGAATCAAGAGATGCGTCTAGAATTGAGGCAACTATTCTTAATAGAAAATCGAATGGAGAAGATGTATTCATTCCACACATTCTTATTATTCCCACAGACATGCCTTTTGATTTCAAACAACTGCAATTCTCCATTCAACTTGCATTCCCTATGACCATCAACAAAGCACAAGGTCAATCACTTCAAGTGTGCGGATTGAACCAAGAAAATTCATGTTTTTTCACATGGCCAGTTGCAAATTTTGATGAAGATGGAAAATTGAAACATATTGTTTAACCTAAAGTATTTGAATAATAAAATTTAAAAAAAATAGAATAAATATTACTTGAATTTCTCCTTTATATATCATTCAATTTCAATTAATGTATTCATTGCTGACAAAAAAAAATAGATACCATTATTTCTATCATTCCTAATTAAACAAGATAGTAAGTTTGAATTTCAAACTATATTTCCAAAATTATTTCTTCTGCAGCAGCAACATGCTAGGCGCCAAATATAATAGGTAGTTAATTTAATGAAAAGAATATTTAGCAATCATATAGTAAATGTATGTTAATTTCAAAGATCAAAAAATTAACAAACCAACTAAAATAAAATTTTTAAAAATAGAGTAGAAGAAAAATGCACCAGAGAAATTAATACCAAAATTAAATTAATATCTGGATAAGGTGAAAAATCAATTTCATACAGTTCTCAAATAAATTTTGTTAAATGAAAGATTACTTATCAAGAAAATAAAATGATATTCAACACATATGAAAATGTTCCATTAAAAACAAACAGAATTTTAATCTACAATTTAGCATATATAATATGAAAATTCAAAAACTTAACTTCTAAATTACAAATACTTAGATAAAATCAGTAATTTTTTTTTTTACATATAAAATACCAACTTTATAAACATACTCAAATAGATAACAGAGATCCAAACTTAAATAAATAATTCACTTTTCTATTACCAGAACTCTTGAAACACATATGAAAATTCTTATTTGTAAATGCTTTATATAAAATCTATCTTGCAAAATATTCTAAATAAAATCTTTTCATCATTATTAGTATGAAATTCATGCATATACAATAATAAAATCCCTGCTGACACCATAATTCATGGTGGGTTTAGTCAATTTGTGCCCCTAAGCATTGCATATTATGAGATCCTTGTTAAAATGTCAACACATCTGATATAGTGTGAACATTATTTTAATTTGAAAAATTAGTATTTTTCACATATTTATATGCTTGAAAAATAGGCTAAGGTCTTTTTAATCTATCTGCCAGTGCTCCCCTCCTTCCCAGTCCAACTGTCTAGCCAGAAATCTGCCACTGATTTAGCTCTAATTTTATTTAATGCTGAGATATGCATTCCTTCGATGTTATACTTAAAATGGAACTGCAATCTTATTTAATTATTTTTTCTATCAAACTACAATTAATTACAAATTTACATTGAATTATAATTATTAAGATAAACTGCAAGATATTTTTTCAAAGAAAAATGATTAAATTCAAAACTTGCCACACAAATCTTTTGCAGGACCATCTTCAGTAGAAAGTTTTGAGTAATTCCGCACCCTTTCTACAGCACTCATGTACATTTCTGTGCTAGCTAAATTTCTTACTACCCAATTCAAATAAATAGGAACCTAAAAAGAAGAACAGGATTTTATTCAATTTTTTTTTTAATTTATAGAAAGAGATAAAGCAAAATAATACTATTTAATTCATACTTTAAAATAAAATTTAATTAAAAGCATTTTTATGATTTAAATCGTTGGGAGAAAGTTTCTGTAAAAATTATGGTAACTTTATTATGATAAAATAACTGTTATGCTTACTGCAATAAATGAACAGATTCTTTTGATAAGAAAAATTTTCTTTTGTTGAATATTAAAAAAAATATACAGATTTCAAATTTTACAATTTTTATATAGATTAGTTTTACTAAAAATACTATCATTTCATATAAAAGTATTTTCCTTAATAAGACAATTCCTACGAAGGCACATTGAACATCTTTAAAACCTGTGTTACAATATTTATTAATTATGTAAAAGAACATTTTTTTTAACCCAAATTTAAAATTATAATATATTTTTGTGCAATTAACAATCTAAACATACCAAGAGAGTATAAGTCATAGACATTCCAACAAAAGCTTCAGAAACATCTCCATAAATAGCAGCAAATATTGAAGATAATGTAGCAATAAAAAGAATGATCCCACCAAGATAGTCCTAAAAATATAAAGAGTAATTTAGTACACTATATTAAAAAACAATAGAATTCCCATCAATGCCTCAATTTTAATTTTAAGATGAATCACAAAATTTGAAAGTATATATTTATCAAATAGTTTATATTACAATACAAAATCAAATGTGAGGAAGTGATCTCTAAACTTTCTTGCATATTATCTACTAAAGGTGTTATTCCTCTCTCCTTATATAAAATTGCCCAATGAGGGCAAAGCCATAAACTTCATCAGGGCTTAGTATTTTTATTTCCTACAAACAAGAGTTGTTTGCTTCATAGTAAAAAAGGTTTTGAAAGAACCTATTAATTAATAATCTTTGTAGAGTTTCTTTAGCAGCTAATCACCACCATGCACCATGCAGTTACTATGTTCGGGTCACCAATGTGGCAGATGATATGAGCGAGGATAGAACCTGGGACCTTGTTGCTCGCAGCCCAATAACATGATCACAATACAAAAGCAATTGCCCATGTAGCATAGCTGTTAACTGGCTTATACGCTTTCACCATAAAAGCAACAGACAGTCAACCCTTTGATAGATTGGGTCCAAATGTTGTTAAGAATCTGTACTTTAAACATTGTTGAAAAATTTCACTTATCTAAGTTTTATTCATTTAAGAGTCAAGAACAAATCAATAACTTTTAATACCCAGTAATTGGGCATTTTCTTTCAATAAGTTTTAAATTTGATGAATTTTTAAAAATTATTTCAAATTCAATATCTTCTACAAAAGGCATTCCATTTAAATTTCTTTTAAATTTAAGATTAAATGCTTGAATTTTTTTCTAAATATTTATATTCATAAAGTTTAATAAATAAGAATGCATCAAACTAAGAGTTGCAACTCAATTTTTGATAGTCCATAATATGATAAAAATGTGATGTGGTTTAAAATTAAATTATATACATTTTTTTTTTGCATTTTTTTAAAAATCCATGAAACCACTTTTAGACAGACTACATATTGGTTGTTGCTGAAAGTATTTAATGGGTCTAGGATGAAGTGGATTGCTATGGATTTGGTTTGTAAAAAACTGAACTATAAGTTTATAAGTCTATAACTTATAAGTCTATGAAGTCTATAAGTTTGAGGATTAATGTACTCCACGATATATTTTTACACTTATTTTTTTCACTTATGTCTATTAATTATTATTGAATAATTTAATATTTATCATCACATGCACTTCACTTCATATTCATCACATTCACTTTGAATTATTTGCATGATTATCATAAAATAAATAATCTTTTAAGGCAAGGTTAAAACAAGATAAAAGTGTGCATCAAATCTTCCCAAATTTATATCAATACTTAAATAATAATAATAACACTATTAATTTTCAAAGAAGCATCAGAAATTAAACATTTTCAAATTTAATTACATACATAGTTTCAGAAAGCAACTCACAAGAGAAACACCCAGCCAACAATTTGAACAGTTAACTAATATAAATGCAGTATTATTAACATCTATACAGGCCATAATCATTTCTGTGAATCGAGATTCAGCCCTGTAAAAAAAAGAAAAAATTATTAAAAAATATTCATTAATTTTATTATGCAGGAAATATGATTTGGTCATTTATACTTATGTGTGGAGATGTGTGGAATAACTAATAAGCTAAAAAATGTGTTATAAATATTCTACTAACAAAAATATGCAAGATAATTAGAACAGGTTTAAAACTAATTCATACCTGAATGCTCTAATGGTAGATAAACCACAAACTGTCTCTGTAAAATGAGAATACACAGGAGATTTTGTAATGTTATCTAGCCTCTGAAGTTCCCTATTAAAATACAAAAAAGATGCTTAAAATTATGGCTTAATTTGATAAAACAAAAATTAAAAAATAAACTTGATAGACAAAATAAGAAAAGGAAAAATAATTTCTGATTAAAGCACTATAAAAATATTGTATTAAAACTGTGTTATTAAAGTGTAAAGAAGAACAACAACAACAAAAAAAAGGTGGGGGAGGGGGATTTGATTAAAGTATCAAGATTTGATTAAAGTATATCATATTATATATATACATATATATATATATATTTGTCAGTATATTTTTTTAAATGAACTTTAGGTTTTTAAATTAACAAACTTATTAAAAATGCTTTTATACTTTCAATGCATATGAAAATTTAAGAATAATTTTAATTTATTTGATAACCAAATATAATTTACTTACCTAGATGTGTAACGAAAAAAATGTTGTAGAAAATAATAAATAGCAGCAACGGGTATAACAACAATAATAAAGTAAGGAGTGACAATCATATCCACAATTATTGCAGACAAGCACAGTAAAATAAAACGCAATAATATAGGCAATGTAACAGGCAGTTTCTGAAAAAAAAAAAAAAAAAAAAAATCAATTTGCTATTGGAGCTGGAAATTTTTTATTTGAAATGAAGTAAAATTATTTACAAAACAATTAGTTATCAAATAAAATAAAAATTGTATTAAATATGATATTAACATATAAAAAGAGTGAACATTCATATAAAACTATTTTAACTTTATTGTAATGCTGCCTATGCAGTTCCAGAAACTAAATAATACTTTAAAAATATTGAGATCTATACTACAAAATGACAGAATTCAAGTTAAAATAAAAAAGGATAATGTTTAAATGCTTTAAAATAGCATTTAAAAATTCAAAAATTTACAATATTGTGAATGTTGCACATGTCTTTGGGTAGATGGTTTTCATTCTTAGTAATCTTCTTACAAATTAAATCACTTGAATATACATAACTTTAATTAAAATAACAAAAAAAATTGAATTAGGTAATTCACCAAAGAAAGAATTTAAAAAAAATCACACATAATATTTATTTTATGCAATTGCATATTTCAGAACTGTAATAGATCATCTGCTTTAAAAATAATGATGTAAAACAGCATCCATGAAAAAATTAACAAAATTTAAATAATTTATGGAAAATTCTGCTTATAAAAATTAAAAACATGGATTTTTCCTCATTATCAAAAATTACAAAGTAACATGTAGCATGTTTTCCTAGAATCTGATACAAACAGACTTGCCAGTTTTAAATCTAATTTTATCAAGGCAAATTAAAACCTAGTAACTCCCTCTCAATAACTCTGTACATGCAACAAACTTTTGCTACAAATTAAAATATAATTTTTTAAATATCTAAATTAAAAGGTAAATATTCTAACAACAATGACATATTATGAAAGCAAGTTCAAAGAAAACAAACTGACTATAGAGGAAAAAATTAGAGCAGGAATGTTTAAGTTTTAGCTTATTATTTCAAAAAGAACTAAAATTGCCATTCATATTTTATATGATGTACCGACAGGTATTACTTACAAATTACATCCAAATTTAATTTTAAAATAAAGTTCCCACACTAATTCTTAAAGTTTTAGAGGCTAAATTGTCAGAATAAAATTCCAATATATATTAAAGCCTAGAAAAATTCTCTGACAAAGCAAAAGTAATTAGAAAATTTACTATTTTCTTAACCACAATTATAGATTTCTCTTATAAAGAATATAAAATATATTAATATGTATAGTACAAATAATAATAGTACAAAATACAATAAATGTTAATTAAGCAAGGTAGTGTGAATACAATAATACAAAAATAAACAGTTGGAAACAAATATTAATTAAACAAGTATGAAAAGTAGAAACTCAATGCATTATTACTGATTTAGTACCTTATCAATAGTACTCATATCCGAAGAGAATCTATTGATGATGCGGCCAACAGGAGTCGAGTCAAAAAACCTGGTTATATACAATAGAAAAAAATCAAACAAAAATTAAAACAGAAATAACTTGGAGTTAGTGAAATATCAATTATTCTGAACTTTTCATTTAAGTAAAACAAATATTCAGGAGAGAAAAAGGTATTTAAAAAATTTTTCTCATCATCAGAAAAAAAAAACCCAGCAAATTAATATTGTGTAATTACAATAAAGTACTCTTTAGAGATGGAAGGTCAGAAGTGCATGCCGTACAACAGCTCTAAAGTAGCTAATAAAAGCTTTAAATTTTTATCTTGTATGACAAACAATATAGCCTAGATTTTAATACAAAAAAAAGTGGATGCATGTACTTATTTATGTACATGATTCAGAAATTATAGTTCTCTGACATGACAAAAACTAAATTTTAACAGCAACACTAAAAATTTATACAATTTGAACGATAAAAGTAGTGAAGGATAGTGAAAAAATATTTGGTAAAATTTTTCTAAATAAAAAATAAAATGCCCATTTTTTAATTTTGTCTGATAAATATTACATTATTTTTATAGTTTTTTTTTGTATAAATGTTGCAATGAGTTTCTGATAATTAAAGCTTAGTATAAATATTTCTGAATTATGTTCACAGAAAAAAACAGTTTATATGAACAAGACATGTGAAAACAGCATCAAGGTTAGTGCCAGACCATGTGATTGAACAAAAGATCATTATTTCTTCTTAAAGGCATATTGTCTTGGAGAAATTCAACTATCTCCAAAGTAAATTTGACATTAAAGTTTTCACTGTGAATCATTGGAAATTAACCTTTTTGTCAACTAAGAAACACGCCTCCAGATGCTGTATATAGGAGAAATGAACTGAAAAACTGAAAAGTATAATGTAATTTTTGATTTGGAAAAAAATAAATTGCTACATTTTCCATTGATATAAAATATTTCCAAATTTATTTGTTAAATAATTGGATTCGAATTTCATCAAAAATGGAAGCTTATGTTTCATAACATTGAACACATAAAACTTTCTTCATAAATGAAAATTTTAACCTTAAAAATGCCTAAAGAAGCAGTCTATTTAACCATTAACTTCACAATGTCTGCATACAATTTTAGCCCTTAAAGAAAATTTCATGTTAAATATGTCTAAGGAAATATAACAAAAAAGAAAATTAAAAATATACAAAATCAATAACATGTTAGATGCCAAGGGCCCTTTGATTTTATAGTTTCCCTGAGCACTTAAGTTGCACAGAGAAAGCATTTCTTTTTACACAAAAAGTATACAAAAGTATGCAATATTGTACAGTCCCCCCCCCCTCAGATCTGTAAATAATGAGAACAATTGCTGAAAATGAAAAGTCTACGACCCAACCCAAATTACAGCTCCATTATAAACTTTACAGTATCTGGCCTAAACAATATTTTTTTGCATAAATTTCAAAATATTTTTCCATTTTTTAAAATTTTTTTTTAAATCTATAAAAAGTTATTTTTTCAGGAAAGAGAGAAAAAAAGTTTGGCATGGAAAAAAGATGTAATGATGATTAAAAAAACTATAAAATAAAACACTGCAATACACACTTACTTCATGGGACACTGTACGACATTATTTAGCATTCGACTATGTAACATTTTAACAGCTTTGAGAGAAGTGAGTTGAGCAGAAATATTTGTTATAAATGCTAGAAGAATACTTGCACCAGAGAGAATAGCATATATATGGATGTAGTAATTAATTTCTTCATCCTGAAAGAAAATAATTTATTTCAATTCAATAGATTTTTTTAAAAATATTTTCATGGTCACTATAGTTAACAACATTACTGGTGTATATATTAAATGAAAAAAAATCATAACTAAAAAGGCAATGAATTACCTTTGGTCCAAAAATGTTAATTTTTATCATTTAAAATCTGAATGCACATAAAAAAGGATAAGGCATTTTTTACAGAAAAATTTCAACAAATGCTTTGTAATAGTTTCAATAAGACATAATGGGATAACAATTCATAAACTAATATTTCTTGTTTTTAACAAAATGAACAACTAGCGCTTGCACTGTTAAACTTTCTTATTATTTGGTACATAGGAGTAATAGATATATTTTATAAGTAAAATAACATTAAAAAATTTTAATGCAAGCAGGCAATTTTTAAAAATATGATTTCATTTGTTAGGCTATAATTTATAATGGTTATAATTCAAAATAAAATGTATCGTAAATATGCCAAAGCTCTCTATTAAAAGAGTATGCAAATTGCCTTCAGAATAAAAAAGTAAACAAGTCAAAGCATTTAAAGATTATAAAAATATAACGATTTTTACTTCAAATTAGTAGTTAAGTATGTTAAATTAAAAATCAATATATATATATTTTTTTTGGTGACAAATGTAGTATTAAAAGATATGACAATTTAAAGTAACTGAATTGAGTAAATGTATTGTTGATTATCTTTTGAATTCATATATAAAATGTGATATGCACAAGAGGAAAGTAAAAGAAGTAAACAATATTTTTAAGAATAAAACAATTTATTACAAAAGTTCCTCTAATGCTATAACCAATACATTTTGTTTTATTGCTTTCAGAATTAGAGAAACTTGCTTTTTTTAATAATATTTATTTATTCATTTATTTATTTTTCATACAGATTTTGTTTTAATTATCTTGAAAATGATAAAGTTATATACTAACCTCCATATACATTATCCCATTAGTATCATTATCATCAAAAGACTGATTTAAACTTTTTGACATTGAATTTTCTGACCATGCAGAAAGCCAAAAGTCAGTTCCCACTTTCATTGCTTGAGTAGTGATGATGAGAAATATGACAAGCAAAGCTAAAGGCAATGTACAAGCTTTCATATACATAAGGTAAACTTGTTTGGATATTTTGCCTTTCTCCCTTTCTTCCTCTTTTATTAGCTTCCCATCAGGTAATTGCACTTGATCACAACTATGAACAATTTTATCTGAAAAAAGTTATATTCATATATTTTTAACAATTAAATTATAAAATACAGACTAACAAGTGGGTCAAATGTAAACAACTAAGATTTCTAATTAAATTTGTGTTTAAAAACAATTTAATAACAAACAAGTTTTTGAATGCACAGAAAGTAATTTTTTAAAAATTGCTTCTGAAATAATAAGGGAGAAAAAAACGACGATTAAAGGGTACATTAATGCTGAAATGAACTGTATTAAAATAAATGTTTAAAATGGAAATTCTTCTATACATCAATAGTAAATAAATAACATTTTAAGAGGAAAAATACTTGAATATAAAATACTTTTCAAATTATAAAATATTTAACATTTTTTATAAATCAGATTAATAAATTCCAGAATTTTATGGAATATAATTTTTCTTGGATCATTCATTATTAAAATGTGTATGGAGTTGTACTGGTAACTTGATATAAATATTATTTCTTATATGTATAGAGCATGAAAATATAGATATGGAGTGCAGAATTATGATATTCATTATTTAATGATTTATCCTGTGAATAAGGTTGAATTTTTTTAATATTTATTCTACTGTTTTATGAGCTACTTTACAATCTTTATTAAGCTAAATTTTTACGTATATTAGTTGAATTATTTTCTAACACTGATCTGAACTAAATACAACATAATAATAGAATTAATACACTTTTTAATTATATTTAATTATAATTATTTTATTTTAAATATGCTCATGATAAGAAGAAGATCCACTTTAGAAAAAGATTTATTTTAAAGTTATAAACAAAATCACAGGAATTATTCCAGTGTTATCCCCACCCCATACATACTACAAATGATTTCCTCATTTTTAAGTAGAATTAATTTTACTTTCTGAACAAATAAAACTGAAAAACATTTTTTTTATGCTTACTATTTTCAATAAGACTGAATTTTTACATTATATGAAAAATAATCAATCTTATAAAATAATAATTAAATTAAAACTATATTATAAACTAAATTTTAAAAATAACTTTTAATATAAATAATATAATTACCATCTGTATCATCATCAAAATCTTCTTCATCCTCTTCTTCAATAAGATCATCTGTACGAGTAGAAATTCGCGAGTTTAATCTTGAAGGTGGACATTTCCAAGAACGCCTAACCACACTAGCTGAACTGGCACTAGATCTAGATCTGAGACTTTCAACAGATTTCATCCGATTGAGAAGCTTGTGACCTGTATCAGGATCATCTGGATCAGCAATAGGAGGAAGTGGATCATCATGATCTCCCCAATCATGGCAAGGAAGAGGACTAGAAGGATCATGAGACATTTGACGACTCAGAGAAACTAATCTTGCACGAGGCTTGATGTCCTATTTTTAAAAATTGGGTTATATAATAATTTTTAGTCATCAGTTATTATTAATGTTAAAATTTTTATAAAATCTTTTCATAAATTTTAATATTTAACAGGATTTTGAATTTATTAAAAATAGTTTCTGATTTCAAAAATAATTGAAAATAGGCTCAAATATTTAAAACCGATTTTCTTTGTGAATTTCTTTAATTGAAGATAAATGCTTTCATCAAAGAAGGCAACATTAATAAAATAAATAAAACCAATAATTTTCTTAGTAGAAGCAGTAATAAAGTTGTTTTTGATAAAGTGTTAAAGTTAAAAAAACAACAATTTAGCAATAATATTTTAATCTGCGCTAAATACATTGTAAAACAAAAACGTTACAAAATATATTTATAAACAAAAATACAATTCTTATATTCAATCTTATTATTAATTTATAAGAAAGAATGGGATAGCTACAGGATACAAGTAATAAATGCTTTCATAGAAAAAAATTGAGACAAAAATCTAGTACAGTCAATAAACTATCAAAATTAAATAAAATCATCAAAAGGTATAAAAGATTATATATTTTATAGTATATAAGTGATGATTATTTAGCAAAAAAAATTAATTAAATATACTTACTTGTGTTGAAACTGTTCTAAAGAGTTGTTGCCTTGATAATAATCGCACCAATTTGTGTCTTTCTTTTGACGTTCCCTCAGCTGGTGCGGTGTCTTTCCCAAATGGTTTTCTAGGTCTTTTCAAATTAAAGTTCAAATCCTGAAGACATCCTTCAATTTCTTTTGGTGGACCTTCTTTCTTTATTGTGCCACTTTCCATCAAAATAACCTATGATAATAAATTATAAAAACTTTTAATAAGTTTTTTAAAAAAATACTTCATAACTTTTAATAAAAGCAGATGACAGTATTTCAAGAGGGGGATATTAGAATCTTAAGGGAGAAAAAAAAAATTTAATGAACTACTGATAAATTTTTAAAATGCTAAAATTTTTTTAAATATTATGTATTTGCTTTTTAAATTATAAGTTTATTTAAGGATTTGTCTTATAATCCAATTCAAAACATGATAAATAAATTTTAAAATCATATTTTTGGATAAATATCTTTATTAAAGAATAGCTGATATGTATCTTAAAGAAAATTATTGCAATGTGCCCTGTATGGTTAAAATTCAATTCATAGAAAACAAAAATCAAAATCAAAAACTTTGTTTTTCAAAAACAGAATTAGTACATCAAATTTAAAAACAAAAAAATGTCAATGCATGGTTTATTACTATTCCATAGGGTGGGGTGGGGGGAGCTGATGGAAATTTACTGCATATAATGTGCAACAAATGTAATTATTAAGAAATATGATAATAAATATAATTTATCTTTTAAGGATTTTCTTTTTTTAAGAAAACCAAATATAAAAATAGTTAAACAATAAATTTTATTTTATAGAATGAAATCTTAACACATATTCTTCAAATAAATAATTCTCAGGATATCTTATATAACTTGCCTTTGTTGCAGATGAAAGAAATTCAAGCTTATGAGTAACAAGTATGACTGTTCTCTGCCTTCTCAATAAAAGAGTTTTAATGCCGTGCTCAAATACATAAGCACCAACATGGGCATCTAAAGCTGACAAAGGATCATCCTAAAATAAAATTTCAAAATATTTTTAAATAGCATTTTTTAATCAAAATTTTAAAAATGTGGCTGAATTAGTTTTACAAAAGTTATATTCACCAGAATAATAAGTCTTGCAGGGGAATAAAATGCCCTGGCAAGAGCAATTCTTTGTTTTTGCCCACCACTTAAATTAAGACCCCGTTCACCAATTTCAGTCATATCTCGAGCAGGTAAAAGATCAATATCAGGTTGCAGAGCGCATGCTTGAGTTACTTGATGGTACCTATTAAAAAGTGAAATTAATTGAATATTAAGTTATGCAGCTTTGTTTCTAGAAAAAGGCAGTTAATGGTTCAGAATATGTATTGGATTGTAATAAAAAAATAATGTATTATGTATAATTAAAATCGATTATAATATCAAGATACCATAAAAAGGGATAAATAAACATGAATATAAAAAAAGAAGGAAAAAAAAGAGTAATTAAAAACACAGAGAATACAATATCATAAAAGAATCCTCCCCCTGACTACAATGGATCTCTTTTAGATTTTTCCTCCCCCTAAAGAGCAGTCACAAATTATCCAATTGCTATATTTTTACATTGTTTTATATTTACTTTTTCTTCTTCAAAAAAACATTTTTCTCTTCCTTTGATAATAATAAGCCAATATAAATTAAAACTTTTGAGATGAAGAAATTTTTTAAAAATATTAGATTAAACAAATAAAAATATTCACAAATTGATATGTAATAAGATAGGAGAACTGTTTATATCCACTTCACTATGATATATATATATATATATATATATATATATATATATATATATATATATATCATATCTTTTTAAAGGGATATTTTTTGATTAAAACTAAAAATAATTTAAATAATTGCAAATAAACAATTAAAAATAAAACTTCAAATCATTGTATAGATAAAATAAAGCTCCCTGTTTCTACTTTTATAAATTTACATATTTCTTAAATGAATTTATATTGTTATAATTCTTTAACTATTAGTTTGCAATTTTAAATAGTTTTATTATACTGGAAATTCTAATCATCTACTTTTGAATATATGTGCATTTTAAACAAAAATAAAATTGCAAATTTTATCAATTTCTAACATTTTAAAATTTTAATATCATCACATTCTGCAAACACTGGAAATTTCAGGCTTAGAGATATTCACAGAAAATGCCTAATTTTTGATTAAAGCAACTAACATTTAAGAATTTTAAAAAAGAAATAAGGAATGAAAAGTTGTGAATTATCAACATAACATAATAATTGACTTCAATTTGATGCTTCTTTGTAAAAAAAAAAAAAAAAAAAAAAAAAAATGCTTTATATTGTAATAATTGCATATGTTCTTCCATATTAAACAATAAAATTCTATCAAATAAGAAAATTAAAATAATGGGAAGAGAGAGTGCTAAGTACATAAATATGCTATGTTATTGAAATCAGTGTATGTTAAACTCATTTCTTAGATTAAATTTAGAAATGAATTTTAACAAATACCTTCTTCCATCATACGGTTGACCAAACAAAATGTTTTCTTTAAGAGTGGCATTCATTAACCATGGTTTTTGTGGAACATAAGCAACAAGGGGAGAGCTAAAAAATTTTATAGAACAAACTGTTATTATTCTATCAGCTTTAATAAATAAACACTTAGCTAAAGATTTGCTTTAAAAATTAAATAGTACAGTTTTACTATAGAATTTTATTTCACAATGAAATACTTTTGAAAAATAGAAAACTGAAAAACTTTACAAAAAAGCTATTAAAATACAAATAAAATAAAGGAAAATCAATATTGAACAATAAAAATAATCATTTTTTTAATACTTAGAATAAAATATTTAGCATATTGATGTTTTTATTATTCTATTTTTTGTACTATTTAAAAAACAAATAACATATTCTTTAAAATAATTAAAATAAACTAAGGACATAGACATATTATTTATATTAGACATAGATATACATATTAGACTTATTACATATTATGCACAAATTTTATACAACAAAGTAACAAACCTATTCCAGTTTACTGAACCACTTATTACATGCAGTTCTCCAAGAATAGCTGATAAAAGAGATGATTTTCCACTACCAATGTTTCCAACAATAATAGTTAATTTACCTGTAGAATAAAATTGGTTGAAAAGAAATATAAATCAAATCATAATTAGTTAAACTTGGATATTAAATTTTAACCAGAAATTTCAAATAAGACAGTGAATATTAATTTATAATTAATAAAATTTTAGCATCTCAAAAGTATAACTTTTAAAATTAAATCTTTTTTTCTATGCAACAAATAATTCAAATTATTTTGGCCAATTAAAGCAACTGCTCTTTTTCTTCATGATTTTTTTTTTCATACAGTAATCTAGAATATCAAATAAATAAAAATGCATTAATTACAAAGAAACAAATATCTTTGTTTACAATCAAAATATTTTTTTAATGAAATTTAATCCCAAAGAATAAATAAATTTAAGAAAAATTTATTCACACTGTTATGTATATAGCAAATATTAATATTACAAGCATTAATTAAATTCTAAGATATTCTCTAATTATTTAAAAAATGAGAATGGGCTTGTTATTACATTTCCTACAAGGCAAATTATGTGTGTTATTAATTTGAACACATCTAAAATATAATAAATAATTAATCTTACCAGCTGGAATTTGCACATTTATATCTCTTAGAGTAGGTATGGTATATGCAGGATCATAAGCAAAGTATCCCTTTTTTATAGAAACAAGCATATTTTCTTCAATTGGTGGATAATTATAAAATTCAGGCAGGAAGACTCCAT
Organism: Argiope aurantia; assembly: GCA_026543865.1. Taxonomy (NCBI): domain Eukaryota; kingdom Metazoa; phylum Arthropoda; class Arachnida; order Araneae; family Araneidae; genus Argiope; species Argiope aurantia. Next base: position 281,234 of record JAPMOR010090782.1, on the reverse strand, counting down.
CACTTTCTTCAGAGCCAGAAAGATATCCTTTGCTATCAAATGAGTTTTCCTTTACATGCAACTAAAAAATAATACATATTTTTCATGAATATTCCAACTCTAGAAAATACATAAAACTATGTTATTTAGAATAACTGAATTGAAATTTTTGATGAAATCAGCTCGAACGAAGTGGCTACAGATCTTTTATAATAAAATTATGCATCTTTTATAGGAAATAAAAAGAATACATATGTTCAGAAAATGTTCATACATAATATACATCCGATATAATTTTGATATATAAAAACCCATAGAGATCTATAATTCTGTTTCAAGTTTTCCAGCAATAACTTCTACAAACTTGGATGGAAGATATTAGATCAGCTGATCTAATGTTGCTCAATTCATTATTACTACAAATTTTACTCACTGTTTAGATACTTGGATGACAATTTTGTATGATAATTTTCTTAATAGTTAAAGTAACTTCACACATTTTATTCGAATGTAATATATTTTAGTACATTTACTATTCTTGCACAAAATTAAATGTTAATTCTTTTTATTCCTGTTTAATCTTATTAAGACAAAAAGAATATGATATCTAGAGTTATTTAATGTAAAATAACTCTTCAATTAATTCTTAATAACAATTCAAAGTGCAATATGAAACAACTAAAATATAATTAAGGTTAGGTATTTATCCGTAAGTTTTCAGTGTGTTTTTACATCTGGATCAAGAAAATCGTTTTCAAACTGTTAAAATTTTTTATTAATGTACATTTATTACAATTGATTATTTTTAATTAAAAATAACATTAAATATGTGATACATGATATGCATTTATCAGAAAAACTGCTGAAAATGAATAGCAATATATTATCATCAAATCTTATGTAAAACAATTCTATCAATATTTTCATGTTTCCTTTTAAAATATCTTAAGTAAAGATAACTGATATGAAATTTTTCATGACACAACTTCTGGAAATTTTTGCAAAAAATTAAATATGTTGTCATGGACTTCTTTTTTCATTTACTTTCATAAGAAATTCATTTTGAATTATTTGGCAAGTATTAAGTATCAAAAATATTCTTCATATCTTGAACAAGATAATGAAGCCAAGAACATAAAGTATCTACACACACACAATTAATCTAACAAAATTCAGAGTGTTTTTAATTGTTCATCCATGTATATTTTTTAGTTCCCTAAGTCTACTCCAGACAACCACTTTATCTATTTCTCAAATTTTAAAAATAACTGAAGTGAGAAATCTCAGTATTTTACATTTCTGTGATATTTAATAAGATATTCTCCAATAATCCATAAACTGATATTAGATTATATTTTCAGAGTTCTAGGATTTTGAAACAATATATAGGACCATGAAACTTGGCATCTTATAAATATGAGTAAGACAAAGTCAAATATTTTCAGATAGTGTTTTTAATTGTACCATTCCTTCCCTTGTTCTTTTAGTTATTCATAATCATGAGATTTAGAAATTTTAGAGCATCACAGGATCTATGCTCTGAGGGCATACACTACATTATAACTGCCAGTCCAATAAATTAGGTTTAAAAGGTTTTAGTTACATGATCCACTTTGGTACATTATAGTCAATTCTTCCGAAAAACAATACTATAACCAAAATAGTTTATATTATATATATATGCATTTTAGATTGATATTACAATATAAATATATCTTTGCAAAATTCTATATTTCAATCACATCTTCTGAAACTAGATTATGGGTGACACGAGGCACAAAGAAGCATATGAGGGTATTTTCAGTTACATATTAATGAATGACATTGTAATACCATTAAATAATGGTATCCTTATATTTATCATAAGCACAATACAAGATCTTAAAATGTCTATCAGTTTGATTTTTGGTTAAAGATCAAATTGCATAACTTAACATCGAAAAAAAAATGCATTAATCAGTGCATTTTTAAACTTAAAAATTCTGTCAAAAAAAAAAAAAAAACGTGCTTATAATGTTTTGCTCCAATTTTTCATTTATTAATTGAAATATATTTCATAAATGCAATTTTAACTTTGCAAATGCAATTTTCACAAAATAAAGCCTTTCATGGCAGAAGATAACCAGATCCATCATCTAATAAGCATTCAAATTTTTCAGGCACAATTACACATTTTTTAAAAATCCAAGATCAAAAGTTAGCTTACTAAAACACTTCCACTATCTGGTACAAATTCTACCCTGGCATCTGGTGTATCTGAATCATCTCGCCAAGGAAGAGTCAAGTCTACTTCAGGAAGCATCAAAAAGTCCACAAGACGTCTAGTGCTTACCTGAAAATAAATTTAGTCAATCTTCAGAGTAAAAAATAAACTTTTGGATATAACTTTAAATATAAAAGTGAAGTCATTTTCAGTACTTACAATAGCATTTATGACCATAGGTATGACAAATGGTATGATGTAGAGAGGCACTGTCAGCTGATTAAATAATGCTAAACCAGTAAACACATCTGCAGGCATAATTGGTCTGCCTTCAATTTTAGAAAACAGAGAAAAAGTCTGAAATATATAAATGTCACAATATATACATAATAAATAATTAAATGAGAAAAAAAACTAATCACTTAAAATATACGAAGTTTTAAATATGCCATTGCAACTTTAGACTTTTAATAATTTTGAACTGAAAGTAGAAAAACTTAAAAATATGAAAATTCACAAAAACATTAATTTGAAATTTTATTTCCATTATTATAATTAACCTTTTTGTGGTAGCAAAATATGTTTTTATATATGCATTCAAGAATAAAAGCTTTGCATCAAATGCATTTTAATTTGGTAACTATGTTTAATATTTACTGAATTTGTTAGCAAAGTCCATTTTTTTAGCAACCAAATAAAAATTTTATAACTTAAAATCATGAAAAATCATACTCTGATTAAAAAGAAACTTGTTAATTTTTTAGCTGAAACAAGCATTACCAATGCAATTCTGGCAATGTTAACCTCATATTAAATGTGCTTGTTAATTTTTCACTGATATATACAATATTTGAAAAAACACAAGATATATCTTTCCACGCAATTCATTAGTTCGCTTCTATAAAATTATGCAGCATTTACATAAGACTAGAACAGTTGTTTCACATCTGTATTTATCATAGAATTTGTGTCATCATTCACATTTAACTAATCCATTAATTTTCTTATGCAAGTATCAATGAGTAAATTATGATACTTATGAAAACCATGGAAAATTTTATAAAACAAACAAAAATATAGAGTAATACATACCACAAGTGTAACAATGATTGAAGAAGTTTGAGTGATAAAGGCTGAAAAAAAATGCATGAATTTATTTAAAATCAAAATTCAGGCATCTTAATGCTTTCAAATATAGTAGTTTATTTCCTGAACCATTTATATAAAAGTATTCTAATATATGGTGCTTCAGTTTCTAGAACCATTTATATAAAAGTATTTTAATATATGGTGCTTCAGTTTTTAAATTAATTAATGAAGAAAATATATTTTTTTACAAAAAATTTACTTTCTAAGTGATTTAAAAATTGAACCATGATGAATCAAATACTTTTATATAATTGGTTAAAAAATAAACACAAATGGTAAAATAATCATGAGTAACATTAATAAAATAATTGCGCACGAAAAATATCAGAAAAAAATAAATAATTTATGTTCCGTACAAAAAACTGAAAGTGTTTTTAATTAACCAAGGTTACCATCAAACTATAACCTGTGGGAGGTAATTTTTTTTCACGAAGACAGAATGTAATTATCTCTCTTGTAGAGAGAAATCATAGTTAGGGCATATTAACTGAGCTTTAAATGAAATGTAAGACCAATTTTCAAAACTGACAGGATACTCTGTGGTTGTCATTTGTGGTTTGAGGGAAGAGTTTATTTGATTTGTTGTCAATTATTTAATTTATATTCAGATATAATTTGAATATTTTTAGTACATTTTCTGTGTGTATATGTACACATAATTGAAACCTTACACATAATTGATTCTTACACTTATATTCAAAATTAATTTTTTAATTGTATTTAAACAATCATCATATTTCTCAAAAATAGGGTTATAATAAAATAACAGTGTGCAAACTGTGATAAATTGACAGATAAATAACAGTAATTGTCAAAAAATTACAATCATATAATTTGTAAATAATTTTACTTTCAGAAAAAAAAATCTAATAATCATTAACAATAAAAATAAACAGGAAAGAAAGAACTTAAAAAAAATTTCTATAAAAAACAAATTTTTTTATATATCTTATGCCTAAAAATATTTTAAAAGAATCAACCTATGGTAATCATAATAAAATGTTTAAAAAAATTCCAATCTTTGACTGAATTTAGATTTTTTTTCCCCTTTACTGATAAATATTTATCTCTGTTACTATTGCCTTCAGAATTCTTTCTTCTTTTCTCTGGTAGAATGATTAAAATATATCAATCATTATCCCCTGATAGTAAATGATATGTGGTGCTCTTTCTTTCTTTCTTTTTTTTCTTTTTTCTTTTTTTTTTGTACTGGAAGTTTATAGAGCATACTTGTGAATGATAATAAATTACCTTTCACCTACTACATTTGAGTTATATAAAAGTGCCTAAATCAGCTTACTCTGTTTGGGCTCTATTGAATGAGGCATTTCAGGATGAGTACGAGCTCACAGGTCAGAAAAATATCTTAAATTTTTATTGTTATGAATCAATATGTACAGTAAGGTAATACTTTTACACTAATTTAAAATATTTTACAAGGAATAAATATTTCTAAAAAAATGTGGCAACTTTCTTTCATTAAAAAATAATTTCCCAAAAGGTTAAAACAAGGGAGGAGAGGGGGACTGAATTTTTAACCTATAAATATGTTTAGTTTAAATATTCAAATATCTGCATGAAATGAAGTATTTAAAATTTTCTTATTATGCAATTAAATCCCTCTCACCCCCTTCCACATATTCTTACTTTGTATAGTTTTTTTATGTCAGTTAACAAATCTCTTAAAGAGTAACAAAGCAAAGTAGTATAAAGTAAGCACTCATATATAAAAAATGTTACTCACTGTTAAAGGCAACACAGATTGCATCACTCCTCAGTATTTTCAATTCTTTCTCACGAACATTTTGCACAAAATTTGCATACAATCGATCCCATCCATATAACTTTAGAAGTTTGATGCCTTGTAATAATTCAGTTGTTTTCTTCAAACGTTCATCTGAAACATCCTTTAATCAAAACCAATAAAAAAAATCATTTTCTAAAATTGATGAAAAATATTACAATTATAATTTTTTTAAAAATCTTATTTAGAAACACAAAGTGAAATTTCATTTATATACATGAAATATTGGTAAGTATTAATAGATATATTTTTTGGTACCAGATAATGTAAGTTTGTAAACCAATAGCGTTTACAATGCTGATTAAAAAAATAAGAATTTTTATTATAACTAAATGAACTTGCCTCGCTTTCAAAATTAATGAAATATTGTAAGAGTACATTTAATTGGGAAATATTTCAGTTGCATCAGCCTTTTTTAATAATAAAAATAAAATACTATTCAAATTTTTATAAATATTTAATCATTTGATAAAAAGTGAAACAAAACAAAGAATATTCTTGGTGAAACTATAACATAACAAAAAACAATTCAGCTTTATTAAGAATTTCAATGAAACTATACATTTACAGTTTACACGTAGGTATAATTAAAATGAATTTTATTCAGGATTTAACATTTTAAAATGTTTATGATGAACAGGAGGTATATATGACAATAAATCTATCATGTCCTTGCATTTTTCAGATGTAATAGATCTCCTTTCTTTCATACATAAATAATAATTTTATATTTCTGAAATTACTTGGTCTTTCCTGTTGTGGTAGCAAATCAATAATTTTATATTCAGCATCTCGTTCTATCGAAGTTTTGTAAAACATTTTGTATGGTGCCTCCCTTGTAAATTTGATCCAGCCTATAGTTAAACAATTCACGGTTTCTCCATCGGTATTTTTATTTCTTTTTAAAACCGCTTCCTCCAGATGTTGGGTTGAAAATAAATATTCACGTTTCATTTCATGTATTAAACATTTATTATGTTTTTGAAATTTTTGTATAACTTTATAGTAATCCTGAGGAATATACAAGGAACTGGTTTTCCGGATTGCCAGTTCTACCACTCCAAAATCATGACCGTTCAGTAAAATTGAATGTCCTGACAATAAAAATTTGCGATCAATGATATTTATTTTGTTGCCACTGTATTGAATAATCAGTGATGAAAGTAAACATTATTATCGACACACAAAATTAAGATGTACTTTTTATTATTTATAAAAACTGTACAACCACCGATTTTCAATATCAAAAATAGATAAATAGAAACACCTAGATTTCAGACTTGATGTCAAACGCCCACATTTGCTTCACCATAGAGTAACCGGAGATAAATTTTGCCATAATATATTCGGTCAAATATAATTTCAATCTAAGATGGACTTGCACTACTTTCAAAATAGACAGATTTTCAATATTGTTAAAAGCTAAAACTTCCATCTTCCAAATACTAGAATCTAAATTCTTTTTAGTATAAATTTTTTACTCATATAAAGATCATAACATGTTTTATTTATAACTGCCATTATCCCCATTTTTTTTTCAAAAATTGACTAGCCCCCACTTTTAAAATAAACGGCTCATATATGAAACTATGCGGTACTTTAACTTAGAGAAAAATTTATTAAAAACACGTAGAGCAAAATTTTAAAACAAATCACTCCAAAGGAAAAGATATATACATAGGTAAGTATTTAATAAAGCTTAGAATAGGTAATAAGTTTAAATAGATTTAAGCTTAGACATGTATTAATAAAAGAAAATCTCTTCTCAAAATAAAACTTGTTATTACTGCATATACCAATTGAAAAATATATTTTAAATATTAAATTAGATTCAAATTATTAGCATAAAACAGTATAGCACAATGTTTCAAGCTTGATTTTCTTACAATATTTACAATATTTTTAAATATTTTATTTTAATCATAACAATGATATTGTGTACACAAACAATATATTTGGTATTATTACTGAGCATGTTAGCGTAATACTATTACAAAATCAATGTAAAGTATTATATATATATACACTGGTGTGCAAAACTTAAGCAACAGGTATGTTTTTTTGCCATAACTTCACAAGAAATCATCTGAGAGACATGAAATTCAGAAATGAGATACAGCATTTTGTTCTGAAAGAATGACGAAAGCATAGTTGCGCAGAAATGAATACAATACATACAGTAAGGAATCAAACAAAAAAAGGCTTTATTGAACTCATAGTATCGTTACACATGATTGTCTGTCCAAGAGGAAGAACAGCAAGCAGATGTTCCTTAGTATGGGATATGCCCTCCCCTTAATGCAATGGTTGCTTCGCACCGTCTCCCCATACTCAGCACCAGACTGTCCAACAGTTCTTGAGGTAAGAGTGCCCATTCCTCAATCAGCATCTGTTTAAGTTTTCGGGTGTTCTCAGGTGGATGTAATCGTGCCGCAAGGCATCTCCCCAAAGCATCCCACACATGTTCTATCGGATTTAAATCAGGGGAGCACGCCGGCCAATCCATTCGAGTGATATCTTCACTTTCCAGGAGCTCCTCAACAGCATGAGTCCTGTGTGGCTGTGCATTGTCATCCATAAAAACGAAGTCTGATCCAATGGCACCTCGGAACAGAAGCACATGGGGAAGGATCACCTCCTGACAATAGCGATATCCATTTACAGAACCTCTGTCGAAAACGTGGAGCTCAGTCCGCCCGTTCATCATAATGCCTCCCCAGACGACAACAACAGGACCACCGAAACGGTCTCTTACTGATGTTACTGGGATGAAACCGTGTCCCGACCTCTCTCCAAATTAACTGGCTTGGGAATCGCTTGTGGCACTAAAACGACTCCCATTTGTAAAGAGGACACGACTCCATTGATGAGACGTTCAGTTTTTGTGCTCCCTGCACCACTCTAAACGGTGCCACCGGTGGGAAACTGTCAAACGGATGCAGCGTTCAGGACGGCGGGCGAATAGGTCACCTTTGTGAAGGTGTCTGGACACAGTAAAACGCGACACTTATCGCCCCGTTGCTGCACAAAGTTGCTGAGCAATGGCGCTTGCTGACTGGTTTCGGGTTCTTTTCGCCTACTGGACGATATGTCGGTCATCCACTGCAGTTGTTTTCCTGGGGCGGCCACCACCAACCTTTCTCACAGCTGTACCTGTGGTTTGAAAGGCTTTCCAAGCGCGCGAAACGACACTTTTGTTGATTCCGAACTCTTCAGCTACAATGGTTACACTACGCCCCTCCTCCAGCTTTCTGATCATTCTTCCATGTGTGAAATCGTCCAGGTGATTTCTGCTAGACATATTTCACAAATTAACTCACGTGCATTTGCAGCGAATGTCTTTAATTGTGTCTCCGTCCTTCCTTTTATTGTAGTGTTGAGCTGCGCGCGCCTTCCGCACGTGTTTTGCGTACGCTCACGTCACCTGTGACGTTTTGTTCCTGATATTTGCACACGCATGACCTTTCTCTTGAATTACGTGTTCATTGTACTGATCGCAAGAACTCCTTTTCTGCAATTTCATGGCTATCTGCTTAAAATTTGCATTGTTGCTTAAGTTTTGCACACCAGTGTATATATATATACACACACCTTTAAAAAAATTAGGCAGGAATTGCATTGCAAAAAAGATAGAGAGATAATTGAAAACCTAAGTTCTTTTGTTAAATTTAATTTTAAAGTTGTACAAGAATGATTTTCCCTAACTGTTAAAGTCCAAGGAAAGATTCTCTTTACTAAGCATTATTAGCAGCAAGAGTTTTTACTTATTAATGATTCTTTTCCAAATACTATAAAAACTCATTGTAAGTCTAAAATACTCTTCAGAGATTTGAATACAAATTAAAGATAATTCATAAACTTTTTAAGAAAGGAAAATAAATTCTGATCATCAACACAATTTTGAAAGAAAAATAGGATTTTTACATATACTCATTGTAGATTAAAATGACAATTTCAAAAAAAAAAAAGTTAAGATTTTTATAATATATAATTAAATACAAATTATCAAGCATATATTTTATAAAACATAACTACACATATAACATTACATACCACTTTTTTATTATAAATGAAGTTGAATGATAGAGAAAGAAGGACAGATAGAAAGAATAGAACAAAGTTGTTTTCTTAAAAAGAAATCCATTCCTTAAGCAGCAGAAGGAAAAAGACTGTAAAGAACAAATAAGTCTTGTTATTTAAAATAAAAATTTATGCAGAATGAAGAAAATGGAAAATATGTATTAAAAATATTCTCATTAATGTTTAAAAAATTAATTTTCATGTAGTGAATAAATAGAAATATAACCAAAAACTGAAGTAAAACTTTAATGAAATTCATTGTTATGAACACATAGATATTCTTATTCTAAAATAAATAAGAATTCTCTTTTAAATTCTATACTAAATTTTTAAAAATATTTTTTTAAAAAATACTAAACATTAAATTTAATATATGTGATTAGAACAATAAAAATTTTAGAAATAAAGACTCACCAAAGCTTTTCCCTGAATTTTAGATAAAAGTGTACAAATATAATATTGCACAGGAACAAGGAAAATAACTGTAGCTGCACCAATCAAAGCACTATAACCAAGTCTTGAGTATAACAAAATCAACAGCAATACTATCTAGAAAAATAAAATGTTTAAAATTCTGTCAAAATATTTGAAATTTTTTTTTTAATTTATTAAATATTTACATTATAATATAATAGTCTTCAATTAATACATGGTTTTTAAAAAGTCAAATTCTGTTCAAAGCTTAGTTATCTTAAAATACAAACTGAAATTTATAAGAGCACTGTCAAAACATCAGATCAAGAGAGAATATCTCTCATCTAAATCTGAAAAATTCTGCAGTACATTTACACATTGATTATGTTAGTAAAGAAAATTTATTTACCAGATCAAAAAGCTAATTTCTTCATTTGAGGATTAGGCAATTTATACAAATATATTTCTCCCCCCCCCCAAATCGAACTTACATTAGTAAAAATTTTTATATATATTTCATTATTTTAATGCATGTAATTTAAATAATAATCAAAATATAAAAATGCATGCTATTAACTAAAGTAATGTATGCTATTAACTAAAGTAATGCATTTCAATTTCTTCTTGAAAATTGATTGTTTTCCTTATATTCAACAATTATCTGATATTTAGAATAAATGGTTCTTAAAAAAAAAAATATACCCTTAGTATACCCTTCAAAGATGTCCAGGTTCATGTAAACTTATTTTGAAACAACACTAATTTTGATTTAATACATCAGTTGATTGAGCCATTATATATGTGTGTGACAAATTGAAGAGAATTTAAACACACAAAGAACAGATATAAACCAAAAAACAGCTTGAAGTAACAGAATCGAGATTAAAAATACCATGCATTAAAATTAAAAGGATCAGTTCAGAAATTTGCAAATTCCTTTTGAAATGAAAAAAAGATTCAAATTTTAGTATTTGATGATAGTTTAATAAAATTAAGGTGATTTTAATAATTATTTCAGTATTTTTATTTTGCTAATTTTAGGATCAACATAATATCAGTGTATTCATCAATATAATATCAGTATTGATCACTATATATAACCAATACTAAAATGATTTTTTTTCACTTTTTTCCATCATAATACATGTGAATTCAATTAACACAAACTGCTGCTATTACAACATTTATTCTATATTTATGTGAAAGTATCTTCAGGTGTAATTAACCATATAAAAATACAAAGCATCTATTATTTTATATTTTATTTAATAGATTAGAAATTTGAAAAGAAAATATAAAAGTTTCATATATCTCAAAAAATATTTCATTAGCCTGCACAAAAAACTTAACACAAAATTAATTTACCTTGAAGGGAACTGCCCATAAATAATGCCCCATAGAAAACAACATCATCATGTTAAATGCATCTACAGCCATATGATTCACAACTGCTCCTGTATCAAGTCCTGAAGCAGAACTAGCTTTCAAAGCCTTTTTATAAACAAGGCACTATAATGACAATATAAATATTAAAAATTATAATGTAATAAAAATAAATAATTTAATTAAAATTATGTCTATTTAAAAGATTTGTTAAAGATTATGTAAATGCAATATTGGCCAAATTATTTAATTTCTGCCCATGTTTTCAATTTTCTATTAAACATGATCAATAATTAAACCTTGCTCTCAGTGAAATATCTTAGATTTTTTACATTTAAAACAACAGTTATTTAAACTACCTTTAAATAAATTATTTTCATGCCTAAAATAAAATGTTTTGTATTACAACTTTTTATGCAAAAAATATTCAATTATTTATTTGATGAAAAAAAAATGCATTTTATTCATTTAAAAATATATTGAAATTCATAGAAATTTTCTTGAGTCAGATAAGATATAAAATTAAACATGAATAATTTAACAAAATTACAGATAAAATAAAAAAAGAATAAAATTCAATGTAACTTTGCATTTCTTTTATAAAACAGATCTAAAATTAAGATAAAGCACCCTTTTTCTTATGAAACATTAAAAAAATTTTAAATAACATAAGCAAAATACATTTTGGTTCTCTCTCTAAAAAAAAATAATAAATTATTATTTGTAAAATGTTAAAAATACCTTGTTTTTACCTGCAATGCAGTTCTTAAATGAGTTCCTTCAGCTATGGCTAAATGGTTAAAGTTGTTTGAAAGTGTACTTTGTAAAAATGTAGCAACCAGAACTATAACTGCCATAACAAATCCATTCTGAATAAATTCCCATATAGTTGGATAATACAGCTAAAACATAAAATAAATTAGAAATCATATAATATCCATATGAATTCAAAAAATTAACAGTTCATTGCAGAAAATGGTAAGCAAAATTATTATATAAATTGTTCATAATTTCATGAAAAATCATAATTGATAATAATTTATTGCATGAAAAATCATAATTTTCCGCTCTTAAATCGCAGTTTGTTTCTATTAAATACTACAATTTCAGCAACTTAAATGACATCAATATATCAAGTAACATTACTTTTTTTTTAAATTAACGTGATTTACCTTAGCATTCAATGTGTTCAGAATACAAAATAATTTATGAGTAGGAAAAAATCAACATATTAACCTGTTCAGGTGTTCCATGAGGAAGAGTTTCTGTTTTAACTGCAGTCACATAAGCTAAAATGAAACTAATAGAAATAGGTCCAATTAAATTGACCACATCTCCACTTATCTTCATAATACCACCAAAAAACAATGATCTCCAGAATGTCAGCCAGTAACATTTCCATAATGATATTCTTCGTTTACCCTTTTCAGCAGCTTGCTACAAAATATATTTCATCACAATCAAGGACAAACAAATAAATGTTACTAAAATTGAAAGAACTGATATGACATCAAAATGCCTATTTATTAAAAAATTAATCATATGAATCATAAACATGAAGATCTAAAAGAGAGAAATCAGTTAAGGATGAAAAAAAAAAAAAAACAATTTTAAATTTGTTTTATGCAGCCATGTTGTTGTACAGACTGTCTCTGTAATTTGTCTTAACAAATAAAAAATTTAATCTTTTATTTTTATTCATATACAAAGCATTAATTTGATTATAATTTGCACAAAAATATTTGTCTTTTTAAAACAGTAGTAAAATATTAAAAAAAAAATTAATATAAATGTAAGGAAATGTAGAATACAAAACAAACAGGAAGGGCAAGTACATGTTAAATAATATTCTAAAATTTTTAATATACTTGATACTCATAACTAAAACTTCACCAATAAAAGAAATAGAGCTACTTAAGACCAAAAAAATCTAACTTGGTATATTATATTATAGAGGAAGCATTTGAATTTTATTGTATATAAAGAATATGTTTAAATAAGCACCACTAGAGGAAAATTAATTGTTAGTAATAATAGCAGTATAACAACTCTTAAAAATAAGCAGTAGCAATAAATTTTCAGTATGCTCTTTGTTTTTACCAAGCAAATGAAAGTACAATATTATACTCCTTACAATAACTTGAAAATTGTTAGAATGTTACAATATCAGTGAATGACATCACTACAAATCTGTAAATTTCTTTGCTTTCACAATAAACATAATTTCACAGATTTAAAAAAGAAAATCCATAAAAATTAAGGATTAGTGATCTTGAAATTAAAAAAACAACTTGAGTCCAATAACACAATTTGCAAAATATCTTAAATATATACAGAGGCAGAGTTCAGTTTTACATAAAACTCACTGGTATCAGAGTACAAAGAGACAGATGCTATAAACTGCTTTTTTTTTTCAAACATGGATCCATCATACATGGCAGTTATAGAGCAGGCTATAGGTCTGACAACTGACTGGTTTTTAAAAATTTTACCAATAACGAAACTTGCAGTAAAAACCATACCATGAATTATGAATTTTAATGAAAGTAAAGAGATTTAATAAGCAATGTTAGTACTAGCAGTAATGTGTGTTGGCACCTGAAGTTAAGCTTATTTATCCATGGTATGTTCCAGGGGCAAACATTGCCAGTCTTCAGACAAATATAAAAGTTATAGTGAAAAATTTCTATTTGTGCAAGATTAACATTTTTAAATTACTGAACCTGGCTGGTGTTGTAAAAACAGAATGTATAACTTCATGATATTTTAAAGTATAATACTAAAAGGCAGTTCCTTTTTCCATAAAACAGCATAAATACAAATGGTGCGAGAAAGTTCTTTTTGTTCGTTTGTTTACTTCTCCTCCAGCCCAAACTGCTTCAATTCATATTCAATAAAGTACAATAAATAAGACAATAGTATTATCAAACTTTCTTATAGACTCGGTAGCTATAGGACCTCTTCATATTTCTTTGAAGATTCATTATTATTTCAATCTTTGGAATTCATTACAATCATATTAAAAATAACATTTTGTCAATAAAGGACTAATTTAGTTAGAAGTATCAAAGTAATAACTACTAACAGTTCTACATCAGAAAATCCATATGCCTGATAAATAACAAAAATAATAGATAAATGTATCATTTTTATGATAATACATTGATTTTTACATGTATACTAAGGCGACACTTTTACATATATACTAAGATAAAGCTAACATCGTTGATCTTGAATACAGTATACAAAATACTAATCTTTTGGAGATGGCTTATTTTAACATTTATTTATTTGACAGGATATATAGCCCCAATAATTTTTCCATAATATTCCTCAATTTTGGCAATTTTAACTATGAACACCTGTTTAATTTCATAAATATAAAAAAGTATTTCCAGATCAGATTATTTATAAACATTTGATAAACAAATTATAGATCCACAGAATCAAAAATTAATTATAAATCACACAGAAATTTCCAACTTGGTCCAAACTAAACATTCAATAATAATTAATCTTGAAATCTAAAGTAAGCATTCAATAGTTTGTTTTAAGTCAGGACAAACTATTGAATGCTTCCCATATTTAGAGGAAGATAATCCACCTAACTATACAGAGCAGTGATTCTCAACCATTGTGCCATGGTACTTTTGTGTGCCGCCAAATTTTAGAAATATTATCTGATGATATATGGTGATTATCCCATAATAGCCAAAAAAAAAAAAAAAATTTATGACAATTTTCTATATCTTATTTGTGTAAATTCGGATTTTCAGTATTAACAGAAAAACGAAAAAAATCTAGACTGTTAAATGTAGAAGACGATATGAGAATACCATTGTCATTTTTATGGCCAAATGTAAATGAAATTATCAAAAAACACCAAGCTCAAATTTCTCATTAAAAGTATTCTTATTATTACCTTGTAATTAATCCCTTAATAAACGTGCTGTTGTGTTTGTAGTACATATATTATTTTATTTTACATTCAAAATTATTATCAAACTATTTTACACAGTGTATTATAGGCAACTAAACAACTTTTAAAGTTATCTTTTTCTTTGTGCGCCGCCAAATTTTGAAATCGTCAAAAGTGTGTCGCGACAAAAAAAAAAAAAAAAAAAAAAAGGTTGAGAATTACTGATAAAGAGTATCTAAGTATGAATATAAAAGTCACTTACAGAAGAAAAAAGTAGATTTTAGAATACAATTTTTTTTTAATGAAAGACAACAAAATAAATATCTCAATAATATGAAAAATATTAATTATTTTCAATCCATAGAAGTGTTATTGATAGAATAAATCTTTTTATATTATTTATGCTTTTACAAAATAAAATTCATTCTCAAATGCAATGGTTTCTATGCTACTAAGTCAGTAGTATCATCTATTAAAATTAAACGAGCAATTAATAAAAGTACCATTAAATAAGTTTCCCTCATAACAATTTTAAAGAAATTTCAAACAAATGTTAAATACAGAAGCATGTAAATGAATTATTAGAATTATAAATCTATTAAAAACTTACTTTAACACAAATACTTGCTTTAATTAATACATTGAATTTTGATTTAAAAGTAGATTAAATTCTTTTTGAAAGCAAGATTGGCATCTTTTCAATAAAATAATTTATCATCAATAACAATGTAAATATATATATATATTCTATTCTTACCTTCTCTTCCATAAAAACTTCATTAAATCGTCTAAACTGATGATCTGCTTTCTCGTCCTAAAATGATAAAAGCACATTCAAAGAAATAAAGAAGCTTCGATAATAAAATATCTTTCAAAATACTTTAATAGAACTTGGAAGTTTTGTAAAATATTTTTGGCAGATTACATAAAAAAATTTCAGATCCTCTAATCTAAAGATGCTTAGTTCATAGTATTTCAAGCCATTTCTAATAAATTCAGTTAAGGCCTCTCACTCTAATAATGCTATAAAAAGTTTTCCTATAGATGCCTGTCTAATTTAAGTAAGATTACTACTACTTAAAAATAAAGCAAAATTATGATTCTGCAATTTGATTTTTTCAGTGTTAATAACATTCCAACTCAAGAAAATATTTCACTCAACAACATTAAAAATGCATTGACATATACAGGAAAGAAGGGAGTGGGGAATAGATAATTCCGAATCTTTAAACCATTAGTATTCAAAATGCTTTTAATATTTAGTTCTTGTAATGCCTGTTATTTAAATGAAGAAATATAAATTTAATAAAAAAAAACTAAATAATTTGTCAGAAAAATAAAGATTGTTCAATAAAAATCCATTTATTTTTAACCTTTAACTGGGGAGGTGAAATTTTAGGACTTAACTGGGGAAGTGCGGTCTACGAAACCGCATTTCATTTGCACTCAAATTAAATTTTCTAATGAATGCATTAGTATGAAAAACTGCGAACATAATATGCAGATATTTTTCTTGATATATAGATATGTTTTAGAGATTTTTCAAAATATATTATCATTGAAAAAAGTAAATGCGTTGGAACATACATTTTCTTATCAAATTGCATGTTACAATAAATAATATTCTTAAAAAAGCATATTACTTTTTACTTTTTAAATCATATTTATTTTTACAGTATATGAAGGTATAGAGAAGACAATATAATGTAAAATTCAACAATTATATGGAAAATAAAAAAAAATGACAACGGGTAAAATTGGCCCTTTTTTCATCGGCTTGTGTGACTTTCATAGCACGGTTTTCTAGCGCATTTTAAACATACAGGTTAAGAACTAGTATAAAAATCAACCTATAAATTCTGCACATATATATCATGGTATATTAATATATTTATAATTTTTTTCAAAATACATTATCATTAGAAAAAATAATTATGTTTGAACATACATATCAAAATTAGTTGAATGCATACTTTAATCGAAAAACTCTTCTGTACAATTATCCTTATCACTAAAATCACTTTCTGCTTCATTTAAAAGTGTCTGGAACACTGCTTCATAAAAGAATCAGTAAATTGAATGATATTTCGGGGTCCAAATTTTAGTGCCATCTGCTAAGCCTTGTTTATCACTGGGACACTAACAGGGAGATGTGGTCTTAGAGACCGCACTCGAAAAAAGAGCTGAATTATTTTAAAAAGCATCTGTTGAAATTGGTTGAAAAAGTGCATGTGTATTGAAAGTCACAAAACAGAAAGCTACAGGATCAATCCATTCAATTGAGCTAAAAATGGAATAGGGGTGACAGAAAATCCATCGCTAGCTGTCTTGCAGACCGCACGTCCCCAGTTAAGGGTTAACATAATAATGGGTTAGTGTATTATTTAGATAAGTGCCATTTATTCAGCATTTCAGGTATACAAAATAAGCAATAAAAAATCATTTTCACTTCAATATAAATCTAAAATTTCATTGTACTTTCATTCAGTTTATTTATTTATTTATTTTCTTTATTTTTTAAATAAGCACAAGCACAGTTAACTGATAAAATAGTTCCTTATATTGAATCTTCAGTACAAATTCATCATATTTTAACAGTAAAATTATGCGTATTTCGATATTGAATATCCAATTATATTATATATAAGCAAATTAGTAAGAAGATTTGTTTTTCTTAAGCCAACTCGACGTGATCATTTCTCTGATTCTGCAACCTAAATCAATTATTAATGGTTTAGTAGCATAAAATAAGACCATGAACAAGCTTTAGAAAACACTATTAAAGATTCAATTATGATTCTTTTTGTAATTAGAATAATTTACTATCTATAATAAATTTAACATTATATTCTCTTTAAAACAATATAACAATTTCAATGTATTTATAACTACTATGAAATAGTTTTTCATAAAAATGGGCAATCTCCAGCAACACAATAAGATTTTTTTAATAAATTTCATTACTTTCTATGAAAATAAATGCAGTTTTAAATAAGGTTTGAAAATAGTATTAATTTTTCTAGTCTCTTCAAAGCAATCTCAGAATTGCAAAAGAAAAGTTCTTTTTTAAAAAGAAAGAATGAATGAAAGAAATCAAACCAGTGTTTAGTTACATATTTAAACATTAGATTTTGGTCCTCTAAATCATTCTTTTCAAGACATACTTTGTCCAAAAAAAATATAAATAAATAAATAAATAAAATAAAAACATGCTTATATACCTTTTCAAGTCATTAGAAAATGGGAAATTCCCTCACTTTTAAACAACTATGAAGCTAGTATTCTCAGTATACCATAATAACAATAAATTTACACTCATGGAAATAAAAGTATTTCTCCGGTTCTCAAGGTTCCTTTGTCAATTCATTAAAGAAGATGACTAGTTGGGGTTGAGGATTTTAGTTAAATGATAATAAGCAGATTTATAAACAATGCATTAAAAAAGCAAGAAAAGGGTTAGATAAAGATGAAAATTAAATAAGAAATCATAAAAGCACAAATCTGTTTAAATTATACTTACTTCTGGCAATCCTTCCAAGTCAGCCAATTCCAAAGGCCTCTGATAACCCAGTTTCAATAGAGGTAGTAACCATGAAAATGTGGCTTGTGAAAATAAATTAACATAGGGATGCAGATACTGAATGTTAGTAATATCAAATCGATATTCAGGTTCTTCATGGTATGGTTTATCACAAAAATATTTCTGAAATACATAAAATAAAATATCAATATTGTCAGCTAACTTAATAACCTGTATTTAAAAAAAACAAAAAACACTTCATTTAGGAAATTCCCAACATGTACGTAAATATTATATTGATTAAAAACACCATTACCCTTATAAAACAATAATAATGACTTTCAATACAATCTGTGAAAAATAAATTAAATGTTAAATTATTGTAATATAAATTAACATGAAATTCACACAATTCAATTTGGAAATAAAAACAAATTAATCTTCCAATGTTTTACAATTACTTTTTCTATGGGTATTGGTTTTCTTTCTCTCTCTTTTTTTTAATGCAATATTTCTCAATTCTAAAGCAATTTAATTTTTCTACTTATGATATAGAAATAGGGTTTCATCTGTGATATGATTTAAAGTTTATCTCCTTAAAATAAAAAAAGTACTTTGTTTTACTCAATAATTATTTTATTTTTCATCAAAAGAATTATTAAATTTATGAATATGAAATAAATCAATATGATAAAATTAAGAATATATATATATATATATTTGTACAAATTTACAAAGTAGAATAAATTTCTTTTATTTCCATGAATATAGAAAAAAAAATCTGCTTTATTTTCCTTTTATATACATAAAATAACTGATTAACTTAATTTCAGGGAATTTCCTTGGATGAAATTTCCTGAAACTCTCAAGGAATTTCTTGAATTCAATAGTGGAAGAATAAACTATATATTTATATTCAATAAGCAAAAGTAATCCAAGGAATTAAGCAGATGGATTAAAGTAATAAAAAATATGATATGAACATTATCCATTGTTGTAACCAATTTACTCAGAATAGAAATATCACATAATATGCATGCATATTTTAAAACTATTTTATTTAGTGAATACTAGTAGTTACATAGTTTAGTATGCAATGGTAATCACATAATATATTTTTTATCCGTATATATTTTGCTTCACATTATATCAATTTTTAAATATTAACATATTATCTAAAAAAATTAACTGATAAATTGTTGGGTTAATGAAATACCTTATATATAATAAATTAATAAAATAAATTTGTTTTATAAGTTAACCTCAATTTATTCAAGTAAACATTAAAAATAAGCATTCCTTACTAAAAGCCATCAAATACATACTAACAGGGTTTAATTTCTAATTCCAGAAACATATATTTGAAAAGAGTAATTCATGCTACTCAGAATGAAAAACAAATTCTATCATTTAAATTAAAAACTAAATTATACAATCTCATCTTAAGTACTATTTTCTTAAGCAAGAAACCTGCTAACCGTAACATTTCAAATACATTTAATACTATAAATTATAACAAAAACATTAAAAATTCAATATTAATTTCATTTAGATAACTTACCATTATTTCAGATTGTAAAAATATAAAAGATAATAAACTTTAAGCTGAAGTTTTATAAAGAGTGAAAAAAATTATAAATAACATCACTTCTGTTAACTATACATACAAATTAACATCCCAACATGAAATTTCAAACCTTACTAATAAAAAAATGCAGAACAATAGCTCTATATATTAAATGAAAACGTCTATATAAATAAAATTATTAAAACATCAAAACTTTGAAAAAATATAAAATATATGACTACAAATCATTATTTAATAAATTAATGTTGTTATATAGCAAAATATTTGGATTTTTTAAAAAACCCTTTCTGCACTAGAGAACTTTACTATTCCTTTAGCTTAGTATTTAATTCAAAGGTTTTTGGAAGCAATTTTTAAAAGTTTTGATTAAATGCAAGAGAAAAACAAAACATGCCACCTCATTGATGTAGACCTGAAGTTTCTTAATGAAAACTATAAAGCAATTAATAAAGTCCTAAACAAAATAATTACATTATAATAACTATTTTTTGACAATCAACTAAAAGAATCTCACGATCCACAATAAAAAACACCAGATAATTACCTGCACAATGACGAGTGTTGCATCAATAGCTGTCAACAATGAATAAGCCAGAGTTACTGTCCAAGTAAGAAAGATTCTCATATGATAGGTGCTTAATCCAATCCCATATAAAGTAACAAGCTTGGCTAATTTTAAAGTAGCTGCCACTGGCCAGAAAACAAAAAGTATCAGCAATAATTTCGGTCTATTCAATCTTTCGACATAATGGTAAAATAAAATAGCTGAAAGTGTGGACAATATGGATGAAACAGGAGTTATGATTATATGCAATTTAGATGAACTATTAAACTGATTTACCATGATCCCTTCTCCAATTTCCGCCAAATTTAAAAGGAATAAACACAGAGTTAAAACAAATCTCGAACAATGTTCATGATATCTAACCAATTCTCCGTGTTTCTTTTCAAATTTAGTACATTTGTATCTAAGAATGACAACAAAAGTCATTAACATCAACAAAATATTCAGAAGAACACTTAATGAATCCACATAACATTCTTTTTTAGTGGAAACAAACGGCAATGTCCAATTACTCGGAATTGAAGGATCCGCGCAAAGCATGTTTAAATCAAACTTCAGTTTCTATCTCACTATGTTTGAAAGGGAACGGAAACTTTTCCCACACCGCAAAGTAAAGCTGCACATTGGGAGACTCTTAATAAGGCTTGCTACATCACTGTGTGCTTCTGATTTCCACAGGTGTTAATGAGCATGGAGCAGTCATTTCAAGTGTTCGGAGAAACTCTAGCAGACCGCCTACACTTCTTTTTGATTATTGTCGGTCTCAAAACTAACTGTGTTGCCATACTACAAATACTAAATAAAAACTCGGGTCGAAAGTGTGGATGGGTGGAGGAGTCAGAAAAGCAATCACCAATGGATTTAATAATAAATTTAAACTGGATATATTGTTTGGAGTAAATGATATACATAAATCAATTTTCTTTTAATTTCTTTTCTTCCGTAACAGACTACACAAGATACACCTGTTCACTCTCTCAACCACATTCAGAAAAAAATATATATATTTAACTTCATACGACAGTTTTTCTTCCAAATATCTATTCAACTGATTACTCTAATTATGTGGTTTCATTTGATTTATAAGAAGTATGAATTGGACATATTCAAATTAAAATTAAGAACCGTTTAAATTTCATCATGAACCATCTTCTCGATACAGAGTGAAGTGGATGATGTCAAAATAAGTGCATGTGTATTATTGTCATTTTCCCAAACTGCGTATATTCTTAGTATCTTTTACATAAATTTAAATTTATATTAATTTATATTGAATTTATATTGATTTAACAAATAAATAGTAGTTTAAAAGATTTTGAGTCTTATGCATTTAAAATAGTATAAGATTGTCTACAATATTTTCCTGATATTTTGCAACTTTATGAGTAGCAAGCATCGAAAAATATCATACAGTTCTCTATGATCATAGAGATAGTATTCATACTTTATTGATCCGGCGATAAACTGCTTGATGAGAAATTTCTCAGTTAAATATGTATAGGATTTCCAATAAAACTAAAGAGAAAAATTATTTTTCTCAATGCCTAAATTAAATATTTAATTTTCAATGGAAATTTTAGTTTAATTGTCGGTGTTTCTTTATTTTCTCTCTTTCTAATTTTGTGTACTTGTTATAGTTATTTTTTCTAACAAGGGTGCCAAAGTCAGCTTTTAAGAAATAATAAAGAGCAGTTTGAAAAATGCTTATTTATAAAGATTGTACAAATAATAGATAAATCAGTCGAAAAGTTGTAATTAGCTTTTCATTAATTATTTGAAATAAACAGAAAATTATTAAGGTTGGTTATTTCTTTTTTAAAGAAAAAGTTCGTAAAACGATTGAAATATTTCCAAATGAAATTATTTATAAGAATAATAAATGTGAAATAATGTATGATGATATTTTAAAATCCAACTTAAATCCTAATTAATTTCCAAATTTTTATCTGAATTTAGACCATGTCAACTTCATTTTTAAAATATTCTCTTATTTCCTGATCCAATTCCACCTTTTTTTATTTAATTAAATCAATACGAGCTCTGTAAAACTTCTGAAATCGGTAATTCCCACACCCCGAGTGAAGGGATAAAAAGCTGACTACCTAAACAAATTATTTTAAAAGATACCAATAATTCCCTTTCTTAAGTCCACACGTTTAAAGAATCCCTATCAAAATCTCATTGTAAAAACTACCGAAGGGAAAATTTCGCTCTCTCCTGCTCTTGCACGGATGTCAGTTTCGTCATCGCTTCGTCATCGTACATAAATTATGCCTCCCGGAATGGAATAAAGCGAAATTTTAAAATTCCAAAAGTGACTTCTCTCTTCAATCCCAAAACTGCTCAAAAATATGTTTTTATATTATATATAGTATACATAAGTAAAAAAAAAATGTGGTACAGTAAGAATTCGATACGGTAAATGTGATTCATAATAATTATCTCACTATTATGAATGATTTATAATGCACGACGAATGAGTTAATGTTAATGATACAAAAATATACATTCATAACGTGAAATAAATTAAATAAGTTTTCGCTATGACAATGATTTTAATATTAGTGGGGAAAGAATGTCAAGAAATTTTCAACAATGATCTCTTAAGAATCTGGAAGCAAATGATAAAACAGTATCAACTTGATGTTATAGTTTCAATGTTATTCAAGTTGAATATTGTTGAAACTATAATATCTCTTTTGGAAGCACAAAAGGCTTTTCCCTGGGCATGTGAGACAAGTTTCAAGTATGCAAGATTTTTAAATAAAACGAGTTTGGAGATTTACAGTCATATGAAGGAGATCCTGATAGTTGGAGCATTACTAAATATATTTGGACTAAAGTTTCTATTATAGAACACGCGAGCGCTGATGAGGGCATGACATCAATTACTGAGGGCGCTAATGAACTTGTCAGAATTTTTTCAATTGAGATTTATAACGAGAATTTAATTTTACTAACCCCATCTTGCGAAGTTACAAAAAAAAAACATTTTAGAGCAGGCTAAATCATTTTGAACAATGGTCGATAATCATCTTGTGGTAATCGAATTATATATTTTAATTTATCTTCGAATGCGTACTTTATATAATATTGGGTGACTGAAATCTCTAATGATTGGTATCGTTTAAGTGTTTTTGCAATATCAAATTAGTCGAAAAAGTCGCAATATCGAATATAAGAATGAAATAAGTTTTTTTTAAAATATCATTCAGTATGAGTGTTCCTTTGTTTTATACCTCTTAATATTCTAAATGTAACGGTTAAGGTTTCATAAAGCAATAATAATTTTTAAAACAAGTAATTTTTAATGGAAGACTACTTTTAATATCAAGAAATTACCTAAAACTTTTAAATGACATGTAAAATTTTAACTGATCTAGAAATAAATTGGACCAAAATTATTCAAATAAATTTCAAGAGTGATAACAATTCTTCTACTACAATTTTTCAGCACAATGTATTTCATTTGTTTAATTTTGTTAATATGTAATTAGAAAAATGTCTATGAATTATTTTTTTAAAAGAACTGAGCGCTATAAACAAACTATATATGTCACGTAATTTTAAATTTTATTAAAAAACATTTCTTACATTTTTATGTATAGAATAACATAATATGATATTTTCAATAAATGTTTTTAGAAATTTCTGTAATTTATTTGTTGACATCTAATTTCTAAAATAAATAAGAATCATATTCTCTGTTCATACAATTTCTGAAAATCAGCTTTTGCGTGACAAATGCAACTTTCATAAAACTTTACGATAGGCCTTTGTGTTACATATAACTTAACAACGTAACACCAATTCACCTGGTTAAAAGTAAACTAAACTTAACAATTACTGTCACAAAGCATACTATTATATGGTACTTTGGATAACGCTATACACGAAAAATTTGCTTAATATTCTCTGTGAGAATTCAGAAATATTTTGTCAATTTTTAAAGCTCGTTTGGCTTTGATTTGTCTTGAAAGAAGTCATGAGATGAAACTTGAAATATCGGAGTGTTATTATTTTGATAGAAAATTATATATGAGTAGAAAATGTGGTCAGGGCTATTATCTGTTAACAATATTTTAGATATAATTGTCACAAATTAACTAACGAAAGTTATAGTAAGAGAGTATAAAGTAAAAGTTGTAGTAAAAAGTATTTAAGAAACAAAATAACAACTTTAAAAGTAGATAATGAACGCTCGAAATCCTGTGAACTGCAAATTACTAGCACTCTAATTGAAACTAACCGTTAAAAATAATCGAAACTAATAGTGGTCTAATAATGAAAAAGAAATGCGCTGCCAAATGCAAAATTTAATTTAAAAAATGTTGAAAGAAAATAAGAGAAATAACTTTCTACTGCCTTGCAAAGTGAGAATATAATGAATCGGCAAAAATATAAAATAATACAAATTGCAGCCCTCATCTCATTGATATTTGCTGCACTCCAGTATAAAGAAAGTAAATAAAAATGTGAAGTAAACGGTCCCGCAATTAATTTTTATTCATGAGTGGATTTATTCGCACACCAATAAATCAGTGAATTAAAAAATATATATCAGTTACTAAATTTTCAAAATAGAAGTTGGGATTTCTCATCCTGTAAATCCAGAAGGCGATAAGGATACAATCCATTCAACGTCACAGATTGTGGTGGACGATTATATACGTTGATTATAGATATGCAATTAAAATCAATTGTCATTCAATGGATTTCAAACGCGTTGTTTTGTCTGTATCTCAGAGCAAATAATTTGTTATGAAAAACTGTACAAACCATACAAAATATGTAACATATTAAATAGTAATTAATTTTGAAACAAAGTAACATTCGAATTCTTTTCTGTAGAATTTTACGAAAGTGGTGAAAAATTCTTTCCCCATTTTTACATCAGATTAAATTTTAACTCGAATGATTTAACTCGGAAAGAAAAATTAAAAATTAAATGTGAATGTATATATCTAAAAGAATCCAAGATAGATACTCCGCTATTGTTGCCACGCGAAAGCAGTTGTATCTCATAATTATTGCCCATTATTGTGCAGCAAAAATTTGTAGAGAGGAGGGTATTAAACTCAGGTGTCGTTCGCATCATATAATTTTCGTTCGGAATAGCGAGATCCATTTCAAAATAGATCTTGTTGCCTCGAAGCTGACTGACTGACTGACATTAGATTATTTATTGAGTGCCAGTGAAAAAACACTTCTACTCAGTATTATTATGACTGTGGAACCTGATGGGGAACCCTGGGAAATATTCGCGATAAGGCAAATTGGATGAGGTCATGAGACCGGATGAACTATGGTAGGTGTGATGGTGAAAACTTGCGGTTGGTAATTTTGAGTGAGTTCTTGAAAGTATAAAGTTGTGCCTCGAAGCGAAACGTAAATAAAACTAACTCAAAATGTACGCATTGAATCTTGTTCTAATTCACTCGAATTAAAGACGTTGTAGGTAATCTTTCCATAGCAGTGCATGGAATCATCTACAATCACATATTCTTCACTACATATTTTTTTAAATACATTTTATAATATATTTTATGCCGGTTGCCTTTGATATCTGCTCCCATTAGAAATATTATTTTTATTTTAAATCTATAAACTTCCTTGTTTTTGTTTTTTAAGATTCTTTGAATTTCAATTGTCATCCAACCCATACAATATTTACTGTCTCATGCTGTTCATGGTCATCATTTTTTACGTTGAGACTCCTCTCTAATCTGGGATCTTTCTAGAAATTTTGAGCTGTAAATGAAGCTGTTAAATTGAATGTCAAATTAGAAATGATATAAAATTCAATAAATACAGTAGCGTCAAGAAGAGACATCTTTATGGTATTAACTGTGATGAAACAGGTTCCCGTTAATTTGATGTAGAAACTTGTAGGAAGAGTGAAAGCTCAGCTATCATTCACATCATTTGATCGAGGTTCAGATTTACGATGTCCGTCCTAAACTAGCTAATGTTAATTTTAAACGGGTCTTTAGTATGACTAAACTTAAATAAAAAGCGGTAATTTATAAAATTATGTGTACTTGATGATATTTTAATTAATTATAATTTAATTAGTAACTTAAATACGTTTTCATTATAATAAAAATAAATTAATTTTAATTAGAAGAAAAAGTAGGAAATAGAGAGAATAATGAAAAACAGATGACGAATATCAAAATATACAATGCGAAAGAATAGAAATATTTTCAAATTATGATAGGTTTTCTTGTCATTTGTAATTTCTGAAATAAAAGATTGGTTGTAATTATTTAAAAGTTAAAAATTTACCAAAATTCACTAAAAATATGGTTTTTTTTTAAAACTAAGGAAAGTATTAACAGAATAAATAAATGAACACGAAAAATTAAGTAACAAGAAAGATTTTTCTATTAGAATGAAGTACTTTACTATTAGAATACATTTAGAATTTTGAAAAATAAATACTGAAATCGGTTTGAATGTCGTTGCAATTACAATTAAAAACTAATTTTAAGGCGCTGTTAAAAGTAAAAGAAAAATTGCAATAAATTCACACCGTACTATTGGAATTGTAATTTTTGGAAAAATAAGATGGTGTGAAAATCGTTTTCATCTGATGAGTCATTTTCATAATTTGAAGTTATTGGCAAAATGTTATTTAATTTCTTATTAATTTAAATTTTAAGAAAACTTTTCTAGGTATATATTTTCCCTCTCTAAAACGTCTCTAATGTCAATTTTGAAATACGTATTAGGCTTTTGATTTATCTTGTCAAATCAAAAAATCTAGCTCACACAGTAGAATGACAGCACACAGATACTCTTTCACTTTTAGTTAAATAAGCTTATTAAGTAACTAGAACTTCTTTAAAATTTCCTGCTGAATTATGAATTTTGTTGTTTTTTTTGTTATATTATTTATTTTATATAATTTATTTACAAAAGTGAGAGAGTAGTGGTAGAGCAGAATGAAAACCAATCAATTTAAATTACGATGTTTATTTTTCGTTATTTCTTTTCTTGAAAGAAGAAAATGCAAAAAGAAGAATATTTCGAACTTTTGTAAAGTTGTATTGCAAAATTAGATAGGAATAATTCTCTGTTTAAATTTATTTTCGCAAACAAAAAAAAATGTGGGTCTGAAGAAAAATAAGTAAAGGTATAGAAGAAGCCAGTAAAAACACTCTTCAAATTCAACTAAGAATATTTCTATTCAATTCGTTTTGCTATTTAGAAATGAGAATCTCGTTACCGGTTAATTAATCATAAGTTAATAATTTGTTAATAATCATCACTTTAATAATATGATATATGAACGCAATATTATAGTTACATTCCATTTTGACTTTTTAATAATATACAAAATTTAGAAATAACTCTTCTTAAAATAAAGAGACAGTGAAAATAATATTTATATGTAATTCGAGATAATTCAGTTTATTTATAAATATATAATGGAAAAACTAGCTAAGAGTATTTATTCTTTGACATTTTTGATAACAAAATCAAATACCCATTTCCTTTAAGAGGAAGATAAAGCAAAGTTTTATCAATTGAATTGAAAAAAGAAACTGCTATCGATTAACCTGTCATTATGGCACTCAGTACTTCGAAATATAATATTTTAATTATTTTCAAAAGAAAATTTAGAACTCATTCTTTACTTTAAATTCTGACCCAGCAAAATGCAATCTTATCATATTGATCTAAAATTTTTTTTAAAAAATTGGATGTGCATATTTTTTAGCTATTAATAGGATTTTCTTTTTTAAAAAAATTAACTGATGTCATGCTGATTAATATCTTGAAAATGGTTTCCTACAATTGTAGAAATATATATAAAAAACTATTGTTGCAAAGTTAACATCTTCTATTATAGTAGAAACATACTGCTGCTATTTCATACAAAGTATGTAGTGTACATAAAAAGGAACTCTGTGCGTCATAATGATACGCAAATTTGCAGCTTTGTTGTCGTTGACATCAATATTTGACGGAAGGGTTGCAGCAAAGGACTTTAAAGAGAGTCTGGGGAATTACGATGACAAGCCCTTATAGAGAGTAGAAGCAAAAAATCAGATTTCATGCTTTATGAATCTTTTTACAATTCATAAACTGTGAATTTTAGAAGGTATATCTTAGAAAGACCTGGAAACACAAGTCCTATTACAGGCAGCCGTTTGTGGATAATTGAGAGGAGATATAGAATTCATATACCAATCAACTTCAAACCTTCTCTCATAGCAACGAATAAAAGAATGATATCCAAATCATTTCTAAGTAAACAGCTTTACTAAAGGAGGTTCTATGCCAGACATTCAGCCGTGTGTGCATACTTAACGTTGCGCCATTGAAATGTAGGTTTTAATTTTGCATGCACTCATGTCGGTTGGAGGACAAATCAATGAGGGTCTACTATCTTTATTGATAAGTTGATTTGTTTGCGAAGCGATCTAAGGTAAATTAGCTGTCGAAAATCAGAAACTAAGATTTATCAATAATTCTCAGGCTTATAGAGGAGATATTCTTAATCCAATTATTCATCCTTGAGCAAGTACTGTGAATGATCCTCTTGTCTGCATATGAATTGATAAACATTTTCCCCAGAACTGAACCTGTCTAAGCATGGTTGGGGTGCTCTTTACCGTGCCTCTGCGATATTTTAGGATCTTCAAGCTATTTGAGTACAACAATAACCTTTTCTGTCATTTGAGTCAATAAAAACCGTCTTTTTGAGCAAGGAACACCTCTGTCGAATTTGTATAGCTGTTAGAGGAATTCATTTCTCATATTGAAAATGATTACACAGTGAATTTAAATACTCTGCTTTTATTCAATATTTTTACCTAGAGTATTTTCAAGATGAAAATTAGCTCAGAAAAACTGCCAATTGATTTTCTTTTCTGTCTAGTTTGCAAAATATTGATTATGGAAAATATCTTTACCCAATTTTAATATATTTACCCAAATTCCAAATGAAAAGAAATTTGAAAATCACACTTCTTATGATTTCTTTCTAGATATTTTGGAAATCAAAGCAGTGTTTGAGGATTTTTATGTATTTATGTAAAATATTTTTTCAATTATATTCATTTTTTCTAACAAATTTATGAAATTTCACACCATATTTTCGTCAAAATTAATTTTTTATTTCAGTCTTAAATAATGATGTTGTATTTATGTTTTGTGTATGATATTTTCTTCTAATTCTAGAATTCAAAATATCCATTGTTCTTTTTTATATATGTAGAACAGTTTTACTAAATAAATTTTTATATATGTAAACAATGTATTTCCAAACAAATTCAATAAGTTATTTATTATATGCATTATATAATCTCTTAGATATATAAAAATGTTACATTAAAAAAACTAACATTTTTCACTAAACTCATTTATGTAAATCATAATATTTAATGTATCCAAAAGTTGTTACATTCCTTAGATGCACGTTTCATTTTATCTTAGAAATGTAGTTAATCGAAACTTCGAAAAGCGATTTTAAATAACAAATTAAGTGGAAAGGAAATATCTGCAAAATAGTTAACTTTATCAAACAGAGGGATATAAATAAGCAGAATTAATATAAATCAAAATTAATTATACACTTTATGAATAATTAAAATTAAGACAAAATAAGGTTATAACAAAATTTAATTAATAATATGAATAAATAGCAGTATTCATTATTTAATTAGATATTTTCTCTAGTAAAATTTTTAAGAGCACAATAATAAAGGCCTTAAAAACTTTTACGAAAATTTCAGATGAAAATACTTCAGTGGATAATGTCCATATATAAATAAACAAAGGTGGTGACAGAAAATTCAATATGCCTTTTACGGTATATTTAAACAGAAGAAAGAAAGTAAAACAAGATATTCTGAAACATAGTTTAAAAGAGATTAGATTTCAAAAGCATGGCCATAGATTTACTGCTGGCAATCACGAGTTTGTCCAAGTATTTTAACTCATTTGAAGTAGCCGATCTTATAGTTACGCACTGATATTCTTTATTGTATCTCAGCAAAATGATGCACCTAGAAAAAATTATATTAATATGGAAATAAAATTAATGAAATTTTCTAAATAAGTTGCAGAATTGTGAGAAGTTTATCGAAACTACAAGGAGTCGCTTGCCACTAAACACCAAATGCATTTAACCTTTTCATGATGAACGCCAAGAAAATTGAGAATTAATATATTAGCAAAATATTACTCCTGGTTATGTTAATAATTTTACCTTATTTGGAAAAAAACAAATTTGGTTTCTTAGCAAGTCTTAACGCAACCAATTAATACTCTATATGTAATAGATATTTTATACATAACTTAATAGTTTTGAAATTGTGTACCGTTTATTACGTATAAGTAACTGAAGTTTTCTTAATAATGAGGTTTTATTGTCGAAAAAGATTATTTCTTGCTAGAAAAAAATATTTTTCAAATTGTTAGCCAAAATATATTTAAGTAAAAATAATTTTCTTTCATACTTATTCAAAATAGTTTTTAGTTGACTTTCAGTTTTCAAAGTAATCGTTCAATTTATCTTATTTTTATTTTATTACTAACTTATTTTATTACTAACTTTATTTTATTACTAACCGCCTTTGGCGACCAGCCGGTTCGCTTATCTTAATGTTCGTTAAAATTTTAATAATTAAATATTTTATGTAATTCCTACTTTAATAGCTTGATAGTTTTGATAGTCTTATAATTCACTCATTATATTATTAGTCATAACGTAATCTGTATCTCTATGATTTTCTGTTAGTTCCCGTAAAATTTATGCTTTAAATTAAAGTGGAAATGATTAATCTGCAATTAATCTAATAATATTTTTTACTGAAACAAAACATTTTTTTAATAATATGATTACTGAAAATGGAGTCACTGAGCATTTAAACCTTATGGGCACTAAAGAATATATTTCTTAATTTTTGTAATATCTCAAGAATTTGTCAACAAAATTTTCTCAGATCATCATGAGCATATCGATTAATTAACAATATTTGATTTTAAATGCATCAAACACTAAGAAAATAAACAGAATCGTTTAAAATAATCGGTCGAAAACAGGTTAAAAAAACTACTTAAAAAACGATGTACCTAAAACTATAAGCATATACAAAAAATATATGACTAACATAAATACAATTTAATTACAAAAGCATAAAACTAACTTAAAAATAATTTAAATGAAGTCCGCATCCGTTAAAAATAGTTGTCAACAATCAGAACTCAATGTGCATGCATGAATTTTCAACGCCAGTTATGGTAACGCAAATGCGTGAATTTTCTACGCCAGTTGGAGTAACGCTACGCAGATTAGAAATTTTTAATTTCCTTTATTCTGTTTTATTTTTTAATTCAATAGTACTTCAGAATGAATCTGAAATATCGATTAATTAACAATGTTTAATTTTAAATGCATCAAACATTAAGAAAATAAACTGAATCATTCGAAATAACCAGCCGAAAAATCTTAAGCCTAGCCTCATTAGCGTGGGAAAGAAAAACTGAAGCCTTACTCATTTGGCGGATTGGAAAATTAAAAATTTTTTTGGCGGGAAAGTTAGTTTTTAATTAATAATTAAAATTCTAATTAAAAATTCAAAAAAGGGATCCAGGTGCACATTCCCGACCTCCAAGGTATACATGCACCAAATTTGGTAGCTGTAGCTCAAACGGTTTGGCCTATAGAGCGCCAACACACACACACACACACATTGTGCTTTATATAAGTACAGATTTGCAGAAAATTTCAAATCAGAACATTCTTTATACTCAGTTATAAAGAATTACATAATAAATATTTCCAAAGTTGACAACTTTAAAAAGAAAATTATTTCGATTTCGTGACATAAATGAATACAGATAAATGAGTAAATGATGTTAAGCTCTGATATAATAAGTCTCTCTAAGTCTAATGATGCTAATGACTCTAATGATGTCATTTAAATCTGTACATACTCTCACGCTACTCGCAATTATAATAATATCTAAAGTTAATATATGTAGTTTTCTCCCCTTTTTTTCCTTTCTTTACATAATCCAATAATTGTTTTAGTGCTATATTGTTCATTGCTTTTTTTCCCCAACATCCAAAGTCGCAATATTCTATGATATTTGCTTAATTCTATGATAAACTACATCTGAAGCAGGGAGGTGAATAAAATGTATTGATTTCATATTAATTTTTTATTTTAATTTTGCCAAAAGTATAATATTTTATTTATATGCATGACTGCTTGCTTTATCTTCATGAACTGTTAGATGAGAATGCAGATAAATATCTGGTATTTCGTCCGGCAAAGCTGGCAATATCTTTGATTAGTAGAGGGATTGTTTTTAATATTTTGTTATCTCTTCTTGTTTTTGATTTCCCATTACACGCATAACAGGCAACAGCTATAAATCTTTTAGTAAATGATTTCTCGTATCAAATTTTCAAACTTTCTTCTTCTTTTTCTTGGTAATAAATTGATATAATTTTTGTCGCAACCGATTAGAAATAGTATATTATATTTAGTAGCATATTTTCATTACTGGATAAGTATTGCGCATTTTTCAGCAGTTCTTAATTCTTTGATTTTACTGTAAGAAATATGTTGAACTTTTTTAAAGATTTAATTATCATTTATTATTTTATTTTTAGCTGAAATTGATCAAATATGTTTGAACATTTTTAACTGATATGATATTTTGCTCTAAATTAATCAAGTATATGAATGCAATTTTAATAGTTTTAATCAAGTGCAGCAATTGAAAAAATTTCTTCATTCTGAGGAAAAATTAAATGTGGAAAATATGTAACCAAACTTTGTAAAAATTTGTAAAATTATTTATTTTTAAAAAAATTTCGAGAAAATAAATTTTAAACTTTTTAATTAAAAAAAACGAAATACATCTGTTATGATGTAAGCATTTGAAAACATGTCATTTATATAAAAAAAATCATTAATTTGCCTTTGTGTTTTGATTTACTTAGTTTTCAAAAACTGTAGCCAAAATTGAAAGTGCATCGACATCGATAACCATTCCTCTCATAAAGTTTCTAAATTTTCTTTCCGTATAAACATTGAATTGTAATTGTAAATACACAAAATATAAAAATTATTACATTCTGAAAATAATTACCAATATTGAGAAAAATGTTTTTAAATTTTCCATTAAAGAATTCTTTTTATTTCAGCATATTGTTTAATAACGAAAATATATTTAATTTTACATTCAAAATTTCAAATTTTGCCACTAGATTTGAAATTTTAGAGACAAGGTTCAAAGCGATTGATGGAAGCACTTTAACCTGAATACACTGAAGTAGATCAATGTACAGTTTCTTTTATAAATATGTTAAGAAGCTCGAAATAATGTTTTCTATCCAAAAATCAAGCTTAGAACTACTTTACTAGTTTAAAATTTATGATATATATATATATATTCGATTTTTTTTTTCTTTCAAAAAAGTCCGTTGAAAATGCAGCGGATATTATCTTGTAGCATTTTATATTTTTTCTGAAGAATTGTGAAATCCAATCTATATTTAAAAAATTTGCTTTACTGATTAATCATCACAAATTTAGACTAAGATAAATAAATCGGAAAACGAAAGCATCCATTACCATTTTTATAATTATAATTTAATTTATACATTAATTCCCAATTATTAATTTTTGCTGTATGCAGTAAACTTGATTGTTGCAAAAGAAATCGCTTGATTTTTAAGACCGCTTAAAGAAGATAAAAATTTTTGATGTTTATTTAAAATGCAATTATTTCCAAAAATATGTTAGGATAGGATGTATATAAATTGAAAAATTCTTTATATGTCAAAAAACATGAGGTATTCAGCTCTAGATATCAGTAGGGAAATAATGGATTATTCCTTTATGCGTCTAATGATATAGAAAGATATACAATACATTTGTGCTGAATTTAGTTTACGCAAATAGCATGAAGTGAAAAATAAAAAATAAATTAGTAAATCTAGAGATGTTTTTAAGGAATCTGTCAACGAAAATGACAACAAATCTTTTGAATCTAAATTAAACACTTTCTCGGTAACAGATTACACTTTCAATAACATTAATTCATTTACTTTAATTGTATTAATATCCCGTTTTGAAGGAACTCGAGTACTATTTTGGGATGAACTCCTAATTTTGAATCATGGTCAGAGAGTGAGAATGAGGTTTGATTTGGCGCAACCAGCATCACACCAATGAGAGGACATTTTGTTCCGACGAGCTAAGTGCGCGACAGAGCTACCTTCATGACGTTCTTTGAAGAAATCGGATTCAAACCTGGAGTCCACCAGCACTGAAGACTCTATCACCAGGTCATAAAAGCCTCTTCAATTACATAAAGAAAAGCACAATTGAACTTATTATAAATATATAAAATTAGCATCGAATAAATTACCATAATATTTGTGTCATTTTTAATTTTCAAGCACCAATCATCAATTTGGCCTTCTTGATATCGCTAGTTAGAAAACAATACCTACAGCGATGAGAAAACTCGTAGATTAAACATTTTTTTTTTGTAAAAAAAATCAATTTATACGGTTATATTTCTTCCTTGCAGCAATAAAATGAATCCTTGTATTCAATGAATAATTTTGCGTCTATTCAATTTTCAGACTTCAATGATTAAAATTATTTTTATCTTCCAATTTACACTTATATTTCAAAGTAAATTTCTCGAACAACGAAACATTTCTTTCCACTTCAACGAAACGTTTCTTAAGAAAACAAAAATTATGTTATACATTATGTTCTTTGCTCTAATAAACGTATAATTTTTACTACATATCACTATATTCCTACTGGAACAAGGTTTAAACTTTTCTCATCCGTAACCCAGTTTCGTCTTGCATTCTTCTCTTTTTATTCCGTTCCTCGGTTTTCTCTTTTTCTAATTTAAATATTCCCCGACTCTGTCTATATACCAATTTTTTTTTTCGCTTAACTTATACACATAAGTTGAAAAACAATATTAAAGAATAGTCTATTATATAATTATAAAAAAAGTGAAATTTAATCGACAGTTTTAATTATATTAAAATTTTCCAAATCAAGATGACTTACTAAATTACTTTTGATTTATACTTTAGGATGTCACAAACGTAGATGCTTTTTCAATATATTTCGGATCCCAAATTCATACACTTCCAATTGCATTCATAATTTGAACTGCCCTGTATTGAATCTAAAATATTATTTAATTTGGCTAGAAATAAATTCCTTAAAAAATCTTAAGACTTCGGAAAAGGTTTATTAGCACCTTTAGAGAAGAATATTGCTTAAAAATTTTTTAAAAAATTAATCAGTGTTTTAAACAATAATTTAATATTTGACTACATTAATTAGTATAATTTAAAATAAATAATTCATTTCTATTGTTAGTCGTTTTGAATAATAACGAATCGATAAATTTTTTAATTAAAAGTTACTTTGTTTATTAAAATTATATTATTATTGAAGTGGATACAAGGAAAAATATATTTCTGCTTCTTTTTTTTATATTAAGATTAAGAAAATTTATCTTTTAAATCCTGGAAAGGCAGCGATGCTTATAATTAGTATTACTAAAGTAAGAAATTTGCTGAACTCTCTTGCATCGACTATTTGATTCTAAATGACAATTTTTGTCATATATTCATCAGACATAATAAAAAGATATTTTAGGAATATAATAAAACTGGAACGTTTTGTTTCTTACAATAAAATAGGGAAGGACTGAATTAATAAGAGAACAGAGAGGAATTCAGAACACATCCCTTTTTAAAAAAAAGATAAATAAAGGTATGTGGAACAATAATATATTTTTTATATATTATTATTTTTCAGCCAAAATATTGCATAAGATATGAACTTCTCATAAAATATAATATACCTGTGCCACGTGCCAATAACAAGGTTTGGTAATTGGCGATCCTAGAAAAGAAAAAAAAAATGAATCAGAGTTGAACAAACAAACTTTCTACATAAACCGCAGAAAAAACAGATAAAAGATACTACAGTTTGTCGAAAATAAATGCTATCATCAGAAACTATTTAACTATTCCTGAAATTTGTTTTTAGTTTTTTCTCTTTATTACACTTTCTTCCACAAATTTTTCTTCTTTGTTTAAAGTTTTGTTAACAAAACTTTTTCAAACAGCTTTTTAGAACAATTCTAAAGCAATTAAGTTTTTGAATATTGATATATTTAACGCATCTCATTTAAATATGTAATCACAAAAAATAATAATAAATGGAAAAAAAAGAAGAAAATATAACAGTAAAAGAACAAAACAATAATATTTCAGAATTCATAGTACAGAAATGTAAACACTGCCTTTTATTATTTGTGTTATCAAGAAAATCTATTATTATTTGTATAACAAAACCTATGAAATAATATTGCTTGTTTTGGTAAGCTTTCTTTTAAATTCGTACTGAAAGCCTTCAAATTATACTAACATACTGCATCTTTTAATTTAATCTTTTATTTCTAATATACACAATTTACTTGTTTCTTGCGCCTTATTTTGAAAATGTCGATGTTAATTAATTCACATTAATATTTTGCATTTTTAATTAAATCAATTCATATTTAGTTAAAATAAAATATATTGTCAATTAATAATAAAATCCCTGTTACTATTTCATAAAATTTGCAAATCATGTGGGATTTCACTTTTTGACTTCTCAGTTGAATCATCTGAGCTTTAGGTTGTTTCAATGCCACCAATTTTTCTAAAATACCTGAAATAAAAGAAAGTATAGGAAATGAAATGTTATGAGAAGTTAAAATTTTTATTAACTTGGACTGTTAGCATGGATTTTTAAGCAAAAAAAAAATAATAATCCATAATTTTATGCATAAAGAAAAAAATAACTGGAAAATATTTCATTCAAAGAAACTTTTCAAAAATCTGAAATCAATTAAATTCTTTTTCAAACTCTTTTTCTGAACTTTAAATTACTTGGATCCGTTATTGCGGATATTAATAAAAATATCTTTTAGGATTTCAGACGGGAAAACAAATTTGCGTTAAATTAAAAAATTGACAGAAAGAAAAAGGTAATATTAATTCCAAATCATTATTTCAAGAGAGAGCATCTTAATGAAAATGGCGAAATTCGTTTTGTTATATAATACGCGCAAAAAAAATTTATTATTAATTGTAATGAGCTGTGAAGTTGGACGAAGATAGAATCATTATAAAAATTTGCACCTGTGCAATTATTTCCAAAGTCAGATTTCTTACTCCTAGTAAATTTATCATTTTTTATTCCCTTTGCAATTACTTTTTTTTATTACTTTTATTTTTATGAATAGGAAGAACAACTAAGAGAACTTTTGTATCTTTATATGCCATTTAATATTCTGCAATTTATGTACAATTATTTAAATATTATTATCTTGTCAGAAACCTTTTTCTATAGTTTAAAAATAGAATGTTTTTCTCTGGGACAGAAATATGTAAAAATAGTTCTAAAAATTGATAAAAAGTAGTAAATTTGAGAATTTCATTGTTAAAATGGTTTTATTTATACAAATTAATACGTTAAAATGTTTGATATATTAAATAACTAGCCGCCTTTGGCGACCAGCCGGTTAGCCAGTATTACCGCTCACTACAATTTTCAATTAAATATTTTAAGTAACTGGTCTCTTAATAGATTCTCAAAGAAAACCTTTTTCATCTTCAAATTTTGATAGTCATACCAAACTTATACTGTTGCTTAGATCGTTTCGTTCAATTTACTATATATATTTTGCTAATTTGTTGTCAATTCCGGTAAAACTTCAGCTTTAATTTAAAGTGGAAATGATGAAATTGCAATTCATATAAAGATATTTTTAATAAAACCAAGCGTTTTATTTTATTTATCATCTTTATTGCTATTTATTTATTATTATTATTATTAAATATGAGTATAGCAAACAGAATCACTCGGTATATAAGTTTTATGTGAACTACAAAATATTTTTCATAATTTATGTAATATCTCAAACAATAATTCAACAAAAATTTCTCAGATTCAGCATAAAATTCAGTTTTTAGTTGCTTTCAAAATTTAGAAAAACTCAACATTTTCATAATATTAGGCCAATTAATCTTGAGAAACCTGCGCGCTGATTGGCGTATTTTCTTCGAAGCGATCGATGGAAAATCTAAAATTATCCTTTTTTTATTGAATAGTGATATTCAGATTTTCATAAATCAGTCAGTTTAAGTGATTGATTTAGTTGGTTGGAAATTAACTCTTTTTATTTAAAATATTAGTGTTTCAAGAACATTTTGTTAATCGTGATTTCCACAACAGAATCTTTATTTAAAATCAAAAATTCGTTATTTATTAGAGCATTTATTGAATCAAGTTACATAAAATATAATCATTTTCCATTTAGACCATTTTAGCAGATCTGTGTCTTACTAAAGGTTTACACATTAGCTGTGTGGCCCTGATTTGAATGGATATCCTGTTCATATTAAACAAAACTTGCCTTAAAATAAAACTGATTTATTGGATTAATAATATAGAGAGTGTAAAAGATCATAAAATAATTTTTCTTGAATTTATTTTTTAGAAAAAAATAATACTTCTTATTTGTTTCACTTCCTACAGACGATTTCATTTCCAAAAAGATTTAAATTATTTTTAATTGGAGCTTTAATAAATGTGATGGCAACACTTTGAAAAAAGCTATTTTTTTTCCCATGAATGCGAAACGTGCTCGTGCAGCTTAAATTTTATTTTTATTTTGTACGAAAAAAATTGTTGAAAAATATAGTTAAAATATTTATTTAAAAAGTCATTAAAAATAGAAACTTAATTTTAAGGTTAAAACATTGGTATCATTTAAAAGGTAAATTTTTTATCTTTAACTTCATGTAAAAATCTTTTTTGTGCGGTAATATTTTCGGAAGTTATAGCAAAACCACGCCAAAATTTCGCTTAATTTTTAAATAAATAAAATTCTAATTAAAAATTCGAAGAAATAACCCCCAGGTGCACATTCCCGACCTCCAAGGTATACACGTTCCAAATTTGGTAGCTGTAGGATGAATGGTCTGGCCTGTAGAGCGCCAACACACACATACACACACACATTGAGCTTTATTATAAGTATAGATATAGATATAGATAGATGTATATTAAAAATATTTCAATAAAAATTATCAATTGAGCCAAAATTTAGAAATTTTATTCTTTTCTTAAATTTTTTTTTTTTAATTCAAAAGTGCAAATTCTAAGAATTTCGCAGTCATTTCATTTTTATTACGCCGAAACTTATTAAAGTATAACTAAAAGTTCATGTAAATATTATTTTTATTAAAAACAATGAATACTATTTAGAGAATAGCTATTTCTCAATTTTTTTTCTTAAAAAAATTTTAACTGTCAAAAAAATTTTAATACATTTTTTTCCTATAGAGTATGCTTAAAAAAGTATTTGCCTTTTAATTTTAATAATTCTCTATATTACACTGATTTTTTTTAATTTGATTGCTGTTTCTTTCGCATGAAAAGATAAAAAAATATTTTAAAAAATTTGCAAATTCTGCATATTTATTTGGCGATGTTAAAGGCATTTAACAATACTACGCAACCATTAAAAACTGTTTTAGAAAAATGTTAGTGTAAAGTTCTGAATTATGATAATTAAAGTTACTTTAACTGAAATTTGTATAAAACTATTGCAATGCTTTAAATCATGAGAAGTGTTTTCATGATTGTAAATGAGCAAAAATTAAATTTTTTTAACACTTTTTTTCAAAATTTAAGCTATATAATTAAAATCGTTCATGCTCTAATAGCATATTTTATTTTTAGAAAAAAGTCACAAATTTAAATTCAAAGATACTCTTATTTATAAGCATTGATATTAAAATTAATAAATAAAAACTTTTGGCAAAAATTAAATTTTTTTACACTTTTTTTCAAAATTTAAACTATACAATTAAAATCGTTCATGTTCTAATAAAAAAATTTTATTTTTAGAAAAAAGTCACAAATTTAAATTTAAAGATATTTTTATTTATAAGCATTGATATTAAAATTAATAAATAAAAACTGTTGAAAATTTTTTGCAGAAAAACTGTGGTTCTATCTATTTTTCGATAAAAGTTTGAAATGGTTAATTCGCCATAAGAGAGACTTTACTACTTTGGTAAAAACTCGTTGGTACTCGTTAAATTAATTTCATTATCAGTTGAAGATTTTTTTTCTCTAAAAAAGGTACAGCAGAGTAAAAAAATGTAGAAAGCCCGGAAAGGATTATTTTAGGAAAGGAAACACACACACACATATATATAGGGATATATAAGGATTAATTCATGTATAATTATTGATTTTAAACATACTATACAATTAAAGAAATTTTATGATCAAATAAAGGGTCACATTCTAAAATAGAATTATAAATCCTTTTTTTTTAGCATACATCAATCCATAATATCAGTGGGAAAACGTTTCCTACCAAATAAAAAAATATATTTGCAAAGTCGCAACATATTGTATAATGATCTATATTTGGCTCTTGCGTTCTCCATGTCGAATTATCTATGACGATTCTGGAACTAGGCAAATATTTAAAGCATGATTAAAATATGAATCCACGATCCTTGCATGCGTATTAAGATCTGGAGACTTATCTTGAATTCGATGGACCAAAGTAACCACACCTGCTCTTTGTATTTCTAGCAGGTGCTGGTGGTCGAAAACGAAGGTTTTTCCCTTCTATTATTTCTAACTATGAACTTTGAGCAGCTGTCAGACTAAGATGTTGCGTGTTGGAATAACCTTGTTATATACTTATGAAGATGCAGAAATAGTGGCATAATAAAAGGAACTAATAAATTATGCCCATACGCCAGATACTTCAAGATAAATGATTAAATAATGTAAGATGCATATCCCAGTTAATATAATAATCAGAATGAAGCTAATACTTTTGCAATTTAGTTGCAAAATGTTATGTAAAATCAGGGAACGGCTCGTATATTAGCATCGTAGAACTGCAACATGCATCCTTTATTTCTATGCATAAATTAAATCACCAACTTATTTTATTTTTCTTACAATATTAAAGTTCATCATTATTGTATCGGTATTCGTCCTTTAGAACTTTCATTTCACGGAAAACTCAGAAATAAATGGTTCTACTTTTTAGTTTTATGAAGAGAAAAAATTTTGGACAACAATTTCTATCGTTTTTTTTTTTTTTTATCATGCTTTGCAAAAAAAAAATGCAGTTCCAGAGATGTCAGAATCGAGAGGTCGAGAGAAAATTTTTCACTAATTCACTTTAAAAATGAATAAGAAATTGAAAATTTGATGATAAATATAAAACAATTAAAATATCTATCATATACTTCTTGTAGATAAATGTAATAATAGTTTCATAACTTTTACATAAATATTACACCTGACAATTTATTAAATGTTCAGCTGCAGTTGTATAAATTTACTTAGATGGGAGCAAATAATGTAGAAAAATTGAAACATTTATTTACAAGTCAAAAGTTCAATTAAAAGTAATAAAAAAATTAGCAATTACTTCATTTATATTTCTTTATTAATATATATCATCGAATTAATAATAAATAATTTTTTATTAAATAATAAATATACTATTCAAAATTAAATCAATGTAAAAATTCAACTAAGCATTGATGCGTAGCAATATTAGTTACCAAAACTTTCTCACTATTACAATACACAAGCCACCACAATATAATAGTACGTTTAAACCCCAGTGAAAGAATTTTTTTATGGATCTCAAAATTTACTAAATGGATCTTAAAAATTATAGTATCAGTTCAATAAAGAAGTTTATTA
Source organism: Argiope aurantia (assembly GCA_026543865.1). Taxonomy (NCBI): domain Eukaryota; kingdom Metazoa; phylum Arthropoda; class Arachnida; order Araneae; family Araneidae; genus Argiope; species Argiope aurantia. Next base: position 238,809 of record JAPMOR010090782.1, on the reverse strand, counting down.
GAACAAATTTGTAGTATAATTACAGATTGCTTTTGTTTTTTCTGACGTACGACGAACAAAAATAAAAATAGTTTATGAAAACTTCTTTTATCATCATATAAAAGCATTTCTATCCACACCTTTCTGATAATTTCTTTATTCAAAGGCACTTTCTTAAAAATTTAATTTTTGCAGATAAAAAAAATCCAAACTAATTTAATGTCAATCCAATTAATAAATAACAGTTGCCAAATTAACATCCAAATGCTAAATTTAACAAAAAATATAAGAAGGCGAATATAATCACTGACTTCTAAAGTCAGTGGGCTTGTCTATGACAAGTACCATTAGAAACAACAAAAAGAAGAAAGGAAATATTAAAACTTAGTGAAATTAAAACTTAAGGTTAGAATTTAAGATCACTTTAAAAATAAAATTTTTAGCTAGTTCGAAATAATAATTTTCGGACAAGTATTCTGAACCATTAATCAAATTTTATGAAATATTTTGAAATACAATATTCGACCAAATAGAGGTTAAAGCAAAAGCTTGCATAGCATTTGTGCGGTAGTAAGATCATCACAATTCCTTGACTTCTTTCAATAGCAGTTTATTGTATTTCAAAAGTGATATCACTTTTGAAATATAATTACAGCAATTAAATCGATTAAGATTTTTTTTTACCTTCTTCTAATTCTTATTCTAAAAAATTCCAAATTAAATTCTTCGCTGATTGTCACTAAATTACAGATAACTACCAGTGTGAAATAGTTCATTCGGCCCTTTTCCAATATAATGTCGTAATTGATGAAATTGAATGTTATAATTTTATCATACAATGTTATTCGAAAAATGTATTCATTTCAAATTTTTTTCTGATATAAAATGCATTCATAAGATTATAACACTTATAAGCTTATACAGGGTGTTTCAGTGAACCGTTTCAGAGCTTCTACGAGGGGTAGAGTACATCCTGACAACTCGAAATCATAGAGCAATGTGGGGTCGGAAATGGTTTCCTGAAGCGGTGTTGTACACAGAAGCACCATAAAGAAAAGAGACCGTAAATGATAAATCGTTTTAATAATACATGAAAAGAAGCAAAAGGTACATGGATTAAAAAAAGTGTTAGAAGTTTCTTCCACGGGCTACAATGCACGCCTCACATCTCCGACGCATGGACATCCGAACATTCTGAAATACTCCAGGCATATCTCGAAACTCTCCGGCAGCTACTGAGATTCTTGCAACGAGTTCCTCAGCAGTGTCAACAGGGGTGTCATAAACTAGCGATTTCATATGACCCCAGAAATAAAAATCAAGACATGATAAGTCGGGTGACCGAGCAGGCAAACGCACGGGAACCCCACGTCCGATTCACCGTTGACCAAATGTGACATCCAGGTACTTACGAACATCTCAGCTATAATGGGCGGGGTCTCCATCATGTTGGAACCGCATTGTCTGTTGCGTCGATGCAGAAATCTGTTCATCTCTCAAAAGTTGTAGCAATACTTGCTGCAGAAAGAGCAAATACGTAGGTCCGGTTAGACGACCCGGTAACAGGTAAGGTCCGATGAGGTGATCTCCCACAATACCGGCCCATACATTGGCCGAAAATCGATTCTGTGTCTGTCTCAGTGAGCTCTTTCTAATGAACCTGTCTCAGCTAACATCTGGTGCAGTCTTTAAAAGAAATTATGCCAGGGAATACGCCTCGTTGGATATCGTTCCGCGTACAAACGCTGTGCGGCTGGCCCACTACAATTTGCAGCCCCGTACGCTAAATGCATATCGCCTAACTCTGCGATCGTGTAATCATCCATCCTACTAACTTGGCGTTCTTGTGCGAAATGAAGATTCCCTGAACGAAAGCTCAGACTTTTTGCACAACGCCATCTACCGCGTCAGGAAAGCATTTCCGACTGCCCATGGGTATATGATTTTGGTTCATCAGGTTTTGGCTGCCATCTGGTTCGTCGGAATTCATGGTTGCTAAAGATAAAATATTTTATGAAAATATGTTCGTAATGATTTCCTCATTTATATATTTATACATTACCAAACATTTAAAACATAAAATTTACACACGCCATTCTGGGGTCCATTTCTAAATAACGGTGATATTTCTGCTATTTATTATTCTTAATAAATTATTTATTTAAATATTTAATTTAATTATGAAAATTTATATCCGATTTTAGTACTTTTTAATTTTACTTCATCTTGCAACTTCTTTAATAATTGTTCTACAAAAGATGTGTTTCATGCCAGCTTAAAATGTAAATACTTACCTTCTCAAAGAGTTTTATTTAAAGATATAGGATGCATAATTTATTTTTTATTGATTTTTAAATTGTCCTTGTAAGTGTTAGCTCACATAAAGTTACTGAGTCCTTTCCTACTGATTAAAGAGATCTAATCCTCTATGGCGAACAGATAGTTCTCAGGGAATATTTGTTATATTTAATTTTAATTAAATCGTTAAATATATCGTTATGCTTATGATTCTCTCAAATTGTCAGATATTTAAAAGTTATTTTAATCTCTTTTATATTCTCTGTTTATTAGTAAATGAACCTTTCTTAATTCAGCCGTTATTCACCAGTCAGCATGCAACTTCTGAAATAATCAATGCACAAAAATATCTAATATGCCAGTTTTAAATGTAAATGCTTATTTTTACAAATACGCTTGCTTAAATATTCCATTAAAGTCACGTAACCAAATGAGACAGATGGCTACAGTTTTGCTTTCTTTTTCATGAGATAAATATTCCCGCCTTGTCGGTGGAGTGATTTTCAAAATCAAAGCATGATATGAAAAATTGATCAGAATTGCCGCATGGAATGAAAGGTTAGATATGCAACCTAAATTAATTTATATCAATATATTTGCATCGTGTCTTATGGTGTGTGCATTCAATGAATGCGAGTAAAGAAGGAGAGGTTTGGGATGAACGGAGGGGGGAAAAGAGTTTGCGGTGTTCTCACATAAAAGGGTTGGAGTGAAGCTAACATGGAGTATTTGTGAATAGCCTATCTAAATCGATTGTTTAAAATGCAATGATGCAGAATGATTGTGAATCATTTTATTAATATATTCAACATCATCGCATTGTTATCAAAAATTTACTTCTTAAGCTTTATTTTAAATATCCTTACTTTGTTTATAATTTTTTTTAAGAATTACATTTTATTTCTTCTTTGAATACAGACTTTATTTTTATCACCATAAATTGTTTTATTTTTATTTCTATAAAAACACCCAACGGTTCAGTTGAGATTTTCTTTAAATTTAACCAACACATTGATAGAATTATTCGCGAGATAATTCTTTGGATGAGTTCAAAACTGTACTGCGTGCGTTTAAATTAATTTTAACAATTGTACAAAAAGTTCTCATTCAACTGAAGTGAAGAAAGTTTAAAATAAAAAAAAATCAAGATTTATTAAGAAATCTATTCTTTTTGAAAACTTAGAAATTGAATTTTTTTAAAAATAACTCATTTTTTAAAAATCCATATCAAACTATCAGTTGTAAATGGTAAAAGGAGGTAATAAAACTCCTATTATCAAATTTCCTTTTTATTAATATTTCATGGTTAGTAAGCCCATCAAAAATGTTTTTCTTTATATTTTACTAAAGTTTTTATTATTCGTTGTATTAAATTAATATTACAATTATTTGCATTAATATAAATAAAACTTTTAATAAATTTGTCAAGATAATTGTATCAAATATAGTTTACACATTAATTTTAAGGAAATAGGAGTTCTTGTCAAATTTATGAGGAAATCAAACATAATACAAGGTTAATATGTTCCAGAATATTGCTTAACATATTTTTTGTATTAATTCAAAGTTATTTTGTTTCAAATAAGTTTTTTTAAAAATTTGTATTGCAATAATTTATTTCAGATACTCAATTCGGATTTTTTTTTTCTGTTATAAATATCCCATTTAAATAAAAATGAGCTAAGAAATTGAACTCTTCAGATTCTTTTTAACTGTCACATGTACTGATTTACATCTTTATTATATTAGAACATTTTTTTTCATTTATTACGCAATGAAATTCATAAAAGATCGCTGCAAACTATTTTTGCGCTTAATTATGACATCATCACCTTAATTTTAAAATTCGGTTGCATTCGAAAATTATTTAATGAAACTATTTGATAAGTAAAATATTTTATAGCATTTTTTTAATAATTACATTTTTTACTAGTAATATGATTTGAGTCTTAGAAAAATGATAACTTTTTCACAATTTTATGATATAATATATTCTTAAAAACCATTTATATTAAACAAATTAATGAAATCAACTCTAATGTTTGATTTCATTCTATTATCTTAACTGCTAACGTAGAATGTAAAAAAAAATTCTGGCAATATTATAATATTCCACTTAAAATGTGTTTCATTTCATAAGATTGTAATAAAAGATATTTAAATAATCATATCATTATATTAAAAGATATCTGTTTTATTCATGCAATTTTAACCAAAGGTGATTTACTTATAAATCACATATCAGAGTATGATAAAAGTTTAAAACATTATTGATGTCTAAAATATCTCAGATGAATCAAATCAAATATAAATATGTTAAGGTATTGTGAATGTCTTATTTTTGTAATTTTCTTATTTCACAATTTGCTACAACATATGCAAATATTTTATATACAAGAAGATAGAAGTAAAAAGTCGCAATTCAAATTTAAACATAATTTCAAATTTCACACAAAATTTATACTTAAATATTTGTAATTGTATTGATAGTTTTTTTTTAATTAAGCTGTATTTTTATATTGTTTTACAGAACTTTAAATTACATACCATATAATTTGTTTCAGAATTTTCGAAATGTATAAAACTTATGTTCACACTGATTGAAAGAATTTTAAACTGCATACTATGCTATTTATTTTATAATTTTCTTTACTGAGCTAAAACAGCACCGTTAGTTACGTGATTATATGGTTAAAACTTCATATACAAAAGAATGTAATTCAATAAAATTATAAAGTGTCAGAATATTAAAAAAAAAAAAAATTCTGTATTCTTATTTCAAAATTTTCGTTTGCTTTAATCGCTTGCAAAATACTCGTGAAATAAAAATATGCGACTGAAGATCTCTTTTCCGAATTTAAAATGTTTTTTAAGCTCACAATTTAATACACAAACTTTTTAAACATTAAAACAATATAAGAGTTGTAATTAATGTAGCAAAGGATAGATTCAGTGTCGAGATACACGGACACTGGTGATTAGCCATGTATTTGAGTTTAGATATCTTTTAAATATTCCACATTGGTGAAATTAAGAAGATTGAGAACGGCAGCCCAAATATATAATTCGTTATTTGAAGAAGCATCAAAATTTAAAAGCTCATGTCAAATTAATTCTTCAATATCTTCGAAGCTAGTATGTATTAAACTGTATGAAAACGTTTTAAATTTCCTCTCCATAATTTCAAAGTAACGTTCAACCAGATAAACAAAAAATATTTGTAAAGTTCATCTTTTTCAACAAATAAAGCACGTAAAATACAGGGAACAAGTAAAATTTCAAAGAATACATATATATACAAATTTCACAATTGAAAATAAAAGTAATGGACTAATGAAAAAGTAATGAACAGCTACTTAAATTCATATAAATAAATTTAAGTAGCTGTTTACAAGTTTTATTTAGAGTGCGAATTCTAAGGAGTAAGCAGCAATGTAATCGAAACATAATTTCATTTTATTCATGTTTGAAGTAAAATGAAAATTAAACTTATAAAACTATAACTTAATTCTGATGGAATATCTTAATTCTGTAGAATTGACAACACTAATATTAACCACATGCATTCATACAAGTTTAAATAATTAATATTGCAAAATATCCAGTAGCGTTTATATAAACTAAAAAAACGATTTTTTTTTCAAATAAATAATTGTATATTCTCCTTAGAATTCTGCTTATGGCATGATATTTTTTTTAAAAACGGATTGAATATCCAGAATATTTCAAGGCTATTAGAAATTCAAATTAGTTCAAGTGAATTAATTCGAACCTTGTTGTGAAATAAAATTATGTAATAAAACTCTTCTTCTTGAACAGTTAAAATATATAATTTAAGTCTTAGCTTTTATATCTCTTATTGACTTGTGGTTTCATATTTATCTTTAGAAAACCTTTAAACATTTATAGTCCGGAGGAAAATACCCAGTAAAATTTTAGATTTATTCATTTGATATGTACTTTTTGTGGTAAAATTTTCGTCGTTTTATAGTACGCTACAATGTTTTATACCTTTTTTTCTCATCAAACTGCAGCAATTAGTTTTGTTGCTTGTGGCTTTTGGGAAAACCCGTCTTGAAGAAATACTAAGAAAACTACTCTCAGAAAGGTCAATTCAGGTTTTATGACATTCAATTCAACCTCCGCTGCTTCCTACGCTGTCATCCAAATCAGGGAAAACGTGAGTTTTTTTTGTTTTTTTTTTTACATGCACTGATGACGTATTTTCCTTATCATACTGATTAAACTCAATTGTGTTTTTATAGAATAGCTTTTTACAGACTCTTAACATTCAATATTTGTGTTTTATTTAAGTATTTCATTTTCCAAATCGTCTGATTATTCTCGATGATGCAACTATGCTTCAGGAAATTGAGGAAAAAGTTACTCTTACAAAAAGGAATTCGGCAAACACATAGAACATTATAGTAAATTTCCCAAGATGAATAATTAATTATTTGACTGTGTGTAATATTATTTCAATGCATCCAATTGATTTTTAAAAAGTTTTTCTTTCCTTGGACAAGGTAATAAAACACACACACACACAAATATCATTGTTAAATGATGCGCTTAAAATTCTATAAAAAAGGAATAAGGTGAATTGAAAGGAATAATGCACACGCATAAAATTAAATGCATTATATGAATGAATTCTAAAATATCATTAGGCAACCGAATATTTCTCATAAGAAATATTTTGGACTAATCCTTTCGTATTTAATATTGGTTTCACTCTTTGGGTAGAGACCAGAGTAAAGGTACATATAAATTCTTGGGGAAGCAGTCTCAAGGGAAGCTACGGGGAATTTATTTATTTATTTTGAAATTTTTTTTTAAATACTACGTTTGGATCAACATTTAGCTTCTTACTCGACTGCTTTTTAAATATACATTTAATTGTGATCATATTAGTTTCATAAAAAAAAGTACGCACTCTGATTTTAAATATATTTTCGAAATAAAATCTTTAATGTAATAAAATATTATTTTCATGCATTAATTCATCTATATCTTATAATATCATGTTATTATATATTTTCTTCCAGTTTCAACTTATAAACATATTTTACCTATTCACTCAAATAAAATAGTAAATTCATGCGCTCAGTGATAAAATAATTTAAGATTGATATGTAAAATGATATTATGAAAATATTACTTTTTTAACCTAAAAATAATATCTAATTTTTCATTAAACACATATTTCGAAATTTTTAGATACTAAAATATCTATTCGTATCTAATTAATATACTAAAATATCTATTCGTTAATCTCAGAAACATTTTCTCAATAAAGAAATGTCAACTCCAAACTAATTCGAAGACATGAATTCCATGATTAAAAAACCTTTGGTTCTTCAAAATTATTACAGTAATAACAAATAGAAATTCTCTTAAAATATCTCATAAATTTAACTAATAGCTGATTTTATTTAATTTATTAACACAGAAGTATTCATCTGCATTCTCTATCTTCCATCATAAAAAATTGATCAGAAAGTAATCAAGAATTAAGATAACAACTTAGAATTATTCATTGATATAGTTTCTGTGGTTTTCCAAAGCAATTGTCCAATATTTACGAACTTATCAAATTTTTGGAAGAGACACAGTTACTCATTTTTAAGCTTATTTCATTTGGTCATACGAAGTCGAGCATTATCGAGCTAAAAAAAAGGGCATACCATTTATTGATTAATGCAGATTATTCGATAGCTAAAAGCATATTTCAGATCATTCACCTGGTGATCATAAATGTCTATAGTAAGGATTTGGCTTCTTTCTAGTAATTTATAATATACGATATCCGTCATATCTTAGCATTAACCAGAATTTTATTTTTCTTGTTGATGAACGTCTGGCTTTGTTATGATAATAGGTTTCTGTTTTTGAGAGCCAGCAATTGTCTTTTTCATATAACATTAGAATAAAGAAACCCTTTTTCCATTATCAATACCAATCACTTGATAGATGAGTCTACATAGTTTTGCATGGCCGATGAAATACAATGTCATACTCGTGCTGATTCTTATCAGCTTCAATTTCTTATGAGATATTGCATTAACTAGCAGAACAAAATTTTTCATTTCATTTCAAATATTTTTTTTGTTTAAATTATTCACAATGAAGTCATTAAACCAATTTCTTGTCGGCAATGCATATATCTGAATTCATCATCATTCTCAATTCATTACCGTCAACTGACTTTAACTATTTACATTTAGACTTGTCCTCAATATTGAAAAGTTGTTCTTCATAGCTTTTTAAACCATCATTGGCAATGCAATCCATTGATAGTATTTAGATGTAATGAATACATCCCGATTGATTTCTGCTCCATAAATCGAAATCCTAAATCTGCTCCATAAATATGTAAATTGTCATAAGACATTTTAATCTATAAAAAAATTAATATACATAATGAGGAAGGAATGCGTTCAAGATGATAACGGCTATGAAATATACTCTAACGGAATCAGATATGTGTGTTTTTAACTAATAAATATGGGAAAGTTAAAACTTCTGCACTGCTTTTAGATATGGTCGAAAATCTGCATTAATTAATCACAAAGACCGAAAAAATCTTTTCCTAAAGTAATTCAATTATAACATTTTGCATTGGACTAAATATTTTATAAATTAATCTTATATATTATTTGAGAACAAAAGCTTATATGCTTAAAAATCAAAGTATTGTAGGAAGAAAAGCATATTTCATGATCAAACTTTGATACATGAAAAAAAAGATTTTACCTGAATTTTCCAACTTTAAAAGATAAATGCATGTATAGTTTTCACAAGATACATTTATAAATTATTATGATGCACTTCTCAAATTCAAATGCTATCTTGTTATTGTTGTTTAGATGTGAAATATATATTTTTTCAAAACTGAAGGTAAAAAGCAGAATAATGTAGGCTGAATTAATGATATTAATTTAGTTTTTAGTTCTTTTTAGCTTCATAATTATGTAGTTTCATCTTAAACAAAAGATTTCTATTTATATAGCAGGTTTATTTAATTTCTCTCTTTCTCTTTCTAGATCTTAAATCGCCAAATTTTTACTTTTATTGCTTTTTGTGCTAAAATTAGTAACTTCTCTCCTATTCATCCTTTATATTTAGATAAATGGTTTATTTCCGCTATGTAAGAAAAATTTTAATATTGTGATCAATTATTAATAAAATTACCTGTTTGAATGTATTAATTTTTTGAAATTATTCTGTATATCCATTTTTTTTGTTAATAAATAGAAGCCATTTGGATTTAGATTTATTATCGTTACTTTTTAGGTCACTATAATACTTTGCAATTTACAGAACAATGTATATATACTTTTCAGTTGCAAAATTATACGCAGTAAATCCACCGAAGCTTAGCTATCATATTGCTTTATATCTAATTAAAAATTTATCAGCTACTCAGATTTTTACTGAACCGATTTTTGAAGATTCTATATATGTCATTTGCTTTTGTACTAGTATTCAAGATGAATTTTTAATTCGTCTAAATAAAATTAAATTAAAAATTTGGGGATTTTTTAATTCTATTTCTTTGTTGCTGTTTCAAAACTGAATTTGCAAAATATAAAAAGCTGATAAGTTTCTTCACTTAAATATGTTTGCATACTTTATTTTATCACAGCATCTGATATTATGATAGCATCATAAACTATTTGCGAAATGACAGTGATATATTTAAAATTATATATATATTTTAAATGATGATATATTTTATATATCATCGTAGGGTGTTATTTGTTATTTTACTACAATATTTTATTGGATTAAGAAAATAAGAGTTTTGAATTTTTTAAAATTAATTTTAATTCATCATTTCTACTGAATAACGTGCCTATTTCAGTTTGCGTAACTGTCATCACATTTCAGTAAGTAGGCGACATTTGTTTGCTGTGAAATAATTTAATACGCTTGCCAATTAATTTAATTAGAAGAATATTTCTCTCTCGCCGATCGTCGTAAAGATACGATTTGCTCAAATAGAAGGGATAAGCAAATGTTTTTCTCTTAACGCAATTAAACAGATTAATCACAAAAATATTCTCGCATGGAATTAGGACATGACCTGTTTTTTGTTTTTTGTTTGTTTATTATAGCAGCAGCGTAATATATAATATTTAATTGTGAGATATTTAAGCAATATAATAAATTTGTTGGTATACACAATTTTCTCTCATTTTTTTCTATAAAAGCTGATTAATTACTCACCATAAAAAATTAGAACTGGCTTGATTTATAAAACTGGATATGTGTCAAAATATAGCTCTACGCTGAAAAATGTACTACCAAATATATAAATTCATAACTAAAATAAATTAAACAAAGTTAGTAGCGATATGCAGCTTTAAAAAAATATTGAATTAATTCATTAATATATGATAAAAATAAATTTCTTATTTAAATTATTTTTCGCAACATCAACTTTTAGGTTAAAAGAATATTTAAGGATTTGTGCATGGGAATAATTATTTTAAATTGAAATTTTTGTCCCTTTGTAAAGAAAGATTTTTCATGTTTGTGAAAAAATTTCCAAGAATATAGCAAAATAGTTACATGTTTAGCTGTTTTAATAGCGACCTTCTCGGCTTACAATAATAGCAAAATATTTTTATTTTTCCTATTCCATTATCATGAGTAGAAAAAGGAAACCATATATTGCTTAGTAATTGAACTTGAATCATTACCAGTTGTTAATTACTTTATAGACTTTTTTATGATAATCATTTTTAACTTAATTATGATAGTTATTCTTAAATGAAGCTTCATTAAAATTGTTTATAAATAATATGTTACCGTTTCTCATGAAAAGTATTTTTTTCCCGTAATTATTTAAAGCAAACCTTTTAAAATGAAATAAAGACATTTATAGTAAATTGAAACCTTTTATCCAATCTGCAGAACCTTCAGTATATAAACTCCTTTGGAAATGGATTTAAAATTTTTTTAATTTAAATTCTCATCCCCGAAAATTCTTACATTACACCAAGACAGAAAATTTTTAATAAGGTATCCTAAATTATAGAGAGAGTTCAGACAAATCATTTCAGGAATGATCCATAATAGGCAAATCTTAATCTTCATGAAACATATTATAGTTGATGTTTAAATATCAAAAATATTATCGTTTTATACACTTTAACTTTTTATAAATAATTAGCTTTTAATACTTTTAGCTTTAATAAAATAATGACGCAAAATTATGAAAAGAAAGAACATAAAAATTAATTTTAACAAAATACATCCTCTTACGTATCTCAAAAGATTCGAATTTTGAGCTTCAGGGATACATTTTAAAATGAACTAAAAATAAACATGAAAAATAATTTGTCAATTTTGCGACATTAAATCCAATTTCAAGATTTGTTTTAAATTTTTCGGATAATTTTAATTTTTGAAAACAATTTCAGCTCCAACTTCTGCTCCGTAACCATATTAAATAATGAGACAACAACAGTATTACTTGAAAAGGGCAGTATGTGCCAAGAATTATAAAATCATAATTTATATTTTAAGAAATCTATAGAATAATTCGAAATCCGAAATAAAATGACCTGTTAAGGTTATGTAATCATCTATCTTCTAAATAGCCATATGACAAAAAACGGTGCTTAAATATATTGAATGGTTATCAAGAGTTATGAACTTCAATCCTTTATATTCGTAATTATCTATCTGAATCCCTGAATTAATCCCTTATCTATTTTGCTTTACTATCATATTAAAGATCAATTTTTATCTTAGGAATGTGCTGCTTGACTTTTTCAGCTAATAACTGATGCGACAAATTATAATATCTCTGAATAATTCAAATTTAACTTAAATGTTTAAGAATTTTACATGTAAATTCAACGCATGGTCTTATCATTTATCTTAATCAAGAAGTTAAATATGCTGATTGTATCTATAAAATGGAAAAACACAGAGTTGAAAAGTGGAGACTGGAATGTAGATTTAAAAAAATGAACTATTTTTTTAAATTGGACTAAGAGCTTGCCCAAACGGAAGTCAGAATTAACATTTAAGGAAAATAAGATATGAAGAAAACAACTTTCGAATTATTTAATAATGCCTGCGTGTTGATCAGTATGATAATTTGTTGATTTTCTTTTTTATAATAGCCTAATAAATACAGGAAGATCTAAGTTGCAAAATGCATCTTATGCAATGTTTTTTTTTTTTAATTTTTAATCAGAATTTTTCTTAAACATGATTTCTATGATGGGCCCTAAAGCATCAGCACAATCAATACTCAGCGAAAATGAGTAGTGAGAAGTTGTGATCACGTGCTGTTATTTAATTAGTAAATAGAGAAAAAAGTAGTTTATAAATTTTGCGTTGAAATAAGTTAGTTGATCTTTATAAAATTGTTTCTACTTATCTTCTTTGTATATATATCAAGTTTTGAAAGTTAAGTTAATATTTTTATTAATCGCAATGGGTTTTTTTCTATAAATCAGAAAAAATATTCAAAATAAGCGATAGAGCAAATGGCAATTTGTAACATATTATAACCTTTGAAATTTATTTTAATTTGTCTTAGATTTAATATTAAATATTGACTTTATGCATTTATATTATAATATCTAATATAAATATGATTTAAATATTAATTTTCTCTCTTAGAGATAAGATCTCTCTCAAAGGATTCACTTCTGAACGATTCTAAGAGAGGTACATTTAATAAAATAACTAAAAAATTCCTAACTCACCCACCTGATAGAGAAGTAATGGAAAAAGGGTATTATGAAATAATTAATATGAAAACAAAAAAAAGGAATAAAGCAAAAGTAAAGTTTTAATACAAAAATCTAAACAGAAAAAAAAGAAAAGAAAAGTGAAGAAGAAGACTTTAACATAATATACAAATTCATTAAAAAAAAGAAACATCGTTTTGCTCAAGCTTGTGGAGATGCAGACAGCAGTTCTGAAGATATATTATACTAGCTTTCATCCGCGACTTCGTACGCGTGGAAATAGATTGGAATTTATAGCATCAATGACTTTATCTTTTGTTTCTCCTGCGCATGCGTGAATTTTCAACGCCAATTGATGCAACACAAATGCGTAAATTTTCTACGCCAGTTGGGGTAACACAATATAGATTATAAATTTTTAATTTCCTTTATTAAGTTTTATTTTAATTCAAAAGTACTTAGAATGAATCCGAAAGATCGATTAATTAACAATGTTTAAAAGAAAATAAACAGAATTGCTTGAAATAATAGTCAAAATCATGTTAAGCCTAATCTCATTGGTGTGTGGGGGGGGGGAAACCCTGAAGCTTTACTCATTTGGCGATTTTTGGCGGGAAAGTAAGTTTTTAATTAATAAACAATTAACCACTCAATTAAACGGAATAAATAGTAGCCTATGTCCTATTAGAGACTATAATCTATCTCTCAGCTAAATTTCATCCAATTCTGTTCAGCCGTTCTGGCGTGATTGACTAACAAACATCCATCCATCCATCCAAAATTCGTCATTTTCACGTTTATAATAGTAGTATGGATTACATTAATATCCCGTTATAAAGCAAAGTTTGGGTTATTTCGTGATAGATCCATAAATTTGAATAGCGGTCAATCGGCGAAAATAACATAAACTGACGCCCCTCTACCACATTCCTTTGATTAAATAATTTTATCTTTGTTTTGACACAAGCCTCTTGATGTATCTCTTATTAACACTATACTAATTGATAATAATTATTAAATGTCTTAAGTACTTGAATTAAGAATAGTAAAAAGAAAATATTTTTAAATATTGTTTTTTTTTAACTTGCTTCACATCCGGAACAAATTGTAACAGCTGACAAGTTTTGAAAGTATATCTCTGGTGCAAAACCCAACAAAACTGATGAATATTTCTGATATATACTATGAAAGAATAATTAAATTATAAAGAAATGTACTTATGATTAAGGGATCGTAAATTCATTTAAAAATCTAAACATGTATATATATTGCCAGTTGACAATATCACAGGTTTTGGTTTAATTTCTATAGAATTATTAAAAAATTCGGAACTGATAGGAAGAATGCTTTATCTTAAGAAGTAAAACCCAATGCGTCTCAAAAGATGTAAACAAGATCAAGACATTATAACATTAATCTGAATATTATGGAATTATCATTAAGAAAGACAGATTATTATGATACTTTCATTCTAACTCATAAAAACTTGCTGCTTATAGCTATCACAAATAACATAATACATAACAGGCCCTTTTTATAAAAATTCTAAAGATGAAACATATTACCATTATTATTTTAATGGTAATGAACGATAAGATACAATATAAACTGTTTAGTATAAAAAGCCAATAAAGGATCAAATTATTTTTCTCAATATTATATGTATTTTTAACTGTTTTGGATAAAAAACATGGTAAAGCCAAAATAAAAACAGAGGAAAATTTTAATGATAAAAAACGTTATCTGTTCTTGAAAACAAACGATACTATCCCTACTACGTTACTATTATTCTATAATTTTTAGGAATGTACAGTGCTTAAACCCGCTACTTTACATTTTCTTCAATTACTATTCTTTCATAAAACATCTGATATGAAATTAGGGAATTCGTCATGAAAATCATTTTATTGCATTTCATTTGGTGAAATATTTAGTTCAAAAAATTTAATTATATCGTAATGTTAAAAATTAGAATTTAATTCTAGTTCCGATTTAAAAAAAGCAAATATTAACTTAAAAACATATGAATTCAAAGACTCACAACAATGACATCAGTAAATGCTAACATGTCTATTGAAAATACATGGTATTTGTGCATATAATATACTAAATAAGATCAAGTTCTTGTCGTGTTACTTCTCCTACAATGACCTTTGCTAGTTTTGAATACAATTCTTGATAATAGTAAATGATTAGGAAAAAGGAACCGAGAATCCTTTGATTATAGCTGAAGATCAAGAAGCTTTGACTAGAAATCCTGAGTAAACTCCCAATTGCAAAGAAATGTTGCTATTACAGAAAATATAATACATCTCTTGGAAGAATTAATAAATTCTGTTTTCATATGAGCTTCTACTTCTCCAAATAGCAGACAAACCAATGTTCATCAATTCATAATAATCAATATTCGTTTGTTTGTTTGTTTTTTCATTTAAAAACACTCTACTTTGCCAAAACTATCTCATAATATTCATTAACACACAATTGCTTGGTAAGAAAATAAATAAAGTTCTCCTGAGCATTTATCACTTGCGATTTTATGCCAACTGATAAGCATTTTAAAATTCGTTTCCGTTATCAGTTAAGTTCTTTCAAGGTCTTTAAATTCAAAATAGCGTCTCGTATAACCAGGGAAGTAACGTATAATAAAATGACTATGCCTAATTTATTGAGACAGGTTGTAGCGCTTCCAGCAGCGAAATCCGGATTACAAAAATATTCACTAATCAGATAAAATGTCGACTAAAAAATCCAGCAAGGAAAATGTATTCTATACCATAATAAAAACACAAGAAAAGTTTAATGATATTATTTTTAAAATTGGTGATGATATTTGTGATTAAAATTATGAATTTTCCATGACTTAAGAAAATTGGTAAAATTCGTAAAATTGAAAAATATATTCTCCAGTTTTATTATGCAGTTTTTTAGTGTTCAACAGTAGCGAAATGAAATTTAAGCAGACTAGAAAGCAAACAAAAAATAATAATAAATGAGAAGAACTTATAGGGGAATGGGGATCCGAAAAAATAATCTTGAAACTATCAAAATACCTGATTAAAACCTCGTGGCTATACATCCATAAAAGAAGATTCTCAATTTAAACATTTTATCCAGATAAACTTTATGCAGACCGGAAAATGTCAAAAGCAAATATGCGTTATTCCGTGTGGTATATTAGGAAAAAAAAACAAATTGGCAGAAAAAAAGAAAGATATGCATTGCTAAACAAAATCAGGGCGAATGTATTCAAAAAGGCCACCATCAGACACAATACATATTTGTATTCGATGGAATAACCGGCACGCACATTCCTGCGGTGTGATAGCAGACAATTACAAATATATCTGCCAATTTTACAAATAACTCTATGAAACCTTTTCCTATGTTTTTATTATAATACAATGTACATTTTTCTAACTGGATTTTTTTGCCCATATACGTTACTTTTGTAACTTCCTTATTTGTGACTTGTTCTATAAAGCGCAAATAGACGGAAACACACAGTCTCAGTCATATTCGCTCTTGACATTATTACAGATAATAGCAATAGTTTGCTTGATAAATAATTACCTTTGACGTCATTTTTCAAACAGAATGTTTATTAAATGCTTCAGTTTAAAGTAATTCGTATTTGTGATATTCTATTTCGAAATATTTAAAATTAGCGATGGGAATGTTTTTTTACTGATAAATTATTACTTTCTCCGCTAAATGGAAACTTATTTTACTTCTGTATAAAATGCATCCTCAAACTTTCTTAAACCTCTTATCATAGATTCTCTTCAGCATCTTTAATTTCATTGATTCATTCATTCTTCATCTTTCTTTTCGAAAACAAACCAAGAACATTTTTCAACCGGTGTTCTTTCTGTTCCTATGTGGGTTTCTTTGTTTGCCTAGATTTAATACCAATATTGGAAAGAAAGGCCATATTCATTTATCTCAATAGATCACTTCTGTAAATACGTCTTATGCCATACTTAATTTGTGGAGCAGTCTGATACGTTTTCCTAAACAAAACCGCAAACCGCAGACTTTAAGAAGATCTAACACAGCAAACATCTGAATCAAAATTAAGGAATCATTTCGGAGAATCAATTTCCAAATATTGTCGTCTATAATCACAAATATATTGAACTATTATGATACCATTTTCTAATCTATGATTCACATCTTAACAATGCTATCTTGTCATAAACTTAAATAAACAATCTATCAATTATAAGTTTTATTTTCTGTTCCTAGGGTTATTCAAGTATTTCGATGAAAATTTTCAGCTGCTATAAAAAAAAAGTTATCTTGACGGCTCCTTAATCTGGAGAAAGTAAATTCCGTTATTCATTCTCAAATAAAACTCACACATTTCCTTATTTGCATACAGCTTATATTGTAGGGTGCTTATAAAATATAAATTTCTTCTTTTACTAAAGGCAGAAAGGAAGAAAGGTAAAAATTAGAATTATAAACCATTGTAATCATATTTTTAGATAATATGAGCCCAAACATTTGTATTTTCGTATTAATAATTCTTATAACAGTACTTAAAACAATAACTTTTCATTTTTTGTAAGAGTTTTAAAGCAAAATAAATCAGGAAATGAATTTTATTGTCAGTTAAGCTTCCTTTTTCTTTTAAAAATAGCAGAATCTACCAATTTTTGAACTTTTACAAACATTTTTAACATAACAAATTATAAATCGCATTGAAAATTATCTTAACTTCTTATATATCAGGGTTCTATATTCACAACAGAATCAGAAAGGTTTCATTCTCGATTTCATAAAAGTTAGCTGAATAAAGTTAGTACATAACGGAACAACTCTTTATCATAATTTGCACCTTATTATTTTGAAAATTTACGTAAAAAAACACATACTTACCAAAAAGCTCAAATATGATTTGACCACATGAAAACACTTTCGGCCAAGTTTGTAATTTTTCCACAGTAACGGTAAATATTCTTGGAAACGTGATGTTATCTCCTGGTTTCCTTTTTGCTTTCGCCGATGAATCAACCGGACTCCATTTTGGGCAAAATTTTGGATGTTCTTCCTAAATACGACATATCTTATTTTAGTAAGTTCTTAAACAATGTTAACGTTCGCTCATTTAAATAGTCACTGATTATCAATTAAAAATATTTTTACGAACTAATAATGTGTTCTTATTGTGGCATAGCATACTTTTCTAATAAGACTTTTTGGACTTAAGGACTTTATTTGATAAGACTTTTTAAAAATAAAGATTTTCCTTTTGTAGACTTTTGTAACTTCCATACTTCGCCGCTAAGGATACTGTAACCTGTCTCTAAACTCAGCATAGTCGCTTTATTATAGGTGCACTAGACTCTGGCTATACCAAATGTAATTTTGAATTTTAAAGTCTTAAAAATACATTATTGATCACCGAGTATGTACTAGCTTGAAAGATTGAAGCTAAAAAATCTCATTATTTTCCAGTGAATATCGGCAGATACCAAATAAGTCAGTGAAAGATCGAATATTTAGTTATATTCTTAAGCAGTTGAAACATTGTCATTGTGCGTTGACACAAACAAATAAGTTTTGTTATATAAACCTTAAATCCCATAAATTTGTGAAAATTTGAAACTTTGACACCATTGATATCGCTTTCTTTTTTCATTTAAAATGCCCAAATAATTTAAAGCTCACAATTTATATGCATTTGCTATTACTTTTCTACTATTATGATATATATCGTAACAATTTTAATAATTAAGTAGGATTTTAAAAGTTGCAATTTTATCTTAATATAACAAAAAAATATTTAGTCAACATTACCATTACTACAAATTGAATGACGATATTAACGGAATAAATTAGAAATAACGATAGCCAGCAAATATCTCGGTCACACATCAAGTAACTATGAGAATTTTGAAATTCACCGAAGAATATCAACATTTGCCAGATATCTATCGTTCACAGAAGCACATGTATAAAGATGAAATTTTCCTCGTATATTCTTTAATACAAATTTATAGTTTTTGCTCAATTTTAATGAAATTTGGTAAACATATTTATCAAAAGTACAGGTAGATCATTGTCAAGTTTTCAATGTTCAACCATAAATAAAAATATAATTTAATTAAAAATTGGTAATTTTGGGGAGTTTTTCTCTATTATTTAATGAAATTAAAGTTAAAATTATCTTAAAATTTTTTTTAAAATATCTCTTCAACTATGCCATTTTTATTTCTGTACAATTTTTTAAATCTAATTTTAGCAAATTTCTAAATTTAATTTGATACATATTCAGTACAGTATTTTTATTACGATGATAAAATTCAAACTAATTACATTATTTTGCTAGCAGTTCAATCACGTGCTTCTGCTAATGTTCAAATTAAAATTTAAAAAGCTTTCCTTAGTCATAAAATTTTCTCTTTGTATGATTTTCGCTCCCACTTTTATTTCATAATATACAAATTCTTTCATTTGAACGCGTGATAATTTGTAATGGACTGGTTCCATTAAATCCATTTCATCAAATAGCAAGGTAAGATGTTAAATAAATGCAATTCATATTAATAATTTAACAGCCATTAAAGTTAGTATTCCGGTATATA